>CM061751.1:218275252-218768333 GCA_030979885.1 Lolium multiflorum | reverse complement strand
CCATGTTTCAACTAAGTGTCACAAAGGGGTACCTCCATGCCGCCTGCATAAAGGTCTAAGGAGAAAGCTCACATTTTGTCTCGCTTCTGATTATTCTCAACTTAGACATCCATACCGGGACAACATGGACAACAGATAATGGACTCCTCTTAAATGCATACATGTAGCAACAATTATTATTCTCATATGAGATTGAGGATATATGTCCAAAACTGAAACTTCAACCATGAGATTCATGGCTTTAGTTAGCGGCCCAATGTTCTTCTCTAACAATTTGTATGCTCCAATCATTAAGGTGATAGATCCTTCAGACAAGACGGACATGCATATCAACTCACATGATATTCAACAATAGTTGATGGCGTTCCCCAGAAGCATAGTTATCGCACAACAAGCAACTTAATAAAAGATAAAGTGCATAAGTACATATTCAATACTACGATAGTTTTTAAGGCTATTTTGTCCATGAGCTATACATTGCAAAGGTGAATGATGGAATTTTAAAGGTAGCACTCAAGCAATTTACTTTGAATGGCGGAGAAATACCATGTAGGTAGATATGGTGACTTAAAATGGCATAGTAGTTGCCTCAAGGATTTTGGATGCATGAGAAGTATTCCCTCCCGATACAAGGTTTAGGCTGTTATTTGAAGCAAACTCAAGGATGAACCTGAGGGCAGCAAAACTCACATAAAAGACATATTGTAAAACATTATAAGACTCTACACCGCCTTCCCCTTGTTGTTCAAAAACTCAATACTAGATATTATCTAGACCTTAGAGAGACCAAATATGCAACCAAATTTTAGCAAGCTCTATGTATTTCTTCATTAATGGGTGCAAAGCTTATACATGAGCACAACAATTGCCATATCACATTATCCAAGACATTTTAGAATTACTACATGTAGCATTTCCAATTCCAACCATATAACAATTTAACGAAGAAGAAAACTTCGCCTTGAACATTATGAAGCCTAAGGACATTTTTGTCCATATGCAACAGCGGAGCGTGTTTCTCTCCCACAAGTGAATGCTAAGATCCATTTTATTCAAACAAAAACAAAACAAAACAACCGACGTTCCAAGTAAAGAACACAAGATGTGATTGAATAAAATATAGTTTCAAAGGGAGGAACCTGATGATGTTGTCGATGAAGAAGGGGATGCCTTGGGCATCCCTAAGCTTAGCGCCTGAGTCTTCTTAAAATATGCAGGGGTGAAAACCACGGGGGCATCCCTGCTTAGAGCTTACCCTCTTGATCATACATCATACTCCTCTCTGACCCTTGGAAACTTCCTCACACCAAACTTTTGCAACCTCATTAGAGGGTTAGTGCACAATTAATAATTCACACATTCAGGGGTGACACAAACACTTTTTACACTTGTACATTGCATAAAGTTACTGGACATTAATGGATCAAAAGAAATAAATCCAACATAGCAAAAGAGGCAATGCTAAATAAAAGGCAGAATTCGGTCAAAACAGAACAGTCCGTAAAGACGAATTTAAGATGGCACCAGACTTGCTCAAATGGAAAAACTCAAAACTAATGAAAGTTGCGCATATATCTGAGGATCACGTAAATTGGCAGTTTTTTTCGAATTTTCTACAGAGACTGTGCCCAGATTCGTGATAGACAGCAATGCTGTTTCTGAGCAGTAATCCCAAATATAACATCAACTTTGACATAAAAACTTTACTTGGGTACAAAAACATGATAAGGAGAGGTTGTTACAGTAGCAAACAACTTCCAAGACTCAAATATAAAATATAAAGTATTGTAGTAAAAACATGGGTTATCTCACATAAGCGTTTTTCTTTAACGCCTTTTAGCTAGGCGCACAAAGTGCAAATCAAGTAACATCGAGTAGAAGCATCAACATCATAATCCTTGTTCTAATAATGGAATCAAAAGGCAACTTCATTCTCCTTCTAGGGAAGTGTTCATACCTTTCTAGAGAGGAAATTGATATTTAATATTACCTTCCTCATATCAATAACAGCACCAACAGCTCATAAAAGGTCTTCCCAACACAATAGGACAAGATGTATTGTTCGATATCCAAAACAACAAAATCAATCGGGACAAGGTTATTGTTAACCAGAATACGGACATTATCAATCCTCCCCAAAGGTTTCTTTTTTAACATTATCGGTAAGATTAACATCCAAATAACAATTCTTCAATGGTGGCAGTGTCAAGCATATCATAAATCTTTTTAGGTATAACAGAAATACTTGCACCAAGATCACATAAAGCATTACAATCAAAGTTATTGACCTTCAACTTAATGATGGGCTCCCAACCATCTTCTAACTTTCTAGGAATAGAAGTTTCAAGTTTTAGTTTCTCTTCTCTAGCTTATGAGAGCATTTGTAATATGTTTTGTAAAGGCTAAATTTATAGCACTAGCATTAGGACTTTTAGTAATTCTGTAAGAACTTTATAACTTCAGAGATGTGGCAATCATCAAAATCTAAATTATATTATGAGCTACAGCAATGGGATCATTGTTCCCAAGGCTGGAAAAAATTTCAGCAGTTGTTTTATCACAAGCACTTTCAGCAGTTTTAGCAATTTCAAGCAGTTTTTTTGCTCGCTTTGCACTAGGAGTAGAAACATTGCCAACACCAATTATTTTACCATTGATAGTAGGAGGTGTAAAACATGTGAATCATTATCATTACTAATGGTGGTAATAGTCCAAACTTTAGCTACATTATCTTCTTTAGCTAGTTTTTCATTTTCTTCTATCCCACCTAGCACGCAGTTCACCCATTAATCTTATATTCTCATTAATTCTAACTTGGATGGCATTTGCTTGTAGTAGTAATCTTATTATCAATATCATCAAGTTTAGCAGCCATTTTATTAATTAAAGAGGATTGTGATGCGGACATGTATGAGATTCGGGTTTCAAATTTTAGTTTGCAGACCAGAAATCTCCCTATTCAAGTTTTCAAGTTGATTTCCTATATTCTTCAACAAGGTAGATTGTTCATTCATAGTTTTAGTAAACAATTGATTTTTCTCATATTGTGATTGCATAAAGTTTTTAGTGGATCTTTCAATTTCTAGCATTTTTTCCTCATATCTACCATAAGTATTACCATAATCATTACCACTAGCGTGATATGTTCTTAATTATTACCAGTTGTTCTTTATAAGATTATGCCAAAGTTAATTATTATTTTAACAAATTCACATCAACATTTTCTTTGAGTAACCAATGAAGCTAAAGGAACATTATTTGGATCAACATTAGATTCACCATTCACAAGCATAGACATAATCACATCAATCTTATCACCAAGGAAGAGGTTTCTTCAATAGAATCTACCTTCTTACCTTGTGGAGCCTCTTTCCGTGTGCATTCAGAGTAATTCATCATCATATCATCAAGAAGTTTTTGTAGCCGCCCCCAAAGTGATGGACATAAAGGTACCCCCAGCAGCTGAATCCAATAAATTCTACAAGAAAAATTTAGTCTGCATATAAGGTTTGATGATCATCCAAGTAGCTTACCCAAGGGCTGTTTACCAAAGTTTTCATTCTCTCCCATGCTTGAGCAACATGTTCAGTATCTAATTGCTTAAAATTCATTATGCTACTTCTCAAAGATATAATTTTAGCGGGAGGATAATATCTACCAATAAAAGCATCCTTACATTTATTCCATGAATCAATACTATTCTTAGGCAAAGATAGCAACCAATCTTTAGCTCTTCCTCTTAATGAGAAAGGAAACACTTTCAATTTAATAATATCACCATCTACATCCTTATACTTTGCATTTCACAAAAGTTCAACAAAATTATTGGAGATGGGCGTACAGATCAATTTAACTAACACCAAATTGATCTCATAACCAGGTTCAAGAAAGGTAAGCTTTCATCAAAGAATCTCCTGCTGTAGCAGGTATAATAGTGCATAGGAAATCATTATTATTTGCATTGTGAAGTCATACAACTAGTATTTCAGGGTATCTGCATTTTGATAATGCAAATAAAACAAATATAGTGAATGCAGAATATTTTGTGTTTTTGATATAAGTGCAGCAAACAAAGTAGTAAATCATTCTTTTTGGTGTTTCAAATATGCAGCAAACAAGTAAATAAATAAACAAGACAAAAGTAAAGAGATTGAGAAGTGTAGATTCCCTGCAGCGTAGTCTTGATTCTCTGGCAACGGGCTTGAAATAGTTGGATGCAGATGTACATCGTCAGTTAACTTTGCAGGTATGATGTTAAAGACAACAGTTTTCTCAGAGTTAATAAGAAGCACGCTGAAGGTTAGGATGCCAACAGAATAAGACGTCCAACGCACAACAAAATCAGCATTAACGGTCAGCGAGGTCAATTCATCGCCAGCTGCAACAAAGGATTAATGAATGGTGAAGATGATTATCTGCAAGAAAACAAGAAGAACAATTGCAGTAGATTGTATGCCACGTAAAAGAATAGACCAACCACAGCTCTCACAGTACCTCTCATACAGATAATAAAGCATGCTGCGAACAGCGTGCCGGCAATTGACAACAGAGAAGAGCATGTATTACACATATGATTAAATATATGATTTAATCCGGCATTACAGTATAGACCACATTCAACTGCATCTATGCCCAAAAAGTCCACCTCAGGTTAATTAATCCCACCTCTCTCGCATTGTTGCAAGTTAACATATTAATGTATTAGTATGCTTTAATGAACATAACACCCTGACATAGGAATCAATGTTTTATCTCTAGTAGCAACAACACAAGCATGCAAGATCACAAACAACACATAAACAATAGATTGATAATCATCATAACATAGTTTCTTCATCCATCGATCCTCACAAACACAAATATAGTATTATAGAGTAGATGATCTTGACAGTAGCTCAGATTCAGTCAACGACAGAAGATGATCATTACTATGGGACTCATTAGTCCAGGGGTGAACTACCACTGAGAGTCACCCTGAGCTGATCATGCATGGCGCTGTCCCCATTTAGCCGCAGCCGGAGGCGATCTCTCACGTAGAGGGGATCCCGGCGGCGGCGCGCCTTCCCGAAGGTTTATCGGCCTGCACGGGGTTTCTGCGACGGGAGGCTACTGTAAAGGAAGGGGCAGGGTCAAGAGGCGCGCGAGGGGCTCAGCACCACGTGCCGGCGCGGCCAGGCTCGCCGCCACTCCTATGGTGTGGCTACCCGTGGCCCCACTGAGCCTCTTCGGTCTTCGAGTTGCACTGTAGATCCGATGTTAGATTTTCACTCCAATTCTGAGAATATTTGTAAATAGGATTTTGATACGTCTCCAACGTATCGACAATTTCTTGGTTCCATGCTACTTTATTGATGATACCTACATGTTTTATGCACATTATATGTCATATTTATGCATTTTCTGAACTAACCTATTAACAAGATGCCTACAGAGCTTTCAGCTGCTGTTTTCTTCGCTGTTTTTGGCTCAGAAACTTAGTAAAGAACATCAATTGGACGAAACTTTCGGGCCTCTGTGGTCCTATTTCACTAAGCTTCCAAGACCGAAGATAATCGGCGGGCCACGAGGCGCGAGAGCCGGCGCCCAAGCCCGCCGCGCCGACTCACCCTCGGGGCCCCGGTGTCTCCGCGCTGACCCTCCGCCTACTTAAAGCCTCCGTCGCGAAACCCCCAGTACCGACTACGATATACTAGAAAAACCTTACAGAGACGCGCTCCCATAATCCCATCTCTCGGGGATTCGGGAGATCGCCGGCACCGCCGCCGGAGAGAGGGGATTCATCTCTCCGGAGGACCTCTACACCGCCATGGTCGCCTCCGGGGTGATGAGTGAGTTTCATCCTTGGACTCCGGGTCCATAGCAGTAGCTAGATGGGTGTCTTCTCCTCATGCTCACGTGGATCTTTGTGAGCTGCCTAACATGATCAAGATCATCTATATGTAATTCTATATGTTGTGTTTGTCGTGGATCCGATGGATAGAGAGTACTATGATTATGGTGATTATCAATCTATTGTTTATGTGTTGTTTATGATCTCGCATGCTCTCCGTTATTAGTAGAGGCTCTCGCCAAGTTTTTGCTCTTAACTCCAAGAGGGGGTATTTATGCTCGATAGTGGGTTCATGCCTCTAATAATCTGGGATCGTGACAGTGGGTTCTAAGGTTGTGATGTGCTGTTGCCACCTAGGGACAAAACATTGATGCTATGTCTAAGGATGTAGTTGTTGATTGGCATTACGCACCATACTTAATGGCAATTGTCTGTTGCTTAGAAACTTAATACTGAATGGGGTTCGGGTGATAACCTGAAGGTGGACTTTTTAGGCAGAGATGCAGTTGGATGCGGTCTATGTACTTGGTCGTAATGCCCAATTAAATCTCACTATATTTATCATATCAGGTATATGCATTGACATGCCTTTCTTATTTGTCAATTGCCCGACTGTAATTTGTTTACCCAACATGCTTTTATCTTATGGGAGAGACACTCTAGTGAACTGTGGACCCCTGTCCTATTCTTTACATAGCAGTACAATCTACTGCAATTGTGTTTACTGTTTTTGAAACATCTTCCACTGGAGCACGTTAACCTTGTTACAAAGAAGTCGGGGTGGGGAGATTGACAACCTCACTGTTTCGTTGGGACAAAGTACTTGCTGTGTTGTGCAGGTCTGCTGTTGGCGCCGAACTTCAAAGTTGCGCTCGCATCACACTGGGCGACCATCAACCTTCAACGTGCGTCTTGGCTCCTACTGGTTCGCTAACCTTGGTTTCTTTCTGAGGGAAAACTTGCCCCTGTGCGCACATACCTTCCTCTTGGGGTTTCCAACGGACGTGTGCATCTACGCGCATCAAGCACTTTTTCTGGCGCTGTTGCTCCGGGGACCTGAAGAAAAGTTACACCACAGAGAATTGCCTCCCGCGGCAACAGCTCTTTTTCTGGCGCCGTTGCCGGGGAGATCAAGACACGCTGCAAGGGGAGTCTCCACTTCTCAATCTCTTTACTTTGTTTTTGTCTTGCTTTATTTTATTTACTACTTTGTTTGTTGTATTATATCAAAATACAAACAAATTAGTTGCTAGTTTTACTTTATTTACAGTCTTGCTCTCTATATCAAAAACACAAAAAAAATTAGTTACTTGCATTTAGTTTACTTTTGTTATCATGTCTAGTACTGTACTTGTTTTTATTTTCACTAGTTAGGCATAATGGAAAACAACAAAAAATTTAATGAAATTTATCTTGAATTAGGACATGATGTGTTTGAAGAGAAAATTAAAAAACCCATGGAATTTTGTTTGCAAAATAGTAGTAGCAATGTTATTAGCATGAACTCTTTGAACACCATTATTGCTAAAGCTATGGAAGAATTTAAGCTTGGGGAAGCTAGTTGTTATATTTTTAATCCCCCAAGCATGGAGGAGAAAATTTACTTTAATGATACTTTACCTCCTATATATGATGCTTGCAATGATGAATATGATATTTTTAGTCCACCTCTACTATTGAGGAGGAAATTAATTATGATTACAATATGCTTCCTATATATGTGATTATGGAGATGAGAATAATAATGATAGCTATTTTATTGAATTTGCTCCCGCTTACAACTAATAAAATTGATTGCGCTTATGTGGAGAGTAATAATTTATGCATGTAGCTCATGACAAGAATGTTGTATGTGATAGTTATATTGCTGAGTTTGTTCATGATGCTACTGAAAGTTATTATGAGAGAGGGAAACATGGTTATATGCATCTTAATAATATTAAGTTTCCCCTCTTTATGTTGAGAATCTTGAATTGCACTTGTGTTGCTTTTCTATGCTTGCCACTTTGTTCTTCATGAATCTATTTGTGTACAAGGTTCCTTTTCATAGGAAGTGGGTTAGGCTTAAATGTGTTTTGAACTTGCTTCTTGATGCTTTTGCATCAACTCTTATTACTGAGCCCATCTTAATGGCTATAAGAAAGAACTTCTGGGAGATAATCCATGTGTTTATTTTACTACAACAATTTTTGTTTTGTTGAGTCTTGAAGTTGTTTGTTACTGTAGCAACCTCTCCTTATCATGTTTTTGTGCCAAGTAAAGTTTCTATGTCAAAGTTGATAATATTTGGGATCGCTGCGCAGAAACAGCATTGCTGTCTGTCACGAATCTGGGCACAGTTCTCTGTAGAAATCTGAAAAATCTGCCACTTACGAGCGTGATCCCTCGTATATGTACGCAACTCATTAGTTTTGAGTTTTTCCATTTTGAGCAAGTCTGGTGCCAGCTTTAAATTACCTTTACGGACTGTTCTGTTTTTGAGAGATTCTGCCTTTTATTTCGGATTGCCTCTTTTGCTATGTTGGATTTATTTCTTTGATCCATTAATGTCCAGTAGCATTATGCAATGTCCAGAAGTGAAAATAATGATTGTGTCACCTCTGGGAATGAGTGAATTATTAATTGTGCACTAAACCTCTAATGAGTTTGCTTGAAGTTTGGTGAAGGAAGTTTTCAAGGGTCAAGAGAGGAGAAGTGATATACTATGATCAAGAGGAGTGAAAGTTCTAAGCTTGGGGGCCCCCGTGGTTCACCCCCGCATATTTTAAGAAGACTCAAGCGTTTAAGCTTGGGGATGCCCAAGGCAATCTCCTTCTTCATCGACAAAATCATCAGGTTCCTCCCCTAAACTATATTTTTTATTCAGTCACATCTTGTGTTCTTTACTTGGAGTGTTGGTTTGTTTTTGTTTTTTGTTTTTGTTTGAATAAAATGGATCCTAGCATTCACTTTGTGGGAGAGAGGCACGCTCCGCTGTTGCATATGGACACATGTGTCCTTAGGCTTTATCATAATGTTCATGGCGAAGTTTCTTCTTTCGTTAAATTGTTATATGGTTGGAATTGGAAAATGCTACATGTAATAATTCTAAAATTTGAATAATGTCATACTTGGCAATTGTTGTGCTCATGTTTGGCTCTTGCATCATATGCTTTGTACCCATTAATTAAGAAGAAATACATAGAGCTTGCTAAAATTTTGATTTGCATATTTGGTTCCTCAAGGTCTACATAATATCTAGTATTGATTTAAACAACAAGGAAGATGGTGTAGAGTCTTATAATGTTTAGCTATGTCTTTTATGTGAGTTTTGCTGCATTTGTTCATCCTTGAGTTTGTTGCAAATAACCTTGCTAGCCTAAACTTTGTATCGAGAGGGATTATATGCATCCAAAATCCTTGAGTCAACTACTATGCCATTTGTGTCCACCATACTTAATCTACTACATGGTATTTCTCCGCCATTCCAAAGTAAATTGTTTGAGTGCTACCTTTAAAATTCCATCATTCACCTTTGCAATATATGTTCATGGGACAAAATAGCCTTAAAAACTATCGTAGTATTGAATATGTACTTATGCACTTTATATTTCTTATTGCTGCTTGTTGTGCTACAACCATGCTTCTGGGAACGCTATCAACTATTATTGTTGAATATCAGAGTTGCTATGCATGTCCGTCTTGTCTGAAGGATCATCATTTTAGTGGTTGGAGCATGCAAAATTGTTAGAGAAGAACATTGGGCCGCTTACCTAAAGCCATGAACCATGGTTGAAGTTTCAATTTTTGGACATATCCTCAATCTCATATGAGAATAATAATCATTGCTGCATGCTTATGCATTTAAGAGAGTCCATTATCTGTTGTCCATGTTGTCCCTGTATGGATGTCTAAGTTGATAATCAAAAGCGAGAAATTCAAAATGCGAGCATTCTCCTTAGACCTTTGTACAAGCGGCATGGAGGCCTTTGTGACACCTGGTTGAAACATGGCATGCAAAGATCCGTTAGTCCAAGCTAAGTGGGACGATAGGTGTGGCACTATTAGTATACTATATGAGGGTTGCAACTTGTAAGATATAAATTACATAACTCATATGCTTTATTACTACCGCTGACAAAATTGTTTCATGTTTTCAAAATAAAAGCTCTAGCACAAATACAACAATCAATGCTTTCCTCCTTGAAGGACCTTTCTTTTACTTATATTATTGAGTCAGTTTACCTATCTCCTTCACCTTAAGAAGCAAACACTTGTGTGAACTGCGCATTGTTCCCACATACTTGCATATTGCACTATTATATTACTTTATATTGACAATATTCATGAGATATACATGTTATAAGTTGAAAAGCAACCGCTGAAACTTCATCTTCCTTTGTGTTGTTTCAACACCTTTTATTTTGATTTATTGCTTTATGAGTTAACTCTATGCAAGACTTATTGATGCTTGTCTTGAAGTACTATTCATGAAAAGTCTTTGTCATATGATTCATTTGTTTACTCATGTCATTACTTTGTTTTGATCGCTGTATTCATTACATATGTTTACAAATAGTATGATCAAGATTATGATGGCATGTCACTTCAGAAATTATCTTTGTTATCGCTTTACCCGACGAGCAGAACTAAGCTTGGGGATGCTGATGCGGCCTCAACCGTATCGATAATTTCTTATGTTCCATGCTACTTTATTGATGATACCCACACGTTTTATGCACATTATATGTCATATTTATGCATTTTCTGGAACTAACCTATTAACAAGATGCCGAAGAGCCGGTTGTTGTTTTCTGCTGTTTTATCCTAGTAAAGAAATATTCTCGTAATTGGACGAAACTTTCGCCCAGGTCCTATTTTTGCACGAAGCTTCCAAGACCGAAGAGATAACTAAGTGGGGCCACGAGGCAGCCGGGGGGGGAGGCCGGCGCGGCCCAAGCCCCGGCCGCCGACCACCGGCCTCCTGTGGCCCCGCGCTGACCCTCCGCTCTACTTAAAGCCTCCGCTTAAAACCCCCATCATATCACGATACGGAAAACCCACAGAGACGTCAGCCGCGAATCCCATTCCCCGGGGATTCAGAGACGTCGCACCGCTGGAGAGGAGGGGATTCATCTCTCGGAGGACCTCTACACCGCCATGGTCGCCTCCGGAGGATGAGTGAGTAGTTCACCCCCGGACCATGGGTCCATAGGCCGTAGCTAGATGGTCGTCTTCTCCTTGTCGTGCTTCATTGTTGGATCTTGCAGCTGCCTAACATGATCAAGATCATCTATATGTAATTCTATATGTTGTGTTTGCTGCCGGGATCCGATGGATAGAGAGTACTATGATTATGGTGATTATCAATCTATTGTTTATGATGTAGTTTATGATCTTGCATGCTCTCCGGTTCTAGTAGAGGCTCTGGCCAAGCTTTTGCTCTTAACTCCAAGAGGTGGATTATGCTCGATAGTGGTTCATGCCTCCATTGAATCGGGATCGTGACCGTAGGTTCTAAGGTTGTGATGTGCTGTTGCCACTAGGATAAAACATTGATGCTATGTCTAAGGATGTAGTTGTTGATTACATTACTCACCATACTTAATGTAATTGTCTGCTTAGCAACTTAATGAATTAATGGTTCGGATGATAACTCTAAGGTGGACTTTTAGCATAGATGCAGTTTGGATGGCGGTCTATGTACTTTGTCGTAATGCCCAATTAAATCTCACTAAATCATAACATGTATATGCATTGTTATGCCTTTCTCTATTTGTCAATTGCCCGACTGTAATTTGTTTTTACCCAACATGCTTTATCTTATGGGAGACACAGTAACCTGTGGACCCCGGTCCTATTCTTCTTACATAGCATACAATCTACTGCAATTGTGTTTACCGTTCTTGCAAACATCTTCCACTGGAGCACGTTGAATCTTGTTACAAAGAAGTCGGCAAGGAGACGGACAACCTCACCTGCTTCGCTGGGGACAAAGCACTTGGGTTGTGTTGTGCAGGCTCCGCGTTGGCGCCGGAATCCCTGGTGTTGCGCCGCATCACATTTCGCGACCATCAACCTTCAACGTGCTTCTTGGCTCCTACTGGTTCGATTAAACCTGGGTTTCTTTCTGAGGGAAAACTTGCCGCTGTGCGCATCATACCTTCCTCTTGGGGTTTCCAACGGACGTGTACATCTACGCGCATCAGATTTCTGAAACCAAAAACAGCAGAAAACAGCAACTGGCTCTTAGGTTAGTTCCAGAAAATGCGTAAATACGACATATAATGTGCATAAAACATGTAGGTATCATCAATAAAGTAGCATGGAACATAAGAAATTATCGATACGTTGGAGACATATCAGATGCCGAATCTCGTCACGAGGCTGCATACAAATTTTAGTGCCGTAGCACCGTCGGCTTTTCTCACTGGCTTGGCCTCGATCCACTTACTGAACTTGTCAATAGCGACCAGGAGGTATTCATGACCACCAGGAGATGATTTCTTTAGTTTACCAACCATATCGAGCCCCCTGACCGCAAACGGCCAGGTGATAGGTAATGGTCCTTCCCTTGGGCTGGAGCGTTTGGTTGAGTAGCCTAGTACTGACAACCTCGGCAAGTTTTCACCAGCTTTTCAGCATCTTCTTTAGCCGTGAGCCAGTAAAATCCTAACCGAAAAGCTTTTGCAACGAGTGACCTGGGGGCGGCATGATGCCCGCAATCCCCTACGTGGATCTCTCGGAGGATTTCAATGCCATCTTGATTAGAGACACATTTGAGAAATACCCCGTTTGCGCTTTGTTTGTAGAGCTGTCCATCAACAATCGTGTAGGATCTTGCTCGCCTGATGATCTGTCGTGCGTGGACCTCGTCCTCTGGCAACTTTCGATCAATGAGGTAATCCAAGAACGGCTGAGTCCAGGCCGGAATGATTGCCATCACTTCCTTAGCCGGAGAAACTGCCAGATCAGGATTTTCCGGGTTTGCGCCCTTCACCGAGGGTATCCGCAGATGCTCAAGGAAAATGCCAGGCGGAATTGGTTTCCTGCCGGATCCGAGCTTGGACAGCATGTCTGCCGCTGTGTTATCGTCTCTCCTGACGTACTTGACTTCGTATCCGAGGAAGCACTTGGCGATCTCGTCAACTTCGTCTCTGTAAGCCGCCATGACGGAGTTTCTGGCGTTCCAGGTTCCGCTACTTGTTGTGCCACCAGGTCGGAATCTCCGCAGCATATGATGTGCTTGATCCCAATCTCCTTAGCGATGCGCAGACCGTGTAGTAGAGCCTCGTATTCCGCCATATTGTTTGTAGCTTCGAAGTGAATCTACTGCAGTTCTTCTCCGGTAGGGGACTTCAGGGTGACTCCGCTCCCGAGCCTTGATGCTGCTTGGATCCGTCGAAGTGCATGACCCATGTTTCTGGTTCCGGCTCCAGATTCGCATCCGGAGCCTCGTCCAATCTGCGACGAAATCTGCCAAGACCTGGGATTTGACCGTCCTGGCCTTGTAATTGATGTCGAAGGCGGATAATTCAATGCCCCATTTTGCTGTGCGACCTGTCGCGTCAGCGTTGTTGAGAATCGTCGACAGCGGAGCCTTGCTCACGACTGTTACCGGGTGCTCTTGGAAGTAATGTCTCAGCTTCCTGCTGCCTAGGAACACACCATAGGCTAGCTTCTGAAAGTGGGGATATCTTTGCTTGGAGTCCGTCAGTACCTCGCTAATGTAATAGACTGGCCTTTGGACTCCATACTCATGACCTTCTTCCTTTCGTTCCACCACGATGACGAGACTGATGACTTTGTTGGTAGCTGCCAGGTAAAGGAGCATGGGCTCTGACTCTACTGGAGCCGCTAAGATGGGTGGGGAGGTGAGAATGTTCTTCAACCCCTGAAGTGCTGCGTCTGCTGCGTCCAAATTTGTCTGTTTTCTTCAGCAGCTTGTATAGGGGTAGGGCCTTCTCGCCAAGACGGCTAACAAATCTACTGATTGCTGCTACACAACCAGTTAATCGTTGCACATCTTTGAGACAATTTGGCCTTTTGATGTTCAAGATAGCCTTGATTTTTTCCGGGTTAACCTCAATGCCCCTGTGGGAAACAATGAAGCCAAGGAGTTTTCCGGCTGGCACGCCAAAGACGCACTTCAGCGGATTTAACATCATCTTGTACCGTCGGAGATTATCGAAGGTTTCCTTGAGGTCGCTGATCAGGTCGGATCCCTTTCGGGTCATGACCGCGATGTCATCGACGTAAGCGTGCACGTTCCGGCCGATTTGGTCCTTCAGGCACCGCTGCATCGTACGTTGGTATGTGGCACCTGCGTTTTTCAAGCCAAAATGCATGGTAACGTAGCAGTATGTGCCAAAAGGTGTGATGAACGAGGTCGCCTTTTGGTCGGACTCCTTCATCCGGATCTGATGATACCCGGAATATGCGTCAAGAAAACACAGAAGTTCCGCCCTGCCGTCGAATCAATGACTTGGTCAATGCGCGGCAGGGGAACGGATCCTTCGGACAATGCTTATTCAAGCCGGAGTAATCGATGCACATTCTTAGTATTTCTTTTTTGGGTACAAGGACGGGGTTTGCGACCCACTCAGTATGGATAACTTCTACTACAAAACCTGCCTCTAGTAACTTTGCTAGTTCCATCCCTATGGCGCGGCGCTTCTTGTCTCCAAAGCGTCGCATAGCTTGCTTCACCGGTTTTGCACCCGGGTTTACGTTGAGGTAGTGCTCGGCGAGTTCCCTTGGTACTCCGGACATGTCGAAGGTTGCCATGCGAAGATATCCATGTTAGCTCGGAGGAACTCGACGAGCCGCTTTCCTCATTTGGGGTCCATGTTACCCGACTGAAACCTGCTTGAGCTGTCGCTTCAAAGAGGTCATGCTTCTGGTTTCTATCGCGACCTTGAACGAGGTCTTCTGCGGAGATCTCGCTTCGTGGCTCTCGATCTCGCGGATCCACCGCGGCTCGTAGCCTTGGCAGCTCCTCTCCGATATGACGGATCAGTGCGGCTCGCCTCCTCGCAGTCCCTAGTTCTGTAGTCTCCGACACGGTGACGCGTTAGGACCCGGAATCTTGAGCTTGTTGTAGATGTAGCATACCCTGCGTGGAACTTGTGGTAGGTGGGCTGCCGAAGATTACATGTAGGAGCTCTTGAAGGGCACTACTTCAAACGTGATCATATCTTCGCGGAATTATTAACATCGCCGAAGGCCACGGGAAGTTTGATGCTGCCTAGGAGTTTCCCTTCTTACCCGGAACCACACCATGGAATTCAGTGGTGCTGTGCTTGAGCTGTTCCTTGGTGAGGTTCATCTTTCCAGAGTCTCCAGGTACATGATGTTCAGGCCTCCGCCATCCATAAGGCACTTGGAGAAGTCAAACCCGTCTATGCGGGGACTTACAACCGAGCGTAGCACTCTTTGGGAATGACACGGTGGTCCGACCTGTCAAAAGTACAGGCTTTCTCCGACCACTTGACATACTGCGGCACAGCCGGAACTGTGGCGTTCAAGAGCCGGAGCGCCGATTTCTTGGCACGGACTATTGGGGTTCCGAGGAAGGTGTGGAAGGCTCCGACACTCTTTTTCCCAAAAGGGTTGGACTTGTTGGCTGCGGTTCCTCTTGGGATCTCGGCGAAGCGTCATCTTCGTCCATTGCCTTCAACTGTCCTTTCTTTGTCCTTGTTCTTGCTCTTGCCTCCTTTGCCGCGTGGGCGGTGCTTCCGGCTCGCTGTATCCTGCCTCTGGTCATTCTTCAAGTCGTTAACCCACTTGCGCTGCGATCGTGAGTGGATTTGCCAGCAATGATCTAGATGAGCCAAGCACGGCATATCCATGTATTCTTCGCACGTTTGGGGCGCTGGATCCAACCGCGGTAACCTCGTCGTCGCCGCTGGCTCCCCGCCTCGCTCCGCTCTCCACGTCCGCGCCTTCTTCCGCCTCCCCGGACCTCCGCGTTGGAACGTCATGGCGACCATGCCTGATCCTTCGCCTCTTTCTCTCTGGGGGGTTCTTCCGCTGTTGCTCTGCCGACGCCATTGTCACGGTTTTTCTTTTGTTGGTGCAGGGGTATGGCTGTAGCTGCGAGATCTCCGCCTGCATCGTCATCGGCGGCAGTGATCACCGCGATATTTATCATCTCATCAAGAGTGAGCTTGTTCGCATTCACCAGGCAAGTTTGTGGCGCAGCAGCCCTCCACGCTGCAAGCCACCAATGAAGGCGTGCATTGCCGTGCGGTTATCTACGTTCTCGCACTCGTTTCTGGTTGCCAACCATCGGGTAACTTCTGGATGTTTCACCCTTCTTCTGGATGCAGGCTTGAAGATCGCTGGTGGTGGCCGGGTAGGTGCCCCTGAAGTGGTTCTCGAAAGCCTTCTTTAGGTCAAACCAAGAAAGATGGTATTTTCTCGAGGTCGCTGAGCCAAACACGAGCTGGACCAATAAGGTACAACTGAGCATGCGGCAGCTATATTCGGGGTTCCTCCGGAAAGGTTACTGCATTGTAGTAATCCTCAATCCAGGTATCCGGCCTCTCGCTGCCATCATAATGCTTCAGGTTTCTGGGTAGCTTGGGTTCAAGCTTCTTGGCTTTGGTTCCTCTCGGATCATCCGGCCAAAGCACTTTGGGCCGATGTAGTCGGATCTGTACTCGTTGAGGCGTTCCCGAGCGTCGCGGGACCGCCGCCGGGTGACTTTGAGCGGGAACGGGATCTCCGGCCTCCGGCCTCCGCCTCCACTAGGTGGTGGCGAGGGAGATCTGCGAGGGGGCCTGTGAGATGTTCTTCCGCCTTCAGATTCCCGGCGCTTCCCGCGGCTGGCTCCGGCTTCGGTGACTCCCTTCCTCTCGGTGGTCGCCTCGCTGCTCCGGCTCTGCGAGGCTCGCGTGCTCTTCTGCTCCGACTCCTTCGGGTTCAAGCTCGGCCCTGGCTTCGCGAGGCCTGCTCGCGGTCTTGGTTCCACGAGGCTCAGCTCACGGTCTTGGTTCCGCTCCTGCGTGGCTCCGGCTTGCGCTCCCTCGCTCCTGCCTTAGGCGGTGGCATGTTGTCGCGGATGTTGATTCCACCTGGCCCATGGGGCCCGGTGTTTCCGGCAGGACTGCGACGACGAGGGGGCAGCGGAGGACGCGAAGTCCGGGGTGGTGGTGATGGGTTACGATACTTGTCTCTGCCAGTATACATCGGGTCCTTTCCCTTTGCCGGGTTTTTCGGGGTTGAATCCGAGGGCACCGGGATTGGGTTCGGATGTTCCCTGACTTTTCTCCTGCGCTCCGTGGATCCGGTGCACGATTCGCCATCACGAATTTGACTTCCTAGGGCGTCCTTCTGCGCGGTGGATAAGCAGTGATCCGGATTGGACTCCAACCTGCGCGAAGTATCTGCCTTACTCTGTTGCTGCATTGCTGAAGAACGAGTTTGCGGACGTAGTCGATGTCACTCCTCGTCCTTCTTTTAGGAGCTCAGCCTTCTTCATGTTATCCTTTGAGTTGTGAGCGGCTGTTGCTCTGTGGGAGTTGCAAAGGTAATCCTAGGGGAGGGATGGCTTTCGCCTTATTCTATCTTCCTCCTGCACAAATTTCACCTTGGCCTCCCAGTGCTTCTCGAGTTCCCTGACCTTTTCAAGAGATTCATCGACCTCGCGATCCTTCTTCTGAAAGTGGACCACAAAGTTCGCAGCTTCTGTCCTCTCATCCAGCATCGCAGCTGCGGTGTTGGCAAACTTCTTGGCAGTAGCCAGCATCTCCTTCCTTGTGGCTTCTAAAGCCTCCAGATCTGCGGCGTTGTCAGGGGTTATCGGCTTGTTGAGGACATCAGACTTTGCGACTAAATCCATGCGTGCTTGCTCGACCATCTCTTCTGGAGATAAGACTTCCTTGCGCGGTCGTGCCCGTGATAACGGAGGTCCTGCGTTGGATGGTCCTGGGTCGGAGGTGGAGCCTTCAGCCGCTTCGCTGATCCAGCTGTGCTATTGCTACAACCTGCATCGGCCGGGCGGATTCTGGCCAGCTTGCTCATCGCCTCCGAGCTCCTTTAGCTTGCGATTGAACTTTTCCGTATCCATGGATGAGGCATCGTCAGCATTTTCCCCGATCTCGAGTTCCTTCGTCAAGCGGTTGTATTCTTCTGTGCCTATTGAGGAGGCATCATCGGAATTTGGGCTTAAGTTGCCGAGGATTGATTCCTCCGGATCTCCGCCTCTTGATCCGGAATATCATTATCTCCGCAGCCTCCTCCGATCCAGAGCGATGTTGTCTGGTACCTCAACCTCGCATGGGCCGACTCCTCCCTCAAAGTGGGCGTCCTGCCGTATGGGCTAAGTGCACGAAGTGACACCTTGCTTCTCTAACACCTGGGAGACCCAGTGATCTGCATTGGTCTTCCACCGCTTTCTCCTCGGGGCGGATTTGGTGGGTTTTGATTTTCCAGATCTAAGGCGAATCTTCCATAAGAAGTCCTGCGACTAGATCGGATCTTCACCATGCGTCCAGCCAGCGCGGTCGCGCTGGCGGGCACCAGAGCGTTTCTGGCTGAGCGATTTGTCTCACCGATGAAGATGTGGATGCCGCCGATTGGGACGATGGAGAGCTTAACGGGGTTAGACTTTGTCAACACCCGGATTTTTAAGTCCAGATGCCTATTATGCCATTCATCGCAATCGCAGGAATATTGTTTTTGCGAGACATAATAGATTGATATCACAACACATCATTCATTACAACACATAATTGTCTTACATAGAGGGATCACATGATCCAGTCTTAATACATCATAGTGGATCTAGAGATCCTATTACAAAACACATAGCGGAAGCAAAGTAACGGTTGCGGTCCATCTGTTCCACAGGCAACTTTTGACGTCAGGAGTGATCCTAGTTGTCGAGTCCTGTTGTCCATCTTCGCATCGCTGTTCTCCTTCATAGTCTGGCCATTTGAATAGCCAGGGACAAAGCCATGAGTACTTTAAAGTACTCGCAAACTAATACTAATGTAAGCACTATCAACTATAGTAAGGGGGTGCTAAGCTCTAAGTTTATTTGCATAAAGCCAATTTTGTTTCATAAGCATTTAGTAAAAGCTTCTTCATTTGCTAACTAACTCAAGTGGGAACATTAGTGTCATTCCCACAACTCTGTTGTGATTCAAGTCAAATTCACCATTCACCTTTCAACTTCAAGTCACAGGTCATATGTCATATTTTTGAAAATGGTCTGATGACGGAACAGATGGCCTTTCCAAATGTCAGAATCGGTGGACATGGCTATTCAATAGTTCTACACTCTGCAGAGGCCGCACACTTGTGCCACAATATTTGCAATAATCCGTCAGGGTTAACTGGCCCTGATTTATCACACTCCGTGTGCGGACTACCAACCATAACCTTCACTTACATATCCTAATATAGGCACCTCTCCCCATGAGCTTGGCCTCCTGGAAGACTGATACCTTGAATCGCACAGGCTTGGGCCGACATTCACCTCATTCACGTCATTTCACATCAATTCACTTTTAACGGAGGCAGCCTCGGCATAACCCCTATGACGCTTGTTTAGAGGGAACCCGTACTAGGATACATAAACTTCCAGTTAAGCCCTTACCCATAATCAGGTATTGTGGGGGTACTCTAAAATTGGAATGGTATCACATCCGAACCCAACCATCAGTTTTTCGTAAATTTCACCAAGTCATTCACAAGTCATATTCACCTTCAAAATCTTTCAATAGAATGACTTATCATTCCAAGGTTTTCAAAGTCAATTCATTTCACATGTTCCCATCTAAAGTAGTCAATTTTATTGATTAGCACTAGCAACTAGTCATGAGGGGTGCTAACTAGTTTTGATTGTTCTAGGCTAACTTTGATACTCTTGTGGTACTCTATCTCTAGACCAAAGTTAACTATAAAGGTAAGTTATAATAATCAAAGTAAAAGCTTGTAAGAATAAAACTTGGGATGGGATCATGAAGCATAAAGTAAATTGGTGAGTGTGCCTTGCTCTAGTAGAGCTTTGCACTTTGCAAGAATATTAGCTTGCCTTGATTGGTGTATTGATCAAAGTTCTCTTCTTCTTCTTCCTCTTGGTAGCTCTCTTTGATAGTCCCCTGGGTACTAGCGTCTATAAACGAATACGAGGACACAATCACCAAACAATACTCAAGTGCTAGATTAATCACACAAATGGCTCACACAAGCTATTCTAACATCACCACATTCTTAACATGTTGGTTGACTTTGTTTTCTTTTAAAGAAAAATAATTTTCTCTCATTACAAATATTGATTAGGGTTTCAATTTAATTCTTTGAGAAATAATTTCCTCTCATTGAATCTTGTTTAAGATTTAATTTCCTCATATGATAATATATGAACTCATGTTGACCAAGGTCAACACTTCATGCTCATCATTTGGGAAAATGATTTAAATGAGGTGATGCACCTCATGCAATTTAATACCAACATAGTAATGATTTAATATCATCAAATAATTCAATATGAGAATTGATAGCCCATGGTCTCTACCTCATGTAGAATTACTTGAGACAAAGATTTAAATGAGAGGGATACTTCCCATATGATTTAATAATTAGTTGGAACAATTTAAATGCTACTATGGCAATCATTTAATATTCTTAAGTGAGCAAATATGAGACCAAGCAACAAGGGTCATCACATTACTTCATACAACTTGAGAAGATGATTTAAATGAGGTGCTACACCTCATAGATTTAAAATCTTAAATTTGGAAATAATTTAAATGGGCTAGTAATGGCTACATAGCCATTATTTGATTCTAACCCATGATCATATACAGTACCCATATCATATTTTTACATAATCAATTAGAGTATTTGAAAAGTGAATTATGAGAGTTGGAATCAACTCAAAAGCATGTATGGTTGATTTTTAATAATGGTTTGAAGTTTGAAAAGTTACTGCTTTGTTATTTTCACTATTCAAATTCTACAACATATTTTGATTTGAATCCAGCGTGGTTCGATGGGGCCTTTCATGAGCTTTCTAAATATATAAAATTTATCAAAAATGACCGAGTAGATTTGAAGTTATTAAAGATTTGGCAAAGCATCTGAGAGCAAATCACAGAAATTAAATAAAACGAAATTTGAATTAAAACTGAGGGCGGGAAGGAAGTGGGCCGGCCCAGCTGCTGCCCGGGCCGTGCGTGCATGGCGCATGCACGTCGCCCGCGCGCGGGGCGCGCAGATCGTCGGATGACGATCCGACGGCGCTGGGCCGTCGTCTTCCTCGCGATTCTGCAACCTTGCGGGGGCCGTAACTTTCGCCTCGGAGCTCGGATTGAGGCGGGGTTAGGTGCGTTGGAAAGCTCTTTCCAAGGGCTACAACTTTGGTGTAGGGCTCGAGGGCTATGGTGATGAAAAATGGGGCGGCTTTTGGTGGTGACCGCCGGCTAGTTCTTGCACCGATGAGCGGCAAAGAGAGGAGAGGAGCGGTGCTAGGAGGGAGGGAGGATGCTGTGGGATGGTGTGGTGCTGTCCCAAGCGAGGAGGGGATTTATATAGGCTCCAGGGGAGGGAGGCGCGGCATGGCCGGCATGGTGGCCATGTCGTCGACGGCGTGGCTACAGGGCGTTCTGGGCCGAACGGTCATGTCTAGGAGGTGCGTGGGAGTGAGGGGAAGCTAGTGGCGCAGTGGGACGCGACGGGATGCAGTGTGCACGAAGAGAGACATGGGTGGCCACGGGTTGGTGACCATGGGCATGGCATGAGTGTTGTGTTCATCCCCTTGCTTGTCTGGTCTCATGGTCATGTCTAGCAGGTGTCTAGGGTCCAGGGGACTGTAGGTGACATGGTGCTGCAGGGCCGAAGTGACCAGAGAGAGGGGTGGCATGGTGGTGTCATGCCATGGTCGGCATGGAAGCTTTTGGTCAAAGGTGAGCGAGCTCCAGTGTTTGCAGGTGATGGAAATGGTGCAGGAGGGTGAGGTGATGCTCCAGGGCTGCAGGGGTGGCCAGGGTTGGACCTGGTCCAAGCCCACACTCAGCATGGGCACAATTTCTCCTCCTGCCTGCCAAGTGTTTGATATAATGCCCGAAAGAAAAATATTTTTGAATTTTGAAAAGATTTTTGGTGGAGTGTAAAGATATAATAAGAGAAGTAGAATGGAGGTGGTGGTGGTCAAAATGAAGTTGAAATGCAAAATCACATATTGCATATGATCTTACATATGTTTCATAGTCCCTACTTTGCTTGCTCACCATTTGAAATTGAGACAGAATTTGGGATGATGGTTTTGGGCAAAGTTGTTCTCCTTGATGTTGTCTTGGATGAGGTGCAAAGAGTTGGCAAAGCATAGTTTAGAAATCTTCCAAACCAGGGGCTCAAAGTGGGCATCAGGCTAAAAATGTCACATGTGACCATAAATGCATGTGAGCTCAAATTTGATCCAAATTTGATTTGAGTTGTGTTTCCTTGCTTCCAAAAGTGTTAATAAGTGTTTAGTAACCATTTACAACCAATGGAGCAAGCCAAAAGGGTCTAGGTTAAAGATTTGCAAAAATGGCTAAAAGTGTATGTGAGTGAAAATGGGATTTTCCCTATTTGATTTCTCTCTTTTTGATTTGATTTTTCTTGACTCCAAAGTGATTCTTATTAGTTTAGGAACATTTCCAAACCATTGAAACCATTCCAAAAGGTTCAAAGATTTGCAAAAATGGCCATAACACATAAGAGGTGATGTGTCAATTTTTCTTATTTTTGAAATTTGTTCCCCTTGCTTTACTTGGGCAAGGTTGAGGGTCAATTTAGTGTGAGATTTGGTTTAGATATGGTTTCACACCATTTGGGTAAGGTACAAGTGCATAGAACAAGAATTGGGTATTATGGTTATGTGTCACATATGCCTCTATGCATATGTTGCATTTGATTTTTAATTTGACTAGGCTTGACCCAATTGATGTTATTGAGTGTTGAAATGGTATATAGGAGTGATCCAACCATTCACCACCAGTCTTAGGGTCATGATCCTCAATTTCACAAATTTGCATTTTCCTCTCATATGCCTCTATGGCATTTTTAGTTTCTTTTTATTTTCTTTTGTTTCAACTTGGAAATGGTTTGAGAAGTACTAGATAAGGTTTATGAAGGTTTTCCAATCCTCTAAATAAAGTGGAAAGGCCTAGGGTAAAGTTTTACAAAAATAGCCATAGGCACATAGGCCTTTTCTTATTTAAATTCTTTTTATTTTATTTTAACTTGGATGGTAAAAAGGGGTGTGAGGTTTAGGGTTTAAGAGTATTTCAAATACTAATTAAACAATCATGGCAAAAGCACAAGAATTAAGCAAGATCACTATGTATCAAACTTAATTTAATAAAAGTTTTTGTTGGTTCCAAAATTTGGAACTAGGGAAATTCATTTTGTTGTTTTAAAATTTTTGGGATGTTACAGACTTAGCCAGAATCCAGAATTCGTCCGGAGGGACGATCGGAAAATTCCCGGCGTAAAGTACACGCCCCACAGCGATCGTGTCGTCGTAGCTTCCCATGGCGGAGCCCTCCCGGTTCCGCCTCCAGACTTTCAGCCCCACGGTGCCAACCGTCGCTGCTTAGTAGACGGTACCTCGGAGGAGGGATCTCACGAGGGGAAAAGAAGTAGGGGCCATAGGGCGGAGTGTCCTCGGACGGTAGTACGCGAGTTACCCAGCTTCCGAACACCCGCACGATGACAGGGCCTACTGCTGCTTGTCCGAATTATCCGGGCGCTTGCGCCGTTGTTACAATGGCTGTGGTTGTGCCTCTAGGGCTCCCAGGATCCGGCTATATACGGATCTAGGGTTTACATGGAGAGTCCTAGCCGGATTACAGGTTGCCTAAACTACGGTACAATGTCTTGCCGTGTACGTCAAGGATCCGCCTTCCATCTACGTCGTACTGGATCCGGGTCCCTCCTGTGCCTTCACGGATTCGACTTAATCTGAAGGTCGGTCAAGATCCGGCTCCCTGATCCTGGGCTGGACTTCATCCTTCATGATCAACAGCAACTGGGCCGCCCGATGGGCCACATGCCACCATCACCGTCTATGGGCCACCCGGACTTGCCGGATCTAGGCACTGTCGATGGTACATCCATGAAGTATACCCACAACCGGTTAGTTTGGATCCTCCCTTCCAGGTTTAATAGTTTGATCCTTGCTCAGTGCACAACTTTGTCGGACGAACCTGATCCGGTTGATCTTTGTGTGCAGACTTGTGCAGCTTTGTTCAGTTTGGAACTCTGCACATTGTTACGCCTGTTGTTATTTTATTACAGCTATTGCTAAAATTCTTCGCAATCTCCTCTGCTTCCTTGACATTTGTAGAAATAAATTAGTACTTCGGTAAAATTGTTGCTTACTCGTTCCTTTTTTTTGCCTGGATAAAGTTTTTAGTTCTACATGGTGACAGTTTGACTAATGAATATTTTTTTACTGCGGACTCTTGAACTTGAATGGTGACAATTCCTGGTTCCACATGAAAAGTCCAGCAATTTCTATGTTGGTATGGGCAGAAATGTAGAATTCTGCCCACTCCTCTTCATATGGATTAACTCTTTACGTGTTAAGTCCAGGTGTTCAGTGATGCTTAGTTGGGTATTTAAAAGTTAAAATAGCTCCATATAGCCCTCACCGCACATATTAATCAATGATGTAAACTATGATATCATAATTCTATGGAGACCTGATAATGCATTAGATTATTTTACTAGTTAACTTCATTGGCTTTCATCATCTGAGATACCTTGCTAGGTTACTCGAGAAAAACAATGCAAGAGAAACATCCAAAAATGGAATTACAGAACTCTCCTACAGAGTTTTTCGCCTTTCATTTGTTTGCATGCTCATTTTTCAACTTTTGAGAGCAGCGATGGATCAGATTCTCAGTAAATGTTCAATTTAACTATTTGTAGAATTCTGTAATCTCAAATTGCTTCTATTCACATGATTTGCCATAACACATTTTTCTTCTTAATTTACAATGTGGCTTAAACAACTACCCTGATAATATGGATGCAAAGTGTTGTGCAAGTGGGGAATGCATTTAGATTTTGCCATTTCCATGTTGTCTTTTATCGTTTCGAGAAGACCTGAGCGACATGGCGTAAATATTATACTGACAAAAGAAAACGATATCACGGAGTGATTCCTAGACATCGTTTCACATTTTTTGGACCAAAATGTTACTGTCAGGTGAACCAGACATTTTGATTATTTAGGAGGTCATGTGTGAGATACTGAAGTTGGACAGTCTGAGAGGAAGGTTGAGCGACATGGACCAGATGGTTACTACTGCCAGCTTGCTTGTTGGGTGTACTTCTGCTATATAGGGTGGAAGAGACTCCATTCAGCTGAGTTCGCGAAGCCAGTTATTGTGTGCCACATATGATTGGTCTGGTTTATTTAGGCTCACATCTTATTCATCTGGCGTGTTTGCCTGTACTGTAACATCTGTACCTACTTGCTACTGTATTTTGCAAACATCTTGCTTAAGGAGGCAACATAACTGTTGCAGTCTAGCTATTGGTGTCAACTGTAAACCTGATCTGAGCTCTCACCTGAGTAGACTTTGCTATGTAATGTTAATCCCGATTTCGCTGGATAGATGGACATCGATGAGCTCAATGGATGTACCAGTCCGTTAGTTTCACTGCACTGTAGACTTCCTTGATCAGCACTGCAGATCAAAATTGTGGAGCCCTTGTGATAGAAAATAAACTTTCTCCAAAGCCCCGCGCATCGCATGATGCTAATGTTTCTAGAGGTGGGAGTATTAGCATTTACCGCCCAATACAACGAATTTTACGGGCAAGACAAAGTTTCATCTAACCAGGTACCCACGGCCTCTATATCTACAGGACTTCATTTCTTTCTTTTTCTTCAGAGTAAATTCCACTTTTTACCTTGTAGTTGTGCATATATGACACATATTACCCCATTTAGTGAAACTTTCACCAAAATATCCCATTTAGGAGACTTTAAACACGATTTATCCCTAATTTAGCATCTTCCTTGTTAATGTTAGATAGGATAGGCATGATATGTCGATGTGAAACGGTAAAATATGTAAATATCAGAGGACCCAATGGGCGATTATGTCCATACTTTTTAATCCAGATGTTTCATTCATCACTACCGTCTTGATATTTTTGTACCATGAGTATCACCTAACACATTGCCTAATGTACACACAAAAGAAAAGGGTCCAAAGCTTTTAAAATGGGCAATCTACACGAATTTTTACTCGGCAGGATAATTAGTGTCACAAATACAAAAATAGAGGATAGAAAGTGAAATTCACTCTTTTCTTCAGTTTCTTGGCGATGCACGCTTTACTTCAAGTGACATCTTCGTCAATATCTACAGCCTCTGTCTTGAGTCTGATGACCTGAGCTCTGAGAGGGAGCTCCTAGCAGCATATGAGACGAGGTAGCAGTGCCAGTGGCGTGCATCCTCCAATGCATTTCTTTTCAACAAATCAGGTCATCACGAACCTTCAACGTTCTCTCCGATGCGGTTCGTAGTTCAAAGTGTCTCTTTGGTCCTGTTCGGAGGGTGTGGTTATCTTTAATTGCAAGATTTTTTTCCTTCGATAAAGAGCATATATTAATATCGTGGAGATACCAGCTGCAACAACATCATAACATCATGCTCTAACGACATAAATGATGCACACAACAAAAAAAAAACTAAAAAAAAGAAAGGTCCCGCTATAGATATCCATAACTTGAAACAACAATAGTGACACCACCAAACAACACCAGAAACTCAGCTTCTCCATAAGCGACGCCTCCAAGAAGAAAACAGTGCACAAACGTTGCCGCCCGATCATAGATCTTAGGTTTTCACCCTGAAGAAAGTCATCTCTCTCAAAACAATGTTTTCAACAAGAACATTGCCAAGCAAACCAATTAAGGCTAGACCTTGAATTTTCACCTGAAAGATAAGACTCTGAACTTCTCCTGTGCAGTCGCTCCCACATACCAGTCGTTGTTACAAGTCATGAATTGCCAAGCCAATTCCACCTCAGCACCAAGATCCGACCATCATAGCTATTTCACCGATCTCGGCTTGATGACCTCCTCCGCTAGCACCATGGAAAGAAACGAGCTCCATGATATTAACAGTCAGCAGAGCTTCGAAGCGTCCCCTCCGAAACCAAACGGCCAGATAAAAAACATGTTGGAGATATGCCCAAGAGGCAATAATAAATTAGTTATTGTTATATATTAGTGTTCATGATAAATGCTTACATCCCATGCTATAATTGTATTAACCGAAACATTGATACATGTGTGTTATGTAAATAACAAGGAGTCCCTAGTAAGCCTCTTGTATAACTAGCTTGTTGATTAATAGATGATCATGGTTTCGTGATCATGAACATTGGATGTTGTTAATAACAAGGTTATGTCATTGGGTGAATGATATAATGGACATACACCCAAATAAGCGTAGCATGAGATCAAGTTATTAAGTTCAACTTGCTATAAGCTTTCGATACATAGTTACCTAGTCCTTCGACCATGAGATCATATAAATCACTTGCACCGGAAGGGTACTTTGATTATATCAAACGCCATTGCGTAAATGGGTGGTTATAAAGATGGATTAAGTATTCGGAAAGTGTGAGTTGAGGCATATGGATCAACAGTGGGATTTGTCCATCCCGATGACGGATAGATATACTCTGGGCCCTCTCGGTGAAATGTCGTCTAATTAGCTTGCAAGCATGTGACTAGGTCACAAGAGATGACATACCACGTACGAGTAAAGAGTACTTGTCGGTAACGAGGTTGAACAAGGTATGGAGATACCGATGATCGAACCTCGGACAAGTAAAGTATCGCGTGGCAAAGGGTATCGTATGTAAATGGTTCAATCGATCACTAAGTTATCGCTGAATGTGTGGGAGCCATTATGGATCCAGATCCCGCTATTGGTTATTGGTCGGAGAGGAGTTTCGACCATGCATAGTTCACGAACCGTAGGGTGACGCGCTTTAAGGTTTGATGTCGCATAAGTAGATTGGAATATGATATGGAGATCGAAGTTTGTTTGAAGTCTCGGATGGGATCCAGGATATCACGAGGGAGGACTGGAATGGTCCGAGAATAAGATTCATATATGGGAAGTCATTTTGTGGTTACGAAAAAGTTCAGGATTTTTCGGTATTGTACCGGAGGTTGTAGAAGGTTCCGGAGGGTACCATAGTGGGGCCCACCTATCCCGGACGACCAACATGGACCGAAGGGGTCACATAGGCCCACATGGGCCAGGCACACCAGCCCCCCAAGGCCCATGTGGCTGGATCAAGTGGATAAGATCAAATCCCTTGAAAATAGATCTCATGCTACACTTATTTGGGTGGATGTCCATTATATCATTCACCCAATGACATAACCTTGTTATTAACAACATCCAATGTTCAGCCCCCCTTGTTTTGGCCGACCCTTGGGCTTGGAGGAGGGGCCAAGGCAGCCTCCCCACGCCTATATAAGAGGGAGGGGAGGGTTGGGGCGCAACACATCATCCCCAAAGCCCTAGCCGCCCCTCTCTCCCTCCTCCTCTTCCTGCGCAGGCTTGGCGAAGCCCTGCAGGAATTTCTCCTCCACCTCCACCACCACGCCGTCGTGTTGCTGGGAGGGATCTACCACACCTCCGCTGCCCGCTGGAATGGGGAGAGGACGGGCTTCATCGACACCGTACGCATGACCGAGTACGGAAGTGCTGGATTGCAGCACCGGACGATCAACTACATCAACAACGAGATCTAATCCGAGACTTTGGAATCTTCGAGGGTTAGTCTCACATATATCTCGTTGCTTCGATCTTGATAGATTAGATCTTGCCTCTTCCTAGATTGGATCTTGGTTTTGTTCTTATTCGCGGTAGGAAATTTTTTGTTTTCCATGCAACGAACCCATCAGTGGTACCAGAGCCGTGTCTATGCATAGATCTGTTGCGCGAGTAGAACACAATGATTTTGTGGGCGTTGATGCTTTTGTTGTCTTTAGTTATGTGTACTTTGATCTTGCGGGATGGTGGGATGAAGTGGCCCGGGCTAACTTTACATGACCGCGTCTCATGAGACTTGCTCCACGCTTGACATGCAACTTGTATTGCATAAGTGGCTTTGCGGGTGTCTGTCTCTCTCACCATAGTTAAGATTCAATTTACTATTTCTATCGACAACACTAGTATCACCGTTGTGGTTCATGTTTGTAGGTAGATTGGATCTTATAAAACCCTAAACCACGTAAATATGCAAACCAAATTAGAGGCGTCTAACTTGTTTTTGCAGGGTTTGGTGATGTGATATGGCCATGATGTGATGATTATATTTGATGTATGAGATGTTCATTGTATTATGGCAACCGGCAGGAGCCTAATGGTTGTCTTTAAATTTGTTAAGACTTGCGTGTCTATTCATCATGTAATAGCTTTATTTCAAGTAGTTGTTATAGTAGCTATAAGTGATGGACAACCATGAAGCGGCGCCATGGACCTTGGTGCAATGCTGGTGATGATGGAGATCATGCTCATGTGTTTTGGAGATGGAGATCAAAAGCACAAGAAGAAAGGCCATATCATATCACATATTATAAATTGCATGCGATGTTAATCCTTTATGCATCTTATCTTGCTTAGATCGCGACGGTAGCATTATAAGATGATCCCTCACATTAATATCAAGATAATAAAGTGTTCTCCCCTCGTATGCCGTTGCCAGTTCGTCGTTTCAAGCATCTCGTGATGATCGGATGTGATAGATTCTACGTTCACATACAACGTGTAAGCCATGTTGCACACGCGGAAATACTTGGGTTTTCTTGACGAGCCTAGCATGTACAGACATGGCCTCGGAACAACGGAAACAAAGGTTGAACACGAATCATATGGATGATATGATCAACATGTTGATGTTCACCATTGAAGCTACATCATCTCACGTGATGATCGGTTTTGGTGTGATGGATCGTGTACCACTAAACAACTATGAGGAATGTTGTATTAAGTGGGAGTTCATTAGTAATTAGATTAAAACATGAACTAATTATCATGAACATAGTCCGAATAGTATTTTGAATTAAATTTGTAGAATTGGCATCCGTTATCTACTATGCGCTAGTCTTATAATTGAGATAGAGAAATACTGTTAAGTCTGACAAGTAACTTTACGGACTGATACCGTATTGTTAAAAAATCAAGATATGATTAAGTTCTATTGCAAACTTTTAGTAAACCTCACATTGCTGATTCAAAGAGCAATGGTTTCAATTAGTACCTAAAATCATCTTGTCTCCGTGAAACTTGAAATTCAAATCCGTTTGAAAAGTAAGGAACTGAAAATTTTATTTTCAGAAATAAGCAAGGTATGAGATATACGTGATATCTAAGACCTTATTGCAAGATGATAGAATATAATCTAGTGAGACTACATAAACTCATAAATTTTATGGGAATGTACGAAGGTTGAAGACGCCAGGCGTCCCAATCCTCCAACTAGTTGGGCACTAACGATATTCGCAGATCCATGAAGTGATCGTCCTTAGTACGCATCGTTGCTAAGACTCGTCGTTTCGAAGCATCACGTGATGATCGGGTGTTATAGATTCTACGTGTGCATACAATGGGTGCAAGCCAGAATATGCACATACGAGTACTAAGGTTAAACTTTACGAGCCTAGCATGTACAGACATGGTCTCGGAAAGTCATCATGATTTGATGGATATAAATTATGAGTGAAATTTTTCATCACATTAAAAGGTTACTAATAGTGAAATCTAGAACACTTGTCATGTGATGATCAACTTCAAAGTAAGAACCTCAAGGTTATTGGTATTTGACCAATGGACCTAGAAGTTATTGAAGGTGAAGTGTTTTCTGAGAATGAGGAAAGCTAAAAGAGAAACTACAAATGATTTTTGGCAGAAAGAAAGAAAAGACTAGAAAGTCTAGCTCAGGTGTATATAGATGATATACATGTTATGAATGTATTCCTTGTTTAGTCACACAATGAAATTCTTGGTATTTGTACCATATTGGTTGGTATGAGGTGTCATACAAAACAACTCAATACAAGAATGGCCTAAGTGACTGACAAGGAATATGGTAGGAATGCACGTTTGGAACAAAATAAAGTGTTATTGTGTTCGTCGTTGGCATTCTACCTAGCCCTTCAAATTTATGATAAAGAACTTTACAATTGTTGTTATGTTCTAGTCAAATGAAAATAATGAGTTGTTCAAATTATGACAGTATTCCATGTACGATGGATAAGTTATGATAAATCTTTAGGGTGAAGCATACATGCATAATACTGATGCTAAAATGCCATAAGGCAAATGATGTGAATTCACTTATTAGTGGAACCGCCATTTAGGTCATGTTAGAAAGGAGAGCATGAAGGAACTCCATGCAAATAGATTTTTGGAGTCATTCGATTTTTGGAATTGTTTGGCACTAGCAAATCTCTTCTAAAGAGAATGACTGAAATACCGTTCATAGGCCAAGAGTTGAAAGGGCAACTAACTTAGTGGAAACACACATGATGATGTATGTGGTTCACTGGGCATAGTTGTGTGCGGGAGATTCTTCTACTTCATGAAACTTCCAACAATGAATTAACTATATATATGTGGATATATTTGATAAGGAAGAAGTTTGAAACATTCGAATGGATTCAAATAAATTTCAGCATGAAGTGGAAATCATCGTAATAGAAAAGTCAAATATCTATGATTGGATCATGGTGGAAATATTTGATTTACGAGTTTTAGCGAACATCTAAGAGAGTTATGAAATTGTTCTACCACTCACGTTTCTTGGAATATCATAGTGATGATGGAGTATCCGAGGGACGTATCCAAACCTTGTTGGGTTAATGATGATATAAAATAAGATGATGCCATTATATTTTTGTGGATTATGCTTTAGAGACTACCGCTTTTACACTAAATAGAGCGTCATCATAATCCGTTGAAATGACACCATATGAGTTATGGCATGGGTATAAACCCTAATAGTTCTTAAATTTTGCTATGCGTAGCATAAGTAAATAAGTTTACAACCAAAATCGATGAATGTCTTTGTTGGTTATCCCGTAGAATTGATTGGGAATTCTTTCCACTATGGATTCAAAAATAAAAGTGCTTGTCGATGTTTCTTGCTTATTTCCAAGAAATTGTTTTCTAGCGAAGTATTTGAGTGGAAGGACAATGAAACTTGATAAGGTTCATGAACCTGAGCATGATGATCAGAGTGTCGCAGCATCGGAAATGGTTCCGCAAGCGGCCACGACGATCATGGCTCCCATGTCTACAAAGTGTTATAGTCATGGAGATCAAAGTACCTATTGAAGCTTGTAGAGGTATGGTTTACTTTGTGATCAAATAAATGATTTATGGACAAAGGATTGATTTTGAACAATGATAAACCAACTACATACAAAGAAGTTATGATGGACCCTGACTCCGTTAAATGGCTATGCGCCATGAAATCCAAGATAGGTAAATACTTTTTGAAAGTAAATGGATCTATAAAATTGATGGACTTGGATGGAATATCCTCGAAGAAGCTCGACTTGTCGAAAAGTTGTTTACGACAAAGTTCAAAGAGTTGACTACGATAAGATTAGATCTTCCGTAGCAATGCTTATAGTCCATGTGGATTGTTCTAGTAATTGTTGCATATTTCTTTTATGAGATATGATAGTAGGATGGCAGAAATACATTCCGTACCAGAAGTGTGTATGAAGGATGTATCCTAGATACAAACCAAGAGTTTTGCTAGTCCGTGGAATACTAGATATGTATACAAACTTCACTGGATGAAGTAAGTATCACGGAGTTGGAATCTTCACCGGATGAAATAATCAAAGAGTTTTGATTTCATCGTAAACGATGAAGATGCTTGCATTTGCAAGAAATTAAGTGGGAGCGCTGAGACATAGTTATAATATTATATGTGGATGACATATCATTGATTATAAATGATGTAATTATATACTTGATGTGATTAAAAGGTTTCATTAAGTATTAACTTCAATGAAAAGATATGGAATGAAACATATTTAGTGTCAAGATCTATGAAAATAGATTGAAACACATAATAAGTTTAAGTCAAAGTACATAGAATGAATATTGAAGTAAGTTCAATATAAAAATATTAAGAAGGTTTTTTTCATGTGAAGGTTTAACAAAACTTGAGTGTATTTGACACTGATGAGTAAAAACACATGAGTGATTTTAGATCAATAATATGTACAAAATCATATGTCCTATGCTCTAAAGTGTTACGAGCATATACCAGAATGATTCATGTAATGATCATTGGACAACAGTAAGAATATCCCTGAGTGCTTTAGAAGAACCAAGGATATATATATATATAGTTTTGTATATGACAAACAAATCGCTGTAAGGTGTTGCACCGATATTAGTTTGGTCACGTATAAAAATAAAATTTCAATCTCAATTAGGCTAAGTGTTGTTTAAAAGGTAGCACAATGAGCTAGAAGAAGTCTATGCTAGAGTTAGATAAGTTCTAAATATTGTGATGGATTCTACAAACGAAGGCAGAGTATGTCATTGTTTTGATAATGACTGAGGATGTTAAGTCGAGGAGTTCTTTGAGAACTTGGTGTAGTTCCGATAGTGTCAGAACTTTGAAGCTATATTGTGTGTGACAATATTAGTGACTTATTTCAGACCGCGGAATTAAGTTTCCACCAGAGGACTAAGCATATACAATTAATGCCGACTCATTTGGAAAATGAGGATGCGCTGAGACGCAAATGAATTGCAAAATACATACGTTTCTGAGCGTGTCATATCCGTTGACGAAAACTCTCCCGTGAGCAAAACATGATAAGTACCAGAAGGCCAAGGTGTTATATCTTTACAAATGTAAACTAGATTATTGACTCTAGTGCAAGTGGGAGACTGTTGGAGATATGCCCAAGAGGCAATAATAAATTAGTTATTGTTATATGATACGTCTCCAACGTATCGATAATTTCTTATGTTCCATGCTACTTTATTGATGATACCTACATGTTTTATACACACTTTATGTCATATTCGTGCATTTTCTGGAACTAACCTATTAACAAGATGCCGAAGTGCCAGCTCCTGTTTTCTGCTGTTTTTGGTTTCAGAAATCCTAGTAACGAAATATTCTCGGAATTGGACGAAATCACCTCCCAGGTTCCTATTTTGCCCGGAAGCATCCAGAACACCCGAGAGCCGCCAGAGGGGGGCCCTGTGGGCCCCAGATGACATGGCGGCGCGGCCAGGGCTGGGCCCGCGCCACCCTATGGTGTCGTCGCCCGTTGACCCTCCCCGCGCCTCTATTTAAAGCCCCCGCATCGGAAAACCCTTACGGAGGAGCCACGATACGAGAAAAGTTCCAGCCGCCGCCATCGCGAAGCCAAGATCTGGGGGACAGGGGTCTCTGCTCCGGCACCCTGCCGGAGGGGAAGTGCCCCCGGAAGGCTTCTCCATCGACACCGCTGCCATCTCCACCGCCATCTTCACCACCGCTGCTGCTCCCATGAGGAGGGAGTAGTTCTCCATCGAGGCTCGGGGCTGTACCGGTAGCTATGTGGTTAATCTCTCCATGTACTTCAATACAATGATCTCATGAGCTGCTTTACATGATTGAGATTCATATGAGTTTTGTATCACTACTATCTATGTGCTACTCTAGCAAAGTTATTAAAGTAGTTCTATTCCTCCTGCACGTGTGTAAAGGTGACAGGGTGTGCACCGTGTTAGTACTTGGTTTATGCTATGATCATGATCTCTTGTAGATTGCGAAGTTAACTATTGCTATGATAATATTGATGTGATCTATTCCTCCTACATATGCATGAAGGTGACAGTGTGCATGCTATGCTAGTACTTGGTTTAGTCTTTTGATCTATCTTACACTAAAGGTTACTAAAATATGAGCATTATTGTGGAGCTTGTTAACTCCGGCATTGAGGGTTCGTGTAATCCTACGCAATGTGTTCATCATCCAACAAAAGTGTAGAGTATGCATTTATCTATTCTGTTATGTGATCAATGTTGAGAGTGTCCACTAGTGAAAGTGTAATCCCTAGGCCTTGTTCCTAAATACTGCTGAGTTACTACTGCTTGTTTACTGTTTTACTGTGTTACTACTGCTGCAATACTACCACCATCAACTACACGCCAGCAAGCTATTTTCTGGCACCGTTGCTACTGCTCATATATATTCATACCACCTGTATTTCACTATCTCTTCGCCGAACTAGTGCACCTATTAGGTGTGTTGGGACACAAGAGACTTCTTGCTTTGTGGTTGCAGGGTTGCATGAGAGGGATATCTTTGACCTCTTCCTCCCCGAGTTCGATAAACCTTGGGTGATCCACTTAAGGGAAAACTTGCTGCTGTTCTACAAACCTCTGCACTTGGAGGCCCAACACTGTCTACAGGAAAGGAGGGGGAACGTAGACATCAAGCACTTTTCTGGCGCTCGTTGGCAGGGAAGGTAAACGCACTCACACATTGGCAAGCCCGGCAACGCGTAGATGCACACGTCCGTTGGGAACCCCAAGTGGAAGGTATGATGCGTATAGAAGCAAGTTTCCCTCAGGATGAAACCAAGGTTTAATCGAACCAGTAGGAGCCAAGAAGCACGTTGAAGGTTGATGGTCGATGTGATGCGGCGCAACACCAGGGATTCCTGCGCCAACTAGGAACCTGCACAACACAACCCAAGTACTTTGTCCCAACGAAATAGTGAGGTTGTCAATCTCACCGGCTTGCTGTAACAAAGGATTAAACGTATCGAGTGGAAGATGTTTGCAAAGAAAACAGAAAACAAGTAGATTGTATGCTATGTAAAGAATAGGACCTGGTCCACAGTTCACTAGAGGTGTCTCTCCCATAAGATAAAGCATGTTGGGTGAACAAATTACAGTGGGCAATTGACAAATAGAGAAAGGCATAACAATGCATATACATGACATGGTAAATATAGTGAGATTTAATCCGGGCATTACGACAAAGAACATAGACCGCCATCCAACTGCATCTATGCCTAAAAAGTCCACCTTCAGGTTATCATCCGAACCCCCTCCAGTATTAAGTTGCAAAGCAACAGACAATTGCATTAAGTATGGTGCGTAATGTAATCAACAACTACATCCTTAGACATAGCATCAATGTTTTATCCCTAGTGGCAACAGCACATCCACAACCTTAGAACTTTCTCTCACTGTCCCAGATTCAATGGAGGCATGAACCCACTATCGAGCATAAATACTCCCTCTTGGAGTTAAGAGTAAAAACTTGGCCAGAGCCTCTACTAGTAACGGAGAGCATGCAAGATCATAAACAACACATGAACAATAGATTGATAATCACCATAATCATAGTACTCTCTATCCATCGGATCCCGACAAACACAACATATAGAATTACATATAGATGATCTTGATCATGTTAGGCAGCTCACAAGATCTAACAATGAAGCACAACAAGGAGAAGACGACCATCTAGCTACCGCTATGGACCCATGGTCCAGGGGTGGACTACTCACTCATCACTCCGGAGGCGACCATGGCGGAGTCTCCGGGAGATGAACCCCCTCCGGCGTGGTGCCGAGGCGATCTCCTAATCCCCCGAGATGGGATTCGCGGCGGCGGCGTCTGTAAGGTTTTCCGTATCGTGGCTCTCGGTGACCGGGGTTTCGCGACTGGGGTTTAAGTAGGCGGAGGGTCAACGCGGGGGCCACACGAGGGCCCAGGTAGGGTCGGCGCGGCCAGGCTCGGCCGCGCCGGCCACCCCCCCGGCCTCCTCGTGGCCCCACTTCGTTAGGTCTTCGGTCTTCCGGAAGCTTCGTGCAAAAATAGGACCCTGGGCGAAAGTTTCGTCCAATTCCGAGAATATTTCTTTACTAGGATTTCTGAAACCAAAAACAGCAGAAAACAGCAACTGGTTCGGCATCTTGTTAATAGGTTAGTTCCGTAAAATGCATAAATATGACATATAATGTGCATAAAACATGTAGGTATCATCAATAAAGTAGCATGGAACATAAGAAATTATCGATACGTTGGAGACGTATCAGCATCCCCAAGCTTAGTTCTGCTCGTCCCGAGCAGGTAAAACGATAACAAAGATAATTTCTGAAGTGACATGCCATCATAATCTTGATCATACTATTTGTAAACATATGTAATGAATGCAGCGATCAAAGCAAAGGTAATGACATGAGTAAACAACTGAATCATAAAACAAAGACTTTTCATGAATAGTACTTCAAGACAAGCATCAATAAGTCTTGCATAAGAGTTAACTCATAAAGCAATAAATCAAAGTAAAGGTGTTGAAGCAACACATAGGAAGATTAAGTTTCAGCGGTTGCTTTCAACTTGTAACATGTATATCTCATGGATATTGTCAACATAAGTAATATAACAAGTGCAATATGCAAGTATGTAGGAATCAATGCAGTTCACAAGTGTTTGCTTCTTAAGGTGGAAGGAGATAGGTAAACTGACTCAACAATAAAAGTAAAAGAATGGTCCTTCAAGAGGAAAGCATCGATTGTTTATTTGTGCTAGAGCTTTTATTTTGAAAACATGAAACAATTTTGTCAACGGTAGTAATAAAGCATATGAGTTATGAAAATTATATTTTACAAGTTGCAAGCCTCACGCATAGTATACTAATAGTGCCCGCACCTCGTCCTACTTAACTTGGACTACCGGATCTTCGCATGCCATGTTTTAACCAAGTGTCACAAAGGGGTACCTCCATGCCGCCTGCATAAAGGTCCAAGGAGAATGCTCGTATTTCGGATTTCTCGCTTTTGATTATTCTCAACTTAGACATCCATACCGGGACAACATGGACAACAGATAATGGACTCCTCTTAAATGCATAAGCATGTAGCAAAGTTATTATTCTCATATGAGATTGAGGATATATGTCCAAAACTGAAACTTCCACCATGGTTCATGGCTTTAGTTAGCGGCCCAATGTTCTTCTCTAACAATTTTGCATGCTCCAACCACCAAAATGATAGACCTTCAGACAAGACGGACATGCATAGCAACTCACATGATATTCAACAATAGTTGATGGCGTTCCCAGAAGCATGGTTATCGCACAACAAGCAACTTAATAAAATATAAAGTGCATAAGTACATATTCAATACTACGATAGTTTTTAAGGCTATTTTGTCCCATGAGCTATATATTGCAAAGGTGAATGATGGAATTTTAAAGGTAGCACTAAGCAATTTACTTTGGAATGGCGAGAAATACCATGTAGTAGGTAGGTATGGTGGACACAAATGGCATAGTAGTTGGCTCCATTTTGGATGCATGAGAAGTATTCCCTCTCGATACAAGGTTTAGGCTAGCAAGGTTATTTGAAGCAAACACAAGGATGAACAAGTGCAGCAAAACTCACATAAAAGACATATTGTAAACATTATAAGACTCTACACGTCTTCCTTGTTGTTCAAAACTCAATACTAGATATTATCTAGACCTTAGAGAAACCAAATATGCAAATCAAATTTTAGCAAGCTCTATGTATTTCTTCATTAATGGGTGCAAAGCATTTGATGCAAGAGCTTAAACATGAGCACAACAATTGCAAAGTATCACATTATCCAAGACATTTTAGAATTACTACATGTAGCATTTTCCAATTCCAACCATATAACAATTTAACGAAGAAGAAACTTCGCCTTGACATTATGAGTAAAGCCTAAGGACACATGTGTCCATATGCAACAGCGGAGCGTGTCTCTCCCACAAAGTGAATGCTAGGATCCATCTTATTCAAACAAAAACAAAAACGAAAACAAACCGACGCTCCAAGTAAAGAACAAGATGTGACTGAATAAAAATATAGTTTCAGGAGGAACCTGATGATGTTGTCGATGAAGAAGGGGATGCCTTGGGCATCCCCAAGCTTAGACGCTTGAGTCTTCTTAAAATATGCAGGGGTGGAACCACGGGGGCATCCCCAAGCTTAGAGCTTTCACTCCTCTTTGATCATAGTATATCATTCTCCCTCTTTGACCCTTGAAAACTTCCTTCACACCAAACTTCAAGCAAACTCATTAGAGGGTTAGTGCATCATTAATAATTCACTCATTCAGAGGTGACACAATCATTATTTTCACTTCTGGACATTGCATAATGCTACTGGACATTAATGGGTCAAAGAAATAAATCCAACATAGCAAAAGAGGCAATGCGAAATAAAAGGCAGAATCTGTCAAAACAGAACAGTCCGTAAAGACGAATTTATAAATGGCACCAGACTTGCTCAAATGGAAAAACTCAAAACTAATGAAAGTTGCGTACATATCTGAGGATCACGCTCGTAAATTGGCAGATTTTTTCGAATTTTCTACAGAGAATTATGCCCAGATTCGTGACAGACAGCAATGCTGTTTCTGCGCAGCGATCCCAAATATAACATCAACTTTGACATAGAAACTTTACTTGGCACAAAAACATGATAAGGAGAGGTTGCTACAGTAGTAAACAACTTCCAAGACTCAACAAACAAAAATTGCTGTAGGTAAAAACATGGGTTGTCTCCCATAAGCGCTTTTAACGCCTTTCGCCTAGGCGCTGGTAAAGTGCAAATCAAGTAACATCGAGATAGAAGTATCAACATCATAGCTTGTTCTAATAATAGAATCAAAAGGCAACTTCATTCTCTTTCTAGGGAAGTGTTCCATACCTTTCTTGAGAGGAAATTGATATTTAATATTACCTTCCCTCATATCAATAACAGCACCAACAGTTCGAAGAAAAGGTCTTCCCAACACAATAGGACAAGATGCATTGCATTCGATATCCAAGACAACAAAATCAACGGGGACAAGGTTATTGTTAACCGTAATATGCACATTATCAATCCTCCCCAAAGGTTTCTTTTAACATTATCGGCAAGATTAACATCCAAATAACAATTCTTCAATGGTGGCAAGTCAAGCATATCATAAATATTTTTAGGCATAACGGAAATACTTGCACCAAGATCACATAAAGCATTACAAAAAGTCATTGAATTTCATTTAATGAGGCTCCCAACCATCTTCTAACTTTCTAGGAATAGAAGTTTCAAGTTTTAGTTTCTCTTCTCTAGCTTTTATGAGAGCATTTGTAATATGTTTTGTAAAGGCTAAATTTATAGCACTAGCATTGGGACTTTTAGCAAGTTTTTGTAAGAACTTTATAACTTCAGAGATGTGGCAATCATCAAAATCTAAATCATTATGAGCTACAGCAATGGGATCATTATTCCCAAGGTTGGAAAAATTTCAGCAGTTTTATCACAAGCAGTTTCAGCAGCTTTAGCAATTTCAGCAGTTTTGTACGCTTTGCACTAGAGAAACATTGCCAACACCAATTATTTTACCATTGATAGTAGGAGGTGCAGCAACATGTGAAGAATTAGCATTACTAGTGGTGGTAATAGTCCAAACTTTAGCTACATTATTCTCTTTAGCTAGTTTTTCATTTTCTTCTCTATCCCACCTAGCACGCAGTTCAGCCATTAATCTTATATTCTCATTAATTCTAACTTGGATGGCATTTGCTGTAGTAGTAATCTTATTATCAATATCATTATTAGGCATAACTTTCAACTTTAAAAGATTAACATCAGAGGCAAGTCTATCAACTCTAGAAGCAATAGTATCAATTTTATCAAGCTTTTCCTCAACAGATTTGTTAAAAGCAGTTTGTGTACTAATAAATTCTTTAAGCATGGCTTCAAGACCAGAGGGTACATTCCTATTATTGTTGTAAGAATTCCCATAAGAATTACCATAACCATTACCATTAGCAGAAGGATATGGCCTATAGTTATTACCAGAGTTGTTCCTATAAGCATTGTTGTTGAAATTATTATTTTTAATGAAATTCACATCAACATTTTCTTCTTGAGCAACCAATGAAGCTAAAGGAACATTATTTGGATCAACATTAGATCTACCATTCACAAGCATAGACATAATCACATCAATCTTATCACTCAAGGAAGAGGTTTCCTCAACAGAATTTACCTTCTTACCTTGTGGAGCTCTTCCCGTGTGCCATTCAGAGTAATTAATCATCATATCATCAAGAAGTTTTGTAGTCGCCCAATGTGATGGACATAAAGGTACCTCCAGCAGCTGAATCCAATAAATTCCGTGAAGAAAAATTTAGTCCTGCATAGAAGGTTTGGATGATCATCCAAGTAGTCAGTCCATGGGTTGGGCAATTCTTTACCAAAGTTTTCATTCTCTCCCATGCTTGAGCAACATGTTCAGTATCTAATTGTTTAAAATTCATTATGCTACTTCTCAAAGATATAATTTTAGCGGGAGGATAATATCTACCAATAAAAGCATCCTTGCATTTAGTCCATGAATCAATACTATTCTTATGCAAAGATAGCAACCAATCTTTAGCTCTTCCTCTTAATGAGAAAGGAAACACTTTCAATTTATAATATCACCATCTACATCTTTATACTTTTGCATTTCACAAAGTTCAACAAAAATTATTGAGATGGGCAGCAGCATCATCAGAACTAGCACCAGAAAATTGTTCTCTCATGACCAGATTTAGTAAAGCAGGTTTAATTTCAAAGAATTCTGCTGTAGGCAGGTGGAGCAATAGGTGTGCATAGGAAATCATTATTATTTGCATTTGTGAAGTCACACAATTTAGTATTTTCATGGTTGGCCATTTTAGCAACGGTAAATAAAACAAACTAGATAAAGTAAATGCAAGTAATTTTTTGTATTTTGATATGAGAGCAAGACAAGAATAAAGTAAAACTAGCAACTAATTTTTTTGTGTTTTGATTTAGTGCAGCAAACAAAGTAGTAAATAAAATAGCAAGACAAAAACAAAGTAAAGAGATTGAGGTGGAGACTCCCTGCAGCGTGTCTGATCTCCCGCACCGCGTCAAAATTTAGCTTGATACGCAGATGCACACGTCTGGGAACCCCAAGTGGAAGGTATGATGCGTATAGAAGCAAATTTCTCTCAGTAAGAAAACCAAGGTTTAATCGAACCAAGAGGAGCCAAGAAGCACGTTGAAGGTTGATGGTCGCAAATGTGATGCGGCGCAACACCGGGATTCCTGCGCCAACTAGAACCTGCACAACACAATCCAAGTACTTTGTCCCAACGAAACAGGAGGTTGTCAATCTCACCGCTTGTTGTAACAAAGGATTAAACGACGAGTGGAAGATGTTTGCAAGAAAACAAGAAAAACAAGTAGATTGTATGCTATGTAAAGAATAGGACCGGGTCCACAATCACTAGAGGTGTCTCCATAAGATAAAGCATGTTGGGTGAACAAATTACACGGCAATTGACAAATAGAGAAAGGCATAACAATGCATATACATGACATGGTAAATATAGTGAGATTAATCCGGGCATTACGACAAAGAACATAGACCGCCATCCAACCGCATCTATGCCTAAAAAGTCCACCTTCAAGTTATCATCCGAACCCCTCCAGTATTGTTCAAAGCAACACAATTGCATTAAGTATGGTGCGTAATGTAATCAACAACTACATCCTTAGACATAGCATCAATGTTTTATCCCTAGTGGCAACAACACATCCACAACCTTAGAACTTTCTGTCACTGTCCCAGATTCAATGGAGGCATGAACCCACTATCGAGCATAAATACTCCCTCTTGGAGTTAAGAGTAAAAACTTAGCCAGAGCCTCTACTAATAACGGAGAGCATGCAAGATCATAAACAACACATGAACAATAGATTGATAATCACCATAATCATAGTACTCTCTATCCATCGGATCCCGACAAACACAACATATAGAATTACATATAGATGATCTTGATCATGTTAGGCAGCTCACAAGATCTAACAATGAAGCACAACAAGGAGAAGACGACCATCTAGGTACTGCTATGGACCCATGGTCCAGGGGTGGACTACTCACTCATCACTCCGAGGCGACCATGGCGGTGTAGAGTCCTCCGGGAGATGAATCCCCTCTCCGCAGGGGCCGGAGGCGATCTCCGTAATCCCGAGATGGGATTCAAGGGCGGCCCTGCAAGGTTTTCCGTATCGTGGCCTCTGCACTTCGCGACGAAGTAAGCAGGCGGAGGGTCAACGCGAGGGCACACGAGGGGCCCTGGGATAGGTCGGCGCGGCTAGTGGCCGCGCCGGCCACCCCCTGGCCTCCTCGTGGTCTCCACTTCGTTAGGGTCTTCGGTCTTCTGGAAGCTTCGCAAAATAGGACCCCGGTAAAAGTTTGGTCCAATTCGAGAATATTTCTTTACTAGGATTTCTGAAACCAAAAACAGCAGAAAACAGAACTGGCTCTTCGGCATCTTGTTAATAGGTTAGTTCCAGTAAAATGCATAAATATGACATATAATGTGCATAAAACATGTAGGTATCATCAATAAAGTAGCATGGAACATAAGAAATTATCGATACGTTGAGACGATCACCCGGCAAGAAGCACTTTTTCCTCCCTCGTCAACTACGCGCTAAGCACTTTTCTGCGCCGTTGCCGGGGAGGAAAGGTAAAAGGCACTCATACTCCGGTTCCGGTAACAGTATTTTTTCCGCGCCATTGTGTGTGCTCAAGCTATTTCTTTAGACTCGCAATTGCGACATTTGGTTTCTTGTTTACACCAGTTAGGCATAATGGAAGACAACAATAAAATGAGAGATCTTTATGAACTTTATCTTGAATTAGGACATGATGTGTTTGAAGAAAGAATTAAAAAACCCATGGAACTTTATATGCATTATAATGGAATGTTATTAGTATGAATGCTTTGAACACCATTGTTGCTAATGCTATGGAAGAATTTAAGCTTGGGGAGGTCGGTTTTGATGAAAATGATCTCTTTAGTCCCCCAAGCATTGAGGAGAAAAATTACTTTGATGATACTTTGCCTCCTATTTATGATGATTATAATGATAGTAGTCTTTTGTTACCACCTGTTATGGAGGATAAATTTGATTATGATTACAATATACCTCCTATATTTGATAGCTACTTTGTTGAATTTGCTCCCACTACAACTAATAAAATTGATTATGCTTATGATGGGAGTAGTAATTATTTTATGCATGAGACTCATGATAAGAATGCTTTATGTGATAGTTATATTGTTGAGTTTGCTCATGATGCTACTGAAAGTTATTATGAGAGAGGAAAATATGGTTGTAGAAATTTTCATGTTACTAAAATGCCTCTCTATGTGCTGAAATTTTTGAAGCTACACTTGTTTTATCTTCCTATGCTTGTTACTTTGCTCTTCTTGAACTTGTTTATTTACAAGATTCCTTTTCATAGGAAGCATGTTAGACTTAAATGTGTTTTGAATTTGCCTCTCGATGCTCTCTTTTGCTTCAAATACTATTTCTTGCGAGTGCATCATTAAAACTGCTGAGCCCATCTTAATGGCTATAAAGAAAGAACTTCTTGGGAGATAACCCATGTGTTTATTTTACTAGTACAAATGCCCGTGCGTTGCTACGGGACACAAATTTGTAATGGGTCTCAAATATGTTTTATTAGGTTCATTTACCCCCTCCTCAAGCAAAACATCGAAGTGTGAGACTTTGGTTTTTAGTTTTTGTCGACACAAAGATTGATCTTTTTATGTGCAAATGCCTCTGTGAGGTCTCGATGAGATCCCTCCATGTGGATCATCCAAAAAAGAAACAAAAAATTATGGACAATGAATGGTGCCTAAACAAATCCGTTGATAGAATATTGCAACATCAACAAACCAGATTGGGAACAAATCCACAACGGTAGTGAAGAACAAAATTCTATAATATCCGATGCAAAAGTTCATGAAACAAAGGAATTCATAAAATTGAACAGATCTCAATCAATTTCAATTTAGAAATATATTAACATGAAAGTCTCTAATACACATATATAGCAGTGAGGCGCTCAACATCACCCAACTCCAGTAGCTCCAGTGCTATCCCAAACTTCAAAAATATATACTGGCTTCACCCCAATTTCCACTCGCTCCTCCTCGGTGTGTGCCACTCGCTTCAACCTTCAACCTGCACTGCAACTTTGTTGCTGATTTCTGTGCGGAACTTAACTCGGACGGCCTCGTAGCATTATCGATGGAGGTCATGCTAGTGCACATAACAAAATTAATGATCACCATAAGAAAAAGAGGAGAAATTTAATTGCTCAACCACAAACCTAGATCCTTCAATATTGCATGACAATGAAAAAAATATCCATAATTTTACACCCATCTTATCGATTTTCTGGCTCATCTTGTTGATTATCCGGCTCATCTTATTGATTATCCGGATTGAAGTACACACCAAGTATTGTCTCCTTACCTTTTTTCTTCAGAGAACCTCACTTGAGTTCAAAAATTCATGAAGAACTAAAGAGTATAGTACATCAACACTTGGTATCGATCAAAATACGTTGTACTACACCCTAGAAATAAATAAATGGTTGAGTAAGGATACCAACCAAAATAATTTGAAATTATCTAACACCCAAGAGTAAGCAATGACCAAAAATGTGGATATAACAACGTATTGTAGCTTAAGTGCAACAATTGAATGTTAGGTCATCTATCACCGACGCTCCGGCAAAATATGAACAATAAACAAGCTAACATCATTGATTCTTATATCGGCGGATTAAGCAAATCCAAGTTAATAATCTCTGCCAAAACAGATTAGGAATGGATATGTGCATATCTCGCTTTTAAGGTACATCTCTTATTTGGTCCGGCCATCTTTTGCACAGATACAGTAGAAAAATAAAAATGCGACCAAATTTCCTTGCAACAAAAGGCATGTAAATCCAGGCATCAGCTTGCATAACTGTAAACTTTCCTGAATAGTAAGCCCCTCCAATCCAGACCTTCATCCATGAATGCAAGATATTGTTACTCTTCTAAAAATATCATTACCTGGTGAGAACCTTTGCTATCCCCATCTCAATTAGCATTTGAAATCCTCCACCGAATCCTCCCAACGTTCCTGTGTGCTCTCTCAACCGGCGCGCTGCACCCCCTCTCCCATTACCTTGATACCTGCCCTTATTTTCACAAGCGATTATTCCGATATGCGAGCACGACAAAGGAGGTGGGACGAAGTAGACATTCGTTCCCTCAAATGTTGTGCTATTCACATTTTACTGCATGACACATGGGACCAAAAACTCATATTTCTTGCTCCACATTATTCATTATTGAAAATGAGGTTTAATGGACAAAGTTTATTGGGCAACGGGCTAAGAGTGTGATTTTGTGGGCTACCAGTGAAGTCAGGCTCATGTCAAACCGAAGACATACCTAATCAGTTAAACGTAGACATATCTTCACCTAAACGTTAGGATTTCATGCAGGTGAGTACATGTATTATCGACTTCACCCATAGTGATTTTAGCTGCAAAGATTGGCCTTAATCTCTAGGATGAGAGAAGCAATAACAGTGTACCGCATATGTCCACACGACAGATAGAGATGTTGCTGTGAGATAAAAACTGACAGAAAAAAGACAATAAATTTTGATGGAAGTACCTGATCTTGTACTTCAGTACAATGCAAGATTATAGTTTCCAATGTTTGTTTGCCTCTCTCGGCTAACTCGACAGTGAATACATAGATCAAGTTGGAAGAGAACCACCAATATCAAGTTGGAAGAGAACCACCAATTCATTAGTTCATCACATTAGCATTATTAGCATTATTATTGAGCCATAAATCTGGTTCCGGAAGCCTGTAATGTGAATAGTAAAATTCCATAACTAACAAATTTGTTTTAGAACCCATTCCCTCGAAATCGAAGTTCCTACGGCAACCCTTGTTGTGATACACGAATTAGAAACAACCTGCTGGACAAACATTTACGAAGTAACCTTAATTTCTGTTTCCTTTCGCAAACTCGAGGAAATGATAACCAAGTCAGGGTAATGAAATCAAACAAAACAATAAAATCAAGGACTTTGATTTGGTGGATCTGATGTGGGGCACAAATGTTTTTGTTAAATAATTTCGAAAGGCCACATAGAACTGTAAGTCTGTAAGTTGTAAATGCAACCCCACCAGATAGACTTCCCATAGCCGTATGCAATAACATAGATCTATAAGTTGTGAAGTAAACCTGAGCATATGTATATTCTATAGCCTTATACATAATTTATCAGGCTAAACAGAGATCTACAGTAATTCATAAAATGAGGATCGTGTACTAAAAATACAATTGCCTTTGAAATGATAACCAGGCCAGAATAATGAAAGCAAACAAAATGCAAGAAACAACTAAAACTTGTCAATGGATCTCTGATAAGTCACAATAGAAGCTCATAAACTGGGTCTGAATGATAAGTATCAATTGATTTAATATGGGAACACCTTCTTTACTTCATGAAGGCTGAAACCAAATCCAAAAATGAGAATAAGCTTTCTCAAAATCCCCATATGGAGAAAAATCAGATACAAACAACTGGACAGATTTACTTCAGCATTCTGATGCCTGATCCTTCGACGACGCCACTTCCTTAGGGTGTGTTTGGTAGATTGGGTCACCTCAGATATTCTCAACCCAACCCAGCTAAAGTGCCTATTTGTTGTTTGTTAGACCGGTTCGGTCCAACTCGGCAGTGCTGAGCTCATACGAAAAGAGGCTCTCAGCCAGGTCGGGATGAGAAGCTGAAATCGAGCTTCGCAGGTCGACCAGGCTGAGCTCGCCCCGCAAAAGACTGTAGCAAACCGCTGGCCCATGCCCCCCACCCCCAGACCCCCACCCGCACTTCTCATTTGCCCCCGATCCCCCTCTCGCTCCGTCCTCCTCAAGCACCAGCGCGCCCCGTACGGGCCGGCGACCTCCACGGGAACGAGGCGCCGCCTGGACGCGCCGGCGACCTCCACCGGAACGAGGCGCCGCCTGGACGCGCCATGGAGATGACGTGCCGCTGCGAGCTCGACCAGCTACGGCCCGCCGCGCTCGAGATCCCCCTCGGCCTGACGCGCCAGAGCTCTGCATCGGCCGGCCGAGCTCGAGATCCGCCTCGGCCCGACGCGCCATGCTCGCCCGCGCCCGATGCTCACAGGACGAGCACTTAGCCCGACGGTTGCCTGCTGCTGCTGCACATGGAGGAGCACCGGGAGGACGTCGCAGCGAGCTGCTGCTAGGATTCACGCGGGCGGCGACGAGCTGGAGAGCCACGGGAGCTGAGCCACCTCGCCGGAGCTGAGCTACCTCGCCGGAGCAGAGCGAACTGTAGCTAGGGACCCGATTGCTTTTTTTCTTTCTGTTTACAGGGACCCGATTGATTTTTAATTTGTATACAGGGACCCGGTTGTGTTTCATTTGTTGTATGCAAGGTCATTGTGTAAATTTTACACCTCCACAGCTATTCCCACTACATACAACCCACCAAACAACAGACACACTTAGCATATCTCTGTTTACCCGGGCTACCAAACACACCATAAAATCTGAGTCCAACTAAGATAGGGTCAGCTTGTATGAGTGGAGATAGCTATTCTCTATTAGCCCGGGCTACCAAACACACCCTTAGTGGATTCGGTTATAGCTGCTCGTATCCTTCAACAGTTGCAAGAAGTGGTGATGATAGTACATGATCTCGTTAGTGACAGCGTAAGATGCAGTCTCAAGAAGGCAGCTGTAGTGAGCACACTTGAACTCTTGAAGCAGGTCCAAGGTCTTCTGCAAAGGAATCGTAATTATTAGACATCCTTTCGCATCTTCAAAAGAAGCAAAAAATAAATGCATATGTAGTCTGTTGCGTCGAAAGATTAATCTGAAAACTGTCCAGTTCATCAAGGACTAAAATGATGTACAAAACCCATGCATACACATCTATCGCTACTTCAATCTTTTATTCAAAAGTTGAGAGGTGAACAAGGAAAGAAGTTGCCCTGCTATATATTTACTCGACTGCTTCAATATGGAAAAGTATTGTTGCTATATATGTACTCGACTTCTTCAACAAGGAAATCATTTTTTACCTTCTGCAATGGATACATCGTCCTCCTACAGGCAGCAAACCTCTCCTGAGTTCCACAGAAGATAACTTATTTGTGACATTGGACCGTAGAGCATAAGAAAAACGACTTGTGAGCTGCAATATGTGACAAATATGTGAGCTGCAATATGAAATATTAAATCTATAGCAAGGACAACCTATGAGGAGAAAATAGGAGGAAAATATGTCTAGTCCTTCCCATGCCAGTACTACCATACATACAGACCCGGAATAGTAAATTATGCGAATAATCTCAAAATAAGTCAATGCTTCCACTGATTTTGCGATTTTTCACTAATTTAGTAATTTTGAGTAGTGTAGGGTGAATCATGTATATCAAATCTTCTAAGGATGAGGAAATTACAACAATGCAATTCTGCACTTTTGTTTGACCGAAAGGAAGAAGAAGCTTATATCTCAGAAACATTGTGAAACATGAAGAAGGTAAGATAGAAGTCGTACCTCCACAATGACATGTCAATGAAAGCCTTCGCCTCAGCAGAAGTGGGAAAATGACCAGATGCCAACCTCTACCAACAATCTGAAAAAGCTAAATCTCGAGGTAGAAGCCTACATTATCAGCCAAAGCATCCATCTTTCTTGGTGAAAACAAAATAAAGTTGAACCCAATCATAATACCTGATAACATGCTTCCATTGGCTGTTTGCTTCCATGCTTCCATGCTTCAAGGGCTATGATATATCTCCATGCAACTGGACAGGATGTTACTTTGTAAATTTAGCAAGACAGCTCATAGCCATGTGAGCGCAAGAACCAACAGAAGGAAAACAAATCTCTAATCTCCATAGATAACCTCCAAGGGGCAGCTGACGAGGGGACGGCTGCCGTCTTCTTAGGAGATACCTTGTGCCCGGGACACGTTCGAGCCCACAGCTGCGAACGATGCCCCTCCTAGGTGTCTCATGACATATTTTCACTGGCCATGAGAACACAAATTAATTTCCAATCGATGAGACGAACAAAAGTAAGCAATAAAAAGGATGCATGCTAATATGGTCATTGAGACGAACTGGTTCTGGTTGACACTAAATCAAGTATTTCAAATTTAAGAGTATATTTTGAGACAGAGATTTGACATGTACATCATGCTATTTTTCTCACTTGATATTTGACCTTCACTGTTTATAATTTTGAAAAATATATACATATCGCTCATCTCAGATTTTACAAAATATTAAATGCACGATAGTGAGAACATCTTATAAGCATTCAATTATAATACTCCTATAAATATTATTCCGTTACATATAAAGTATTAATGAAGAAACCTTCGGAAAGCAAAGAAACTGGGAACGCTTACCAGGTCCGCGCACTGAGAGCACAGGGAAGGAACCACACCATGATTTCTCATCTCCATCTTGTGTGCATCAGCGACATCACTGCATCATCATGCATCGCACATAGGGTATCACATTGAGCAGAAAAATGATGGAGAGGTGCAGGAGTGCAATACAATATCAATATCTGATTATCTGCAGTTTCAGACCCACCTGCAATACCATGTCCAACTCCATGTATTGGCACACCGACAAGCGACAAGCACACACAGATTCAGAAGTTCAGATTCGTCGAAACCCAAAAAAGCCAAGCAGTGTTTTCCGCTATGCTGCTTGTAGAGCGCCATAGAGTCTTGCACAACACACACCAGTGACTGGCCGTGGCCTCCGCCGGCGCAGCAGAGGACGACACACCGCCAGCACAAATAGTCTTCAGTCCGCGCGGCGACCTGGGTGTTGCGCTTTTGACTGGATCTGACGTTAGCTGTCGCTGTGGTGGTACTGTTGGTAGGTTGAGATGCCATGGGCGTGGCCTGGGAAGGTCGACGCGCCGGCCGAGCTCGTCTAGCTCCAGTTCTGGGCCACACGGAGGGTGGAGACTTGGACGGCAACCTAGTAGTCTAGTACAGCTCCCCAAGAGGTGAGCAATTTCAGTTCAGGCGTGCCTTCAGTTCATCCCTTCCAATCTGTAGTCTGAGCATGACACGCGGGCCGTCGAATTCGGAGGTCCACCTCACCTATCCGGTGGTGCGCGAGGGAACGTGGTGGCGGCAGCAGCCTGTCCGGTGGAGCGCGGGGGGACGCGGCTGCCGCGGCGGCTTCCTAGTCAGGCGGAGCGCTGGGGACTACACAGGTCGAGAAGAAGATAGGATGGTGTTCGTACCTGGTGGTGCTCCCCTCGCCTCGCTCTTCCCAGTCGCCTCCTCCTCGCCGGCCGTCGCACGCAGCGTGACCTCCTCTCTCTCTAACCCGACTCCCGCACCTGCACGTGCTCAGGCGCTGCTAGCTCCGCCTTCTCAACACATCGCCGCGCTCTGCTCTGTCCTGGCGTCCGGAGTGGGGTCTTGTCGGTAGGGTAGGGTTGGGGTGGGATGGGCCGGAGGCGAGGACGAGGGCGAGGGCGGCGGCGATGGAACCCTATCTCCGTGCGAGAGGAAGATGAATTTCTTCGTGGCTTCGTGCTGTGGAGGCAGACGAAAATGGGCCAGTTCGCCAGGCCCATACGAAGAGCGACGGGTCCAGTTAAGCGACGACGAAGGGGGCGACCAAAACGTTTGACGTATGGCAGAATAAGGAACACATTCCTCCTTTTTAAGTAGTGTAGACTACAGCAATTTTTGTTTTGTTGAGTCTTGTAAGTTGTTTACTACTGTAGCAACCTCTCCTTATCATGTTTTTGTGCCAAGTAAAGTTTCTATGTCAAAGTTGATGTTATATTTGGGATCGCTGCGCAGAAACAGCATTGCTGTCTGTCACGAATCTGGGCACAGTTCTCTGTAGAAAATTCTAAAAAATCTGCCAATTTATGAGCGTGATCCTCAGATATGTACGCAACTTTCATTAGTTTTGAGTTTTTCCATTTGAGCAAGTCTGGTGCCAGCTTTAAATTCGCTTTACGGACTGTTCTGTTTTTGACAGATTCTGCCTTTTATTTCGCATTGCCTCTTTTGCTATGTTGATTCATTTCTTTGATCCATTAATATCCAGTAGCTTTATGCAATGTCCAGAAGTGAAAAGAATGTTTGTGTCACCTCTGAACATGTGAATTTTTGATTATGCACTAACCCTCTAATGAGTTTGCTTGAAGTTTGTGTGAAGGAAGTTTTCAAGGGTCAAGAGAGGAGTATGATATACTATGATCAAGAGGAGTGAAAGTCTAAGCTTGGGGATGCCCCGTGGTTCACCCCTGCATATTCTAAGAAGACTCAAGCATCTAAGCTTGGGGATGCCCAAGGCATCCCCTTCTTCATCGACAACATCATCAGAAACTATATTTTTATTCGGTCACATCTTATGTACTTTACTTGGAGCGTCTGTGTGTGCTTTTGTTTTTGTTTTGTTATCTTAGTTCTCTGAATAAGTTCATCCTTGTGTGGGAGAGAGACACGCTCCGCTGGTTCGTATGAACACATGTGTTCTTAGCTCATAATATTCATGGCGAAGTTTCCTCTTCGTTAAATTGTTATATGGTTGGAATTGAAAAATGCTACATGTAGTAATTGGTAAAATGTCTTGGATAATGTGATACTTGGCAATTGTTGTGCTCATGTTTAAGCTCTTGCATCATATGCTTTGCACCCATTAATGAAGAAATACATAGAGCTTGCTAAAATTTGATTTGCATATTTGGTTTCTCTAAGGTCTAGATAATATCTAGTATTGAGTTTTGAACAACAAGGAAGACGTGTAGAGTCTTATAATGTTTACAATATGTCTTTTATGTGAGTTTTGCTGCACCGGTTCATCCTTGAGTTTGCTTCAAATAACCTTGCTAGCCTAAACCTTGTATCGAGAGGGAATACTTCTCATGCATCCAAAATCCTTGAGCCAACTACTATGCCATTTGTGTCCACCATACCTACCTACTACATGGTATTTCTCCGCCATTCCAAAGTAAATTGCTTGAGTGCTACCTTTAAAATTCCATCATCCACCTTTGCAATATATAGCTCATGGGACAAAATAGCCTTAAAAACTATCGTAGTATTGAATATGTACTTATGCACTTTATATTTTATTAAGTTGCTTGTTGTGCGATAACCATGCTTCTGGGGAACGCCATCAACTATTGTTGGATATCATGTGAGTTGCTATGCATGTCCGTCTTGTCTGAAGGATCTATCATTTTAGTGGTTGGAGCATGCAAAATTGTTAGAGAAGAACATTGGGCCGCTAACTAAAGCCATGAATCATGGTTGAAGTTTCAGTTTTGGACATATATCCTCAATCTCATATGAGAATAATAATCATTGCTACATGCTTGTGCATTTAAGAGGAGTCCATTATCTGTTGTCCATGTTGTCCCGGTATGGATGTCTAAGTTGAGAATAATCAAAAGCGAGAAATCCAAATGCGAGCATTCTCCTTAGACCTTTGTACAGCGGCATGGAGGTACCCTTTGTGACACTTGGTTGAAACATGGCATGCAAAGATCCGGTAGTCCAAGCTAAGTAGGACGAGGTGCGGACACTATTAGTACACTATGCATGAGGCTTGCAACTTGTAAGATATAATTTACATAACTCATATGCTTTATTACTACCGTTGACAAATTGTTTCATGTTTTCAAAATAAAAGCTCTAGCACAAATATAGCAATCGATGCTTTCCTCTTGAAGGACCATTCTTTTACTTTTATTGTTGAGTCAGCTTTACCTATCTCTCTCCACCTTAAGAAGCAAACACTTGTGTGAACCGTGCATTGATTCTTACATACTTGCTTATTGCATTTGTTATATTACTCTATGTTGACAATTATCCATGAGATATATATGTTGAAAGCAACCGCTGAAACTTAATCTTCCATTGTGTTGCTTCAATACCTCTACTTTGAATTATTGCTTTATGAGTTAACTTTTATGCAAGACTTATTGATGCCTGTCTTGAAGTACTATTCATGAAAAGTCTTTGCTTTATGATTCAGTTGTTTACTCATGTCATTACCATTGTTTTGATCGCTGCATTCATTACATATGTTTACAAATAGTATGATCAAGATTATGATAGCATGTCACTTCAGAAATTATCTTTGTTATCGCTTTACCTGCTCGGGACGAAGGAACTAAGCTTGGGGATGCTGATACGTCTCCAACGTATCGATAATTTCTTATGTTCCATGCTACTTTATTGATGATACCTACATGTTTTATACACACTTTATGTCATATTCGTGCATTTTCTCGGAACTAACCTATTAACAAGATGCCGGCGCGCTCCTTCTTTCTGCTGTTTTTGGTTTCGTAAATCCTAGTAACGAAATATTCTAATTGGACGAAATCACCTCCCAGGTTCCTATTTTGGCCTGGAAGCATCCGTAACACCCGAGAGTCGCGCAGGGGCCCCAGGGCCCCAGATGACATGGTGGCGGGGCCAGGCTGGGCCCCGCCACTATGCATGGTGTCGCGCCGTTGGACCCCTCCCGCGCGCCTCTTCGCCTATTTAAAGCCCGCATCGAAAACCCTTACGAGGGAGCCACGATACGAGAAAAGTTCCGCAGCCGCCGCCATCGCGAAGCCAAGATCCGGGGACAGGAGTCCTGTTCCGGCACCCGCCGGAGCGGGAAGTGCTCCTGAAGGCTTCTCCATCGACACCGCTGCCATCTCCACCGCCATCTTCATCACCGCCGCTGCCTCCCATGAGGAGGGAGTAGTTCTCCATCGAGGCTCGGCCACTACCGGTAGCTATGTGGTTAATCTCTCTCCATGTACTTCAATACAATGATCTCATGAGCTGCTTTACATGATTGAGATTCATATGAGTTTTGTATCACTACTATCTATGTGCTACTCTAGCAAAGTTATTAAAGTAGTTCTATTCCTCCTGCACGTGTGTAAAGGTGACAGCACCGTGTTAGTACTTGGTTTATGCTATGATCATGATCTCTTGTAGATTGCGAAGTTAACTATTGCTATGATAATATTGATGTGATCTATTCCTCCTACATATGCATGAAGGTGACAATGTGCATGCTATGCTAGTACTTGGTTTAGTCTTTTGATCTATCTTACACTAAAGGTTACTAAAATATGAGCATAATTGTGGAGCTTGTTAACCCGGCATTGAGGGTTCGTGTAATCCTACGCAATGTGTTCATCATCCAACAAAAGTGTAGAGTATGCATTTATCTATTCTGTTATGTGATCAATGTTGAGAGTGTCCACTAGTGAAAGTGTAATCCCTAGGCCTTGTTCTAAATACTGCTGAGTTACTACCGCTTGTTTACTGTTTTACCGTGTTACTACCGCTGCAATACTACCACCATCAACTACACGCCAGCAAGCTATTTTCTGGCACCGTGCTACTGCTCATATATATTCATACCACCCGTATTTCACTATCTCTTCGCCGAACTAGTGCACCTATTAGGTGTGTTGGGGACACAAGAGACTTCTTGCTTTGTGGTTGCAGGTTGCATGAGAGGGATATCTTTGACCTCTTCCTCCCTGAGTTCGATAAACCTTGGGTGATCCACTTAAGGGAAAACTTGCTGCTGTTCTACAAACCTCTGCACTTGGAGGCCCAACACTGTCTACAGGAAAGGAGGGGGAACGTAGACATCATTATATCTTGGTGTTCATGATAAATGTTTACATCCCCATGCTATAATTGTATTAACCGAAACATTGATACATGTGTGTTATGTAAACAACAAGGAGTCCCTAGTAAGCCTCTTGTATAACTAGTTTGTTGATTAATAGATGATCATGGTTTCGTGATCATGAACATTGGATGTTGTTAATAACATGGTTATGTCATTGGGTGAATGATATAATGGACATACACCCAAATAAGCGTAGCATGAGATCAAGTCATTAAGTTCAACTTGCTATAAGCTTTCGATACATAGTTACCTAGTCCTTCGACCATGAGATCATATAAATCACTTGCACCGGAAGGGTACTTTGATTACATCAAACATCATTGCGTAAATGGGTGGTTATAAAGATGGGATTAAGTATTCGGAAAGTGTGAGTTGATGCATATGGATCAACAGTGGGATTTGTCCATCCCGATGATGGATAGATATACTCTGGGACCTCTCAGTGGAATGTCGTCTAATTAGCTTGCAAGCATGTGACTAGGTCACAAGAGATGACATACCACGGTACGAGTAAAGAGTACTTACCGGTAACGAGGTTGAACAAGGTATGGAGATACCAATGATCGAACCTCGGACAAGTAAAGTATCGCGTGACAAAGGGAATCGGTATCGTATGTAAATGGTTCAATCGATAACTAAGTTATCGCTGAATGTGTGGGAGCCATTATGGATCTCCAGATCCCGTTATTGGTTATTGGTCGGAGAGGAGTCTCACCATGTCCGCATAGTTCACGAACCGTAGGGTGACACGCTTAAGGTTTGATGTCGCATAAGTAGATTTGGAATATGAGATGGAGACGAAGTTTGTTCGAAGTCTCGGATGGGATTCAGGACATCACAAGGAGGTCCGGAATGGTCCGGAGAATAAGATTCATATATGGGAAGTCATTTTCAGGGTTAACGGAAAAGTTCAGATTTTTCGGTATTGTACCGGAGGTTCTAGAAGGTTCCGGAGGGTACCATAGTGGGGCCCACCTATCCCGGACGACCAACATGGACCGGAGGGGGTCACATAGGCCCACATGGGCTAGTCACACCAGCCCCCCAAGGCCCATGTGGCTAGATCAAGTGGATAAGATCAAATCCCTTGAAAATAGGGACTTAACTTGGGGGGGGGGGGGGGGGAAGTTGCCCCCCTTGTTTTGGCCGACCCTTGGGCTTGGAGGAGGGGCCAAGGCAGCCTCCCCACGCCTTTATAAGAGGGAGGGGAGGGTTGGGGCGCAGCACATCATCCCCCCAAGCCCTAGCCGCCCCGCTCTCCCTCCTCCTTCTTCCCCGCACGCGAAGCCCCGCAGGAATTTCTCCTCCACCTCCACCACCACGCCGTCGTGCTGCTGTGATTCCGAGGGGATCTACCACACCTCCGCTGCCCGCTGGAACGGGGAGAGGACGGGCTTCATCGACACCGTACGCACGACCGAGTACGGAAGTGCTGCCGGATTGCAGCACTGGACGATCAACTACATCAACAACGAGATCTAATCTCGTAGACTTTGGAATCTTCGAGGGTTAGTCACATACATTCTCGTTGCTTCTTGATGGATTAGATCTTGCCTCCCTGATTTATCAGTTTTGTTCGATTCACGAGGTTTTTTTTGCAACCAACGAACAATCAAAACATGGGTGCGCACGACCGGAACCACCCAATCTAGCAATCTTCACACATTATTCGCACAATGAATTTCGCCGGCAGGCCTTCCGAAACACGACAATCCACCCAGACTGGTTGGAACAAGCATCCGACAGATCTCCAAACTTGATCCGAGAAGAATCCTAGAACCACCACCTTTATTCTTCGACGTGGACGAACAGGCTCCCACGCCGCCATCCGCTCCGCGACGATGATGAAGGAGGTACGCCTCACTTGGTAGTCGCCGCCAAGCCCATGGCGACTGGAGAGAAGAAGACTCGGCAGCAGGTTGCGATCCCCGGCCAGGAACCCGGCGGCGCTACTTGGTCCGACGCAGAACGGCCAGACCCTCTAGGTCCAGATCGGGCCCGCGCCACCGCCCAACCGCCGGCGTCCTGCATCCCGTCGCCTTGTTGCCTCCTCCGCCGCGCCAAGCTCGCCCGCCACCACACCTCTCCGCTCAGATGCGTCGCCGGACGTGCCCCCTCCAATGCCCTCCACCGTTTGGTGGGTCGGGCGCCACCACCGCCGCCACTGCCGGCAACGGCAGCGGCTTGGCCGGGGCAGGCGTGGAAGGGGCGGGATCGGGGTAGATGGGTCGCCTCAGGAGCCGCCCGAGGGGGAGCGACCCGAGAAGGGGAGGGGGAGGGGGACAATAACACGATAACACCACTGATGTAGCTTTCCTTTTAATCGCAAGATGAACGAAAATCATGTTAAAAAACGGAAAAATGAAACTAAATGACCTTGCTAAACCCGAGACTGTTTGTGAGATGGTTGCTACCTCACATGCTGCCATCTTGAAATTCCGGAAACAAACTCACCATCATCGTCCCGGCACCGCCAGCTTCCAACCCAAATTAGAGACCCATCGTGCAAAGACTACATCTTTCTACACGCGACTAAGACGCAAGGCGAAGTTTCTACCTTTTTCGTTTTGGAAATCTCTGCCAGACTACAAATCATTCTGGCCACTAAGGGTGCTTCATATCTACAATTTTCTGGTACACGGTAAACCCGTTGAGTTCGGGGGCATTCCTACGACCCGTTGAGTCCGGCAGCATTGGTACGTCAAGTGGAAAAACAACAATTCGCCTCCCATGCCTCAACTACTCACTACAGGAATGGCTTAAAACGCCGACGAAACCGAAAACCCTTGGCATAGCCACATTGGGCCATCAGGGTAGGCAACATCGAGGACAGCACTCAGCATAGCTCCTCGGAGAAGATCCGCCTAGGCAGAGTCACGTGAGCCATCATTGTAGACCCGGCCCTCGGCGTCTAGACCCTCACGCGGCGTGTGCCACATCATCCCGTCCGTTAACTTCAAATTTTTTGAATTTTTTTTTGATTTTTTTTTCAAATTCTTTTAATCTCTCACAAATCATTCATTTTAACTCTAATTACACTTGTCAAATTACACTCATGGTCAACTTCCCACTATGGTCATCCATCCTCACACTACTCCACCCCTAGCACGCTTAACATCTTGGTTTCTTCCGGTTGCGCTTCCATGTAAGAAACAAATCATTGTTGATAATACTACTATATCAGTTCCACTAACCCTTAGACTGTGGTATCAAAACTCGTTTTTATTTTGAATTTTAAACAATTATTTAAGTAAACATCAATGGTTTAGTAATAATAATCTTTATGCAAGATGCAATTATTAATTTATTTTTTAAAATATGAAAATATAAAATCTTGAATTTCTGACAAAAACTAAAATCTTCCTGCTTTCATATTTCTATTTGGAATTTTGATAATCTAAAAATTTCAATTTGGTAATCCATGCTAAATTCGGATGTAACTTTTTCTCGCGATCATTTTGATATATTATACATTTTTCAAACTTCGTATGTAACCAGAAAAGTCGTTTTACCAATACATGACGCAATTTTGCAAAAAAGGTTGAAATTCATTTTTGTTAAATTCTCTTGCAACTAAATGACATAACACATTCTCGAAGGATTTTATTTTTTGATTTTTTTTTTATTATTTTCTACCATTCAGTTGAAACTTAAAAAGGCGATCCACGAGGGGTGCATGGAGGAAAAAAAAAGTTAAAGGCTACGCCAAGGGTGGTCGTCGGCCTACATAAAAAAGGGGAGGAGGCTATGCCGATGGCAGCCGTCAGCGTAGCTGTGACACCGTAACAGCGCCGTGACAGCCTAGCTTTGGTGGGCCGCATGCGCAAGCCTATGACGATGGCCCGCGATGCACCGAGGGCAGCCGTCGGTGTAGCGTTTCCTACGCTGAGGGCGTTGCTACGCTGACGACCCTTTTGGCGGGCTGGCCTGGCCGGCCACCGTCGGCGTATGAGCAGGCCGTCGGCAGCTTGCGCCATTCCTATAGTGCCTCCGCGAAGTAGTCCCTCATCAACATGTCGGCACCGAGTGCGTGGTTGTGCCCAATGCATAGCCGGAAAATGGTGGATCACGTCCGCTTCCTCTTCATGTTGGCTTCGTCGTGGAGGTTCTGCACCATCACCATCAGAAGCATGTCCTCAATTTCATCGTTGTCGAAGACGGATCCCCAATCAGAATCATTTGAGGAGGATGAATCGAAGGAAAGAAAAAACAACCGACAGGCTCCGCGACGAAGTCCATGTCTCGATCTACGATGATGAACTCGTCTAATAGGCGGGGTAATTGGTCCGCTAATTCAACTATCCATGAAGATTTATTGCTAAATCGAAACACAAAACTAAAAAGGAGACATAATCATACCTTCGAACTCCAAGTCGAGCGCGGACGAGGTGGAATACAGTGACGGAGGAATGGGTCGCAGCCTAGAGCCACGGTTCCGAGCCTCTCTCCATCGCGGCCAACCATGAACTATCGTGACGGAACTAGGATGGCACTTTGGCTTCAACGATAGGGAAACGGAGATGCGGGCGGTGGCTACGCTTCTCGATGGAGTGACATGGCCTTAACGGCACTGGTATAGGGCAGGAGGGTGGCAGCAGAGGCACGAGGGTTCCAAGCGAGTGCAAGCTGAATATCGAGGTGCGTGTCTTTTTTGTGGTAATGCGGGAAGCATAAAAAAAAAACCTCTGACCTATGTATATGGAGTATGAGGGGTAAAAAAATTTGGGGAGCGGTAAGAAAAATTCTAGGTCGGTCATTTTTGCCGTATTTGCGTACGACAAATTGAAGGGTTATTTTGCGGGTTTCTCAGGCTGCGAGAGATCTCTTATGAGGATGATTGAGAAGTGGACTTCAAACATAATAGAGTTATAGAGATGAACTAGGTATCTCACAAGATGCTAGGACTTGTTTTTATAATTAACACTCGTGTAAGGCTTTATTCGCACTACAGGAATGGGGCTATATGCCGAGGGCCGGGAACCCTCGGCGTAGGCTGCTTTGGCCGTCGGCGTAGGCTACGCCGAGGGCCGCCCTCGGCATAGCTCCTCGGCGTATAACTCCCTCGGCAAAGCCACTCGCCGTCGGCGAGCCCGGCCCTCGGCGTAGACGCTACGCCGACGGCAAAACCCTCGGCATAGACTTTTAAAAAATTCAAAATTTTCTTTTCCAAAAAAATTCAAAAAAAAATTCGAAACAAAAATATTTTTTTTCTATATGCCGACGGCAAAACCCTCGGCATAGACTTTTAAATTTTAATTTCTTTTACACATTTTTCTTTTTTTTCTTTCTTTTTTACTTGTTTATCTTTCACCCAATACATTTTTAACTCTAACTACACTTAATATTAGGTCAAATTACAATCATGGTTGAACTTCCCAGTCGGTCACCCATCCTCACACTACTCTAGCCTCAGCACGCTTTACTTTTTGGTTCCATTCGGATGAGCTTCCATTATAGAATTGACACCTCTTGCTAATAATAATAGCATATCAACCCTATTAACCCTTGAACCGTGATGCACACATCTTTGTTTTTGAATCACAAACAATTAGTTAAGTAGACAACAATGAATATATAAATAATAATAATATTGAATTCAAATAACAATAAAATGATTTTATTTTTTGGTCTTTTTCTATTTAATATGGATTATTTAATATCTTTAAATCAGAAAATCGAAATTCCACAAATAATATGTCTAAATCGATCAGAAAAATGAGAGGAATCTAAATATAACATCCATCTCATCATTTGAATCTAAAAATTAGAGGAATCCAAATATGACGCCCAAATTGCCATGTGGCCAAAACGACCCCCTGGGAGATGCGAAATGGCCGTATCGGGCGGGCTGGTGCACCGTTCGCCAACACGCTAAACGGACAAAAATTAGCACATAAAGTGATGTGTTATAGACCTAAAAACATTTTTTCCGGAATTTATTGAGCGACGGAAAGTGTACCCCTAGTTCAACCGGCCGTTTCCAACGGATTCGGCGGGACACCGCAGGAAGCCGCATGGATTCCCAGATAGCTAGCGCTCACATATGGCACGTGATATGTAGTGGGAAGGCGGTGTCCTACCACTACGCAGAGGTCTCGCGCAATACTAAAATGCGCCCCATGTAGCTGCTTCATAAAAACTGTTTTGGCACCCCGAAAATAAAACCATCGCCCATGGGTCGGATTGGAAATCCGCTCCCGGGCCTTGCTTCCCATCCCAGGGACCACGCACGTGCCAAATATGGCCTCGTTCCGACAAACTATGTGGTGTCACGGGCCGTTTCCTACTCATTTGCCCTAAAAGCCATATAACTCCGGACATGATAGCCCTGTTTGTGAAGGGTTTTCCAAAATAATTGCCGTATCCTAATTCCGACTTTTGGAGTGGTTAGTAGGACACATAAAATGACTCCATGCGGCTCCGCGGGATTTTCTGACTTCGTTTAAATTGCCATTTGGCCAAAACGGCCCCCACGGAGATGCGGTATGGGTACCGGGCGCGCTGGTGCACCCGTTTACCATCGCGCTAAACGGAAAAAATTCGCATATAAAGTGATATGTCATAGACCTAAAAACATTTTTCCCGGAATTTATTGAGCGACGGAAAGTGTAGCCCTAGTTCAAACCCAGTCACTTTCCAGCGGATTCGGCGGAACAGCGCAGGAAGCCGCATGGATTCCCAGATAGCTAGGGCTCACATATGGCACGTGATATGTGGTGGGAAGGCGGTGTCCTACCACTACGCAAAGGTCTCGCGCAATACTAAAATGCGCCCCATGTAGCTGCTTCATAAAAAAAACCGTTTTGGCACCCCGAAAATGAAAAAACCATCGCCCATGGGTTGGATTGAAAATCCGCTCCCGTGGCCTTGCTTCCCATCCTAGGGACCACGCACGTGCCAAATATGGCCTCGTTCCGACAAACTATGTGGTGTCACGGGCCGTTTCCTACTCATTTGCCCTAAAAGCCATATAACTCCGGACATGATAGCCCTGTTTGTGAAGGGTTTTCCAAAATAATTGCCGTATCATAATTCCGACTTTTGGATTGGTTAGTAGGACACATGAAATGACGCCGCTCCGCGAGATTTTCCGACTCGTTTAAATTGCCATCCAAAACGGCCCCCACGGAGATGTGGTATGGTCGTACCGGGCGCGCTGGTGCACCCGTTACCATCGCGCTAAACGGAAAAAATTCGTATATAAAGTGATATGTCATAGACCTAAAAACATTTTTCCCGAATTTATTGAGCGACGTAGTGTAGGCCTAGTTCAAATCCGGTCACTTTCCAACTGATTCGGCGACACCGCAGAAGCCGCATGGATTCCCAGATAGCTAGGGCGCATATGGCATGTGATATGTGGTGCGAATGCGGTGTCCTACCACTACGTGGAGGTCTCGCGCAATAGTAAAATGCGTCCGATGTAGTTACTTCACAAAAATAACCCGTTTTGGCACCCCGAAAATGAGAAAACCATCGCTCATGGGTCGGATTGGAAATCCGCTCCCGGGGCCTAGCTTCCCATCCCAGGGACCACGCACGTGCCAAATATGGCCTCGTTCCGACAAACTATGCGGTGTTACGGGCCGTTTCCTACTCATTTGCCCTAAAAACCATAGAACTCCGGACTTGATAGCCCTGCTCGTGAAGGGTTTGCAAAATAATTGCCATATCCCAATTCCATCTTTTAGAGTGGTTACTAGGACACATAAAATGATGCCATACGGCTCCGCGAGATTTTCTGACTTCGTTTAAATTGCCATCTGGCTAAAACGGGAACCTGAGGACATATAAGAAAGTGATTGGATTGTTTCTATATTAAAATGGTAATGTACATGATTCAAATATGCACAATTTCGACGTAAACGGATAGAGGATGTTTTTCTGAACATTTTGATACCTCATACGCATTTTTTCTGACATCATATGAATTAGTTATGATTTTTACAAAATTAGACAAATTTGAAAAATGGCCTACGCCGAGGGTGGCCGTCGGCGTAGCCCTGTCTACGCGTAGGGCCAAAGATATGCCGAGGGCTGCCCTCGGCGTAGACATCGCTACGCCGACAGCCGCGCTATGCCGAGGGTCAGATGGCTGGCTGGCCGTGCCGGGCCATACGCCGACGGCCCCGATAAAAAACCCTCGGCGTACGTGCTGGCCGTCGGCGTAGCCGGCCATTCCTGTAGTGTCGGTTAATTCCCTTTCCAAGTAGATTAAATTGTTTTGGAAGATATTACAGAGATTTTGATTTAGATACCCGTCAATACACCTGATCTGCTGAAACGGAACAAGCAAGGCCTATTTTTTGGGATGATGATACACTAGTACGGTCGTACGGAGTAGTTCCGAGGAAACTATTATTCGGTTATCAATATAAATAAAAATAAATATGGTGAAAAGCTTAGACAGCTAGATCGCCCGCTCGGAAAAATAAAGGAAAATGCTTGGGATCCGGCGACCGATCGCGTCGCGCGGATCGGTCGTCCGGCCTGACTCCCCGCGTCGCTTAATGGGCCTGCTTTTTCGGTCAACAATGGTTTCGCTGCTTTTGGAACGAGATGATGAACTATTTGTTGTAAACAATACGTAATTTTTGTAGAATTTGTTGTTAACAATTGTTGTAAAGAGACAATATTTTTTTATGCTAATAACAAAGTGATTTTCTATTTTTTGTAACCATTTGTGACTTTGGATAAAATAGTAGGTGATTTTTGTCGTAATTCAATCTGTAGCAAATTAAATGTCCAAATTAATGGCTCAAACCAGCTGCTGGGTGGGTAGCAATAACAGTAGATGGATCTTTTCTCCAAATTAATGGCTCTGCTGGTATTGGTTGTATCGTCCGTGATCACATAGGAGCTGTTTTGATGACGGCGTGTAAGGCCTATGAAAATCTTACTGATGAATATGAAGCTGAGCTGTTAGCAATTAAGGAAGGATTGGTGTTGGCTCTTCAGTACCCGTACCACTACTGCTACAATCTGATAGTGCAGCTGTCCTAAAGACTCTGAAGGAGGAAGGTTTGGACCAATCACCACATACCAAACTTGTGATGGAGCTGAAACAAGTGATCAATGGTTCAAGGGAGCTTGTTCTCATGAAAGTAGATCGTCAACATAATAGAGTTGCAGATTGTTTAGCTACTCATGCGAGAGTGCGACAGTTCAGCCGGTTTTGGTCTGACTGTTCCCCTCTTTTTTTATCAGACCTTGTAGCTTGTGATTGTAACCCTATTATTGAGTAATAAAGCTTCCGCCTTCTACGCAAAAAAAAAGCAAATTAAATGTCGCTTGACCACTTTGCATCATTGTTGTAAACATCCAAATTAGTTGTTGTTTTCGTTGTTAATTAATGTTGTAAATATATTATCGATTTATTGTAAATATACTTTTTGGCATGAAAATTGTTGTTTTTGTTAAAATTGGGATTGTTGTAAACACCAAAATTAGTTGTTGTTTTTGTTGTTAATTAATATTACAAATATATTATCGATTTGTTGTAAATATATTTTTAGCATGGGAACTGTTATGAACACCCAAATAAAAAATATAGATTTTGTTGCTATTTTATTGTTGTAAATATATTGGTGATTTGTTGTAAAGATATTTTGGCACAAACCGTTGCTTTTCATTGAGTATTGTTGTAAGTTTCCTATTTTATTATATTCTTTTGTTGTAAAGCAACGTGCATGCTGGAGAACCACTGGACGTACTGCGGGTTGATTTCATAAAAATGAGGAGCTTAAATGCAAAATGAGCTGAAACGCAGCCCACGCGTTAGATCCGGATCAGACGGTGCAAAGTACGACCGATTTATGCTCCACGCGTCGGGCGACCGACGCTAGCGTTGGCCAAAAATAAACTCTGCTCGCAGCGAGTACTCCAGCCGTCGGCAGTGTTCCAACCCTCCCCAGAGGCCCCGACCAACCTCTCAATTTCTATCCCATTCCTTAACGGAACACCCCGAGTTGCTTGCCGGAGTGCCCGCTGGTTCCCCGGCGCCGGTAAACAGATTCGACTCCCAAATCGGCCCTTGCGTGGTCCACCACGATATATTCTCCATCTACCGTTTGCCCTAAATCTCTTATCTTCGTGTGTCCAGAGGGCAGAGGCTCCGGAACACGGTACCGCCGCCGCGGGGGTGCATAATATCGCCTTAGCTCGCCATCATCTCTCGACCGTCCTCCTTCGTCCAGCACCAGGGTAATCCCTCTCGCCTCTGCGTGTCCCAGGAATATGTCATGCGCCATCCTCACGTTTCCTTTTTTTTTTGTAAGTTGATCTCACCATGCCAGACAGTGGAGGCGTGACCGTTCTTGACGACCTTCCCAACTGGATCGTCGTCGAAGAGATCCTCGTCCGTTTGCCACCCAAGGACCTCCTCCGCTGCCGCGCCGTCCGAAAGTGCTGGCGCACTGCCACCTCCACCGACAAGTTCATCCTGGACCACCACCGCCGCCAGCCCTTGCTCCCGATCCTGGTCCATGCCCCAGACCATCGAAACCGCCGCTTCTTCGTCTCCCGTGACGCCGGCGTGGGCTTGCAACAGCTCTGCCCCGTCCTCCGGTCCTATGACTACAGTCAACTGGAGGCTGCCTCTGATGGCCTACTCGTAGTCTCCCACGGGCTAGGGCACGAGTTCTTCATCTGCAACCCGGTCACCCGAAAGTGCGCTCCCCTATGGAAGCCCGAAAGTCGACAGGGTTTTCGCCACCACATCGACGGCTTGTATCAGCACCAACCATCCGGAGAATGCAGAGTGCTTTGGGGCATTAGGCCGAAATACTATGATGCATCCGACAGAGATTACAAGACTTTTTACTACGTCATAGCAGTGGGATCCAATAATCCAAGATGCATCCGACAGGCATGTGTTCCACTGCCAGTAGTGTCGTTCCCTTCCCTGGAACTGACGTTACGGGATGGGTTGCCTAGTTCTTCCTTCAATCCACCACTCCACCACCGTGGCAGCCTGCACTGGGTACTTGGAAACTACCACGGCTGTGATGAAGGCTACATAATGGTGTTCGACACAGCAGCTGAAACATTTCGGTTGATGCGTCGCCCTGCCCAGTTGCACCCACTAGGTTTGTCCTTGTTCGAGATGGATGCCACTCTTGCTTTACTCAACATCAGCAGTGACGCAAACACCATAGATGTTTGGGTGATTCAAGACTATGATGCCGAAACCTGGTCTTTCAAGAATAGGATTAATTTGTCAGCTGTGGATCCAAAGGTAATGTGCCCTAGGATGGGTGTGCTCAATGAGGGTGAGCTACTGATCCAGTTCGGTCTTAGGCGTATGTTGCGTTATGACATGGATGGCAAGTTATTAGGATATGTGAAAAGCGAAGAGGGCCAAGAAATCGACTTGTGGATAACCAAGCATTACCTCCAGGAGAGTGTTATTCCCCTACCACTATTCCATGAGACGAGAGAAGAAGACAAGCCTCTATTTTTCGTAGGCCTATAGGATACATTGCATAATCTGGAAGTTTTACGCTGCTGCTTTGCTGCGCCATTGAAGTACCTGCTCTATGTGAGCCTTGTCTTTTGTTCTTCGTAGTGCTGCTACTAGAACTTAACATATTGGATGCTAATAGAGCACCTTTGCTATTATGATTTAGTTCAGTTTCAGGTTGAATTTTTTAGATCTATGAAATGTGTCATGGTTGCATTTTTAAGAAACACAAAACGTAGCATGGTTGTATTTTTAAGAACCACAAAATTTGACATGTTTTTGCAGTTTTAAGAACCATGGCATGGTTGCAATTAGAAACAGGTAGTTGCTCCCTACTCTAGATTGACTTTGTGCTACTCCAGAATCAGTACTCCAATGACTTGGCATGCATCCTGATTTCTTTCTTTGTAAGAAAACAGTGTCGGTACTGGTACACATGCATGCCATCAAGAAAAGATAAGATATTCACTCTTAGTCATGTTCTTTGAGTGAGTACTTCGGTTTGAGGGAACTAGTAAATGTGCACGTGCAAACGCACGATTAAAATTCTCATAAGCACAAAAATATAAGTATATTTTGTTACAAAATATTATAATTCAACCTCACTTCGAAGCAAAACTGAAAAACAAACAACTAAGCAATTGTAAATTTGTAACACCGCTTATTCTCTGATGAAGGCCCACTTTTTTATATGATCAAGAATATCTCATTCTAGGTAAAGAAAAGATATCACAACCGTGCCAAAGAAACAAGGAAAAGGGTCAAACTCAAAAATTGGAAGTGCACGCATACAGTTCGTTATACGATAAGCAGAAGTCTATTTTCTATATGACTCATCCAAGAGGCTAGTGTTACCAATCCAGCAAAGGAAACGACCAAAATTATTTACCCTCAAACACTCTTCCATTTCTTTCTTTCCATGGATGCCAAGATGTGATGCATATGTAATTTAGCTCCTCTTCAGATCATTGGGGCGAATATCAGATAGCGTCATCCACCAATCACTTTTCCAGACATCTCCAACATCACTTGCTGAATCCAGGGCTAGATTTGGAAGTCATATGCTGAATAATTAAGCCGGGTAGGTCTTGTTTGAGGTGAGCATCCAACTAACTTCATCATGGGTGTTTATTAACACAACAACATCCACAAGCTCCGATAGGTTGATGAATTGACATCTGCAAAATTTCCACATATATATCCAACTAACATGACATCATTCAGGTAAAAAAAATGTAACAAAACTAAGTAGAAGATACAGGTAAATAGTCAATACTGTAAATAGTTCATGGATCTCCACATAATTAGTGGGAATGTCTGAGGGGCCCTTTGGAGAACAATTGTATATACATGGTTAATCAACATATAAGTAAATCTTCAAATAGCATCACCTAGTTCTAACTCTTCCACAAGTGTTAAGATCCACATGTTGAGATATAAAAAAAACATATAAAAAGACCACCTCTTGAAGAATTAATATATCATATTATCAAACGAAATTGGGAATTGACAATGTCTTATCTTCATATGTTGGCTACATTTGGAAATTTGAAGACCTATTATTCTGGGGAATAAAAACAAGGAAACCCTTCTTTATCTGAATCTAACATGCTGTGATATTGCACAGAACATTAAATTATTCAGTGAAAACCAGATCATGAGTCATGAGATCAAACATGCACAAGGCAGCCATGAATCCTTGCGAGCAGCTAGGACGTGGTTGTGAATGAAGCTGCTTCCTATGCTGTCCTAGAAGAAATCACGTCAATAAAAATACCTAAGTAATCATGAAAAAATTGCTACTTTCAGGTTTGCTGCATGCATGTATCATCTGCCACATAGAAGGTGTTGAACCATGAATATCTTGTCCATTAGTCTCACTCCTGCATCCCACCTGAAGTTCTCAAACAGCTAAAATAGCTTTAAAATATATCCTATTTCCAGTTCGATCTAGAAGCATATCCCAAAAGTGTAGCAGTCAATTTTTTTTATCTTAGCAAAAAACAAACTATTAACAACAAGCAGTTGTGATTTTTTTACAACTGGATCAAAGAGGTTGGTCTCTTACACCTGAAATCAAGTATGATGCGTACCATATTTCTTCACATTCCATGTCTCTTTACTTTGGTTGCTGGTTCCTACTTATCTCTGGTAGAAAGAAAATCCCAGTAAAACGTGCGAACTGGTAGAACATACGCTCTCCCAGAGTTACAAAGATCTCATTTATTTCAAGAATCTTGCAGGTACGTACCATGAAAAAAAAAATGAATCCCTTGAGTGGGTGCTCCCCTGATGCAAGACACTTCAGTTCCTTCATATTATGATTCTCCCAATTCAACAGATATTATGATTCAGCACCAATGATATTTCCACACGAAGTATGTTGAACATTGATTTCAATATATATCAGAGGTAATCAGGTAAACGAATGGCATTGATCTGACCTATCAGAAATATAGGGCCAGAAATGATAGTAAACATAGGGGTGAAATCGAGCCAAGCCGAGCCAAACTGTAAATCGTACGTCGAAGCAGCAAACTGCAGTATAGCACATCATGATTTATCAGCAAGTACCCTAATCTCAAATGTGTGATATTTGTAAATATACATGAAGATTTAGGAGACAAATATTTACTGTAAACAGACATGAAGATTTCAGTGGCCAAACTTTTACTGTAAACAGACATGAAGATTTCAGTATTAACGAACATGAAGATTTTAGTTCAGTTATATATGAAATCGTACATAGAAGCAGCAAACTGCAGTGTAGCACATCATGGATTATCGTACATAACCTGCCTTTTGGATGATGATACATAATAAGTACCCAAGAAAGAAGTCGTGTCGCCTGTACCAAATAAGCAAAAGGTTACCATCCACATACTGCAATTTAACATAGTGTGAGGATTATGCAACTTCAGCTACAGCACTTTGCAAAAATAATTAAATTATATCAAAAAAATAGGAAAATGCATGAACGGATGGGCTGGGGGTGATGTTGCACCTCACGTCTGAAGTGATTTCTGAACCGACATATATTTGGTCACTTGTTATATTTCCTTTCCTCTAAAAATGTAGATGGACCAAATCTTTTACTTTCAAATAAAAATATATTACGTGACAAATACCTCTATGACAATTTTGCATGGTCTATCACTTCACCTGCTGCTAATCTGTTGAGCTATCTGCACTAAGATTAATTGAACTACTTAATGCAGATATTGTACCTAAAGAATAATAAGAACCGATTGACATAGGCATCCCCAATGGGCCTGTCGAAGATGGTACCCGGGGTTTACTGAAAGTCCACGACCTGAAATTTATGAAGTCCGGAAGCCCGGTTAAGATATAGTTTGGAAAGATAGAGTTGTATTAGAAATAAGGACTTGTAACTATTACGGGACGAACTCAAAGAGTCTCCCGGTATTTGTAACTTGTACATCACGAAACCCTCGGCTCCACCTCCTATATAAGGGGGAGTCGAGGGAAAAAGAGAGGATCGATTTCATTATCAACATAACCCTAGTTTTCTAGCAGTCGAGTACTTTTCCGGCTGAACCCTCGAGATCTATTTGCCCTCTACTTCCCTGAAAACCCTAGTCTATAATCTATAGGCATTGACAAGTCGATACCTTGTCAATTGGTGCCGTCTGTGGGAACTAGAGGCGTCAAGGAGCTGATCTCGATGGCACGCTCAACATCGTCGACATCTTCGGTAGCAAGCAACGCGATGGACAGAGGTAAACAAGTCGAAACTGATCTAGTCGATTTTGTTCCTCACCCGCCCTCCCGTGTGGATGCATATGTGTATCTGGAGGAGCCTATGGAGATGACGTTCGGGAGGTTCCACTTCCGCGTCGGAAAAGAGGGATCACATCGTCTCGAGATTCCAATTTCGTCGGGATCGTCGGTGGCCAACTCCGATCTCTCGGAATCATCATCATCGTTCGAGCTGGGAGCCGAGGAGATCTCGCCACCACGCTTCGTCAAGTCTGCGACAAGCGGAAAACTCGTCAAGATCTTCGGCAGCATGTCCGTCGGGTCGTCCGCGGACTCCAATATAAGCAGCGACTCAGACAACGTCGACAGCTTCGACTTCGTCGATAAATCTACCTTTGTTCGGGAGGTCTTCGCCGATCTATGTGACGGTGTCACCAACCCCGACGAAAGTCAAACTCCAAAATATCATCAAGTGTATGTAATTGGAGAAACAAGTCGCCCACAGGAGGAGACGTCAGAGGCTTTCGATGATGTGGGAAATCCATACATCGATCCCGCTGATCTCATGCGAGGTTTAGGCACCAAGTATGTTGGACCTGCAACACGACATATGGTACAACTTCCGCAAGCGGCTTGGGACAGAGCTGCAAAAGCCGTGGATGGCACAGAGCCGATGACTACGACTGCCACGGCCGAAGAGTTGCAAGCGTACCAATATAAACTCGCCCGTGCTAGACGAGAACTCGAAAAACAGACAGCCGAGCTTGATAAGAGGAGAGCCGCAGCTTCTGCGTCAAGCCGAAGAAGGGCAGAGCTCAGCCGACATTCAGGAACTTCGGAATCTCATCATAGAGCAGCCCGTAATAGAGGAAGGTCTAGGCTGCAGAACATACCCGAAGGCGAGAGGGGCAATCTGATCCAAAATCTCAACATGTCCTTTATGTCAATAGATACAAGGGGAAACATTATTCCCAAAACGCCGGAAGCTGGGTATATGGCGACTCAGGCCTTTATACTAGCAAACAGGCCACCTCCCGGAGATCCAAGAGAAGCGCTGTACAACGTGGCTATAGTAGGAGTTGGAGTCATGGGAACAGCGTTCGCAAGCACAAGTACACCTCCCGAAGGTGCACCAAGGAAAAATAGTCCACGACCCACATTGGTAGTATAGGACCCGCCAAGAACAAGCGCGGCAAGAGATACATCGACACAGGGGCGGGTCGACAGGGCGCGACAAGAAAGGAGAGAACGTCGACAGTCACCAGAGGTTGACGAGGAGGAGATGTGCGGACTCCCTTGTTTCACTCGACGAGTTTGCAAAACGCGGGTCTCATCTAGCTTTAAGTTGCCCGACAACTACAAGAAGTTCGACGGCCTGCAAGATCCAGAGGATTGGCTAGTCGATTATCTGGGGACAGTGAAATTGACGGGAGGAACCAAAGCAACTGCTATGCAGAGCATCCAAGTGCACCTAAGTGGAGCAGCGCGATCATGGATAAAAAAGTTACCACCTGGATCCATTTACAGTTGGGAAACTTTCGAGGACATGTTCGTGAAAAAATTCTTATCTACATGCAAGAAACCTGCGTCAATAGAGCAGCTACGGGCTTGCAGACAAAAGTATGATGAGTCGATGAGGACGTACATCCAGAGGTGGAACATTATCAAAAGTTCGGCAGAGAACATATCTGATGAACGAGCAATAGATGTGTTTGTTGTTGGGATCCGAAGGAAGGACTTAGTCGAGGACTTGGGAAGGACTAATCCGAAAACAATAGCAGCACTGATGGAAATAGCGAATCGCTGGGCAGATGGAGAGGATGATGTTCACAACAAACGACATAGGTCGCCTGAGGACGATCGTAATCAAAATATTCAAAATAGACGATGATTTTATCGCCAATTCTCAGACTATGACGGTCCCGGCCAAATATCGGCTGGCTTCCGAGGAAATAGTGGAGGTAATAATCGAGATGATTATCAAAAAAGTGGTGAACAGCGAAGAGATTACAGGGACAGTCCCCGTCCCAGCAGGCAAAGTAATGGACCAAGGTTCCAGAGGCCGTATGTGTCACCGGAAGATCTCTTGAACGGACCATGCCAAATGCACTTCTTTCTCGACAACAATGGAAAGAGGCAGTCGGGACATCTGCAGAAGGATTGCTGAACTTTCCAGGCACTGCATAGATACGCGGGGCATGCCAACGCACAGGCAGCAAACAGGAACCCTCAGGGGCTAAGGAGTGAGATCCACCTTCCACCTCCACCCGCAATTACGGACGAAAATCGACACCAGTTGCAATTAGCGGCAGCTCCAAGTAATGGTCCTTATATCGACACCAATGGTGCGGTCTCCATGATTCAGAAGGGCAGGCCATCCAATAGAGCTCAAAAAGTAATTTCGCGACAAGTCTTTATGGCAGAAAAGATGCCTCCCCCAATGATGCGCGTAGATGTACACGTCCGTTGGGAACCCCAAGAGGAAGGTATGATGCGCACAACGGCAAGTTTTCCCTCAGAAAGAAACCAAGGTTTAATCGAACCAGTAGGAGCCAAGAAGCACGTTGAAGGTTGATGGTCGCGAAATGTGATGCGGCGCAACACCAGGGATTCCGCGCCAACGTGGAACCTGCACAACACAACCCAAATACTTTGTCCCAACGAAACACTGAGGTTGTCAATCTCACCGGCTTGCTGTAACAAAGGATTAAACGTATCGAGTGGAAGATGTTTGCAAAGAAAACAGTAAAACACAATTGCAGTAGATTGTATGCTATGTAAAGAATAGGACCGGGGTCCACAGTTCACTAGAGTGTCTCTCCCATAAGATAAAAGCATGTTGGGTGAACAAATTACAGTCGGGCAATTGACAAATTGAGAAAGGCATAACAATGCATATACATGATATGATAAATATAGTGAGATTTAATTGGGCATTACGACAAAGTACATAGACCTGTAGGATAACGTAGCATAGAAAACAAAAATTTTCCTACGGCGAACACGCAATCCAAGCCAAGATGCAATCTAGAAGACGGTAGCAACGAGGGATTGTCGAGACTCACCCTTGAAGAGATTCCAAAGCCTACAAGAGGAGGCTCTTGTTGCTGCGGTAGACGTTCACTTGCCGCTTGCAAAAGCGCGTAGAAGATCTTGATCACGATCGGTTCCGGCGCCACGAACGGGCAGCACCTCCGTACTCGGTCACACGTTCGGCTGTTGATGAAGACGACGTCCACCTCCCGTTCCAGCGGGCAGCGGAAGTAGTAGCTCCTCTTGAATCCGACAGCACGACGGTGTGGTGTCGGTGGCGGTGTAGAAGTCCGGCGGAGCTTCGCTAAGCTATGCGGGCAATATGAAGTGGAGGAGCAAAGCTAGGGTTTGGGAGGGGTGGCCGGCCACTCTATGGGGGGGCGGCCAGCTTGTGGTCTTGGGGTGGCCGGCCCCGCCCTTGGCCCTTCATTATATAGGTGGATCCCAAGTGTTGGTGTCCAAGTCTTCGAATAAGACCCGAAACCAAAACCTTCCATATGGCGGGAAACTTTCCCTCCCACTAGAGGTGGGAATTCCACCTTCCATGGGGGGGTGGCCGGCCCCCTAAGGGGGAGTCCACTTGGGACTCCTCCCCCACTAGGGTTGGCCGGCCATGGAGGTGGAGTCCCATGTGGACTCCACCTTCCTTGGTGGTTTCTTCCGGACTTTTCTAGAACCTTCTAGAACCTTCCATAGAACTTTCCGCATCATTTTATTCACATAAAATGACATCCTATATATGAATCTTATTCTCCGGACCATTCCGAACTCCTCGTGATGTCCGGGATCCCATCCGGGACTCCGAACAAATATTCCAACTTCATTCCATATTCAAGTACTACCATTTCAACATCCAACTTTAAGTGTGTCACCCTACGGTTCGTGAACTATGCGGACATGGTTGAGTACTCACTCCGACCAATAACCAATAGCGGGATCTGGAGATCCATAATGGCTCCCACATATTCAACGATGACTTTAGTGATCGAATGAACCATACACATACGATACCAATTCCCTTTGTCACGCGATATTTTACTTGTCCGAGGTTTGATCATCGGTATCACACTATACCTTGTTCAACCTCGTCTCCTGACAAGTACTCTTTACTCGTACCGTGGTATGTGGTCTCTTATGAACTTATTCATATGCTTGCAAGACATTAGACGACATTCCACCGAGAGGGCCCAGAGTATATCTATCCGTCATCTGGATGGACAAATCCCACTATTGATCCATATGCCTCAACTCATACTTCCCGGATACTTAATCCCACCCTTATAACCACCCATTTACGCATTGGCGTTGATGTAATCAAAGTACCTTTCCGGTGATAAGTGATTTACATGATCTCATGGTCATAAGGACTAGGTAACTATGTATTGAAAGCTTATAGCAAATAACTTAATGACGTGATCTTATGCTATGCTTAATTGGGTGTGTCCATTACATCATTCATACAATGATATAACCTTGTTATTAATAACATCCAATGTTCATGATTATGAAACTAATCATCTATTAATCAACAAGCTAGTTAAGAGGCTTACTAGGGACTCTTTGTTGTTTACATATCACACATGTATCAATGTTTCAGTTAATACAATTATAGCATGGTATATAAACATTTATCATAAACATAAAGATATATAATAACCACTTTTATTATTGCCTCTTGGGCATATCTCCAACAGTCTCCCACTTGCACTAGAGTCAATAATCTAGATTACATTGTAATATACCTAACACCCATGGCATTCGGTGTTGGTCATGCTTTGCCCTAGGGAGAGCTTTAGTCAACGGATCTGCTACATTCAGATCAGTGTGTACTTTGCAAATCTTTACTTCTCCATCTTCGATGTACTCGCGAATCGAGTGGTAACGCAGCTTGATATGCTTCAGCCTCTTGTGTGACCTTGGTTCTTGTGCATTGGCGATGGCACCCATGTTATCACAAAGATGACAAATGGGTCCAATGCACTAGGAACCACACCGAGCTCTATAATGAACCTCTTCATCCATACCGCTCGATGAAGCCTAGCCGCTATGTACTCCGATTCGTTGAGGATTTCGCCACCGTGCACCGTCGAGCTTGCCTGCCTATCAAAGACCATTCAATATAAACACGTACCCAGATTGTGACTTAGAGTCATCAGGATCAGTGTTCCAACTTGCATCGGTGTAACTTGTTACAACGAGCTCTTGGTCACCTCCATAACAAAGAAACATATCCTTAGTTCTTTTCAAGTACTTCAGGATATTCTTGACCGCTGTCCGTGTTCCATTCCTGGATCACTTTGATATCTGCTAGTTAAACAAGCATGTGCTATATCCGGTCTTGTACATAGCATGGCATACATGATAGAGCCTACCGCCGAGGCATAGGGGATCTGACTCATCCCTCTCTCTTCTGCCGTAGCCGGTCCTTGAGTCTTACTCAAGACCTTGCCCGGTAACATAGGTAAGAATCCTTTCTTACTTGTCCATTCTAAACTTCTTCAGAATCTTGTCCAGGTATGTACTCTGTGATAGCCCTATTAGACGCCTTGATCTATCTCTATAAATCTTGATGCCTAATATGTATGATGCTTCACCAAGGTCTTTCATTGAAAAACTATTATTCAAATAACCCTTTACATTGCTTAATAGTTCTATATCATTCCCAATCAATAATATGTCATCTACATATAATATCAAGAATGCTACAGAGCTCCCACTCACTTTCTTGTAAATACAGGCCTCTCCATGACACTGTATAAACCCGAAGTCTTTGATTACCTTATCAAAACGTCGGTTCCAACTTCTCGATGCTTGCTTCAGTCCATAGATTGAACGCTGAAGTTTGCATACTTTGTCAGCATTTTTAGGATCGACAAAACCTTTGGGTTGTACCATATACAACTCTTCCTCAATGTCTCCATTAAGGAACGCCGTTTTGACATCCATCTGCCAAATCTCATAATCGAAAAATGCAGCTATTGCTAACAAAATCCTCACAGATTTTAGCTTCGCTACAGGTGAGAAAGTCTCATCGTAGTCAACACCTTGAATTTGTCGGAAACCCTTTGCGACAAGTCGAGCTTTATAGATAGTAATATTACCATCAGCATCTGTTTTTCTCTTGAAGATCCATTTATTCTCGACAGCCTTGCGGCTATCAGGTAATTCTACCAAAGTCCATACTTTGTTATCATACATGGATCCCATTTCGGATTTCATGGCTTCTTGCCATTTGTTGGAATCTGGGCTCATCATCGCTTCTTCATACGTCGCAGGGTCCTCATCATTGTTATCCACAATCATGACATTTAGACAAGGATCATACCAATCTGGAGTGGCACGATCCCTTGTCGATCTGCGAGGTTCAGTAGCTGTCTCATTAGCTTCCTCTGTTGTCGGTGTAGGTGGTACAGGAACATTTTCCGGTACTGCGCTACTCTGATCAACGAGTAGAGATTCTTCAATCTCATCGAGTTCTACTTTTCTTCCAGTCACTTCTTTAGTGAGAAATTCTTTCTCAAGAAAGGTTCCGTTCTTAGCAACAAAGATCTTGCCTTCGGATCTGTGATAGAAAGTGTACCCTATAGTTTCCTTAGGGTATCCTATGAAGACGCATTTCTCCGCTTTGGGTTCTAGCTTGTCCGGTTGTAACTTTTTTACATAGGCTTCGCAACCCCAAACTTTTAGGAACGACAGCTTAGGTTTCTTATTAAACCATAATTCATACGGCGTCGTTTCAACGGATTTTGATGGTGCTCTATTTAAAGTGAATGCGGCTGTCTCTAATGCATAACTCCAAAATGATAACGGCAAATCGTAAGAGACATCATAGAACGAACCATATCTAAGAGAGTTCGATTACGACGTTCGGACACACCGTTTCGTTGTGGTGTTCCCGGCGGTGTCAATTGTGAAAGTATTCCGCATTTCTTTAAATGCATGCTAAACTCATAACTCAGATATTCACCTCCGCGATCAGATCGTAGAAATTTAATCTTCTTGTTACGTTGATTTTCTACTTCACTTTGGAATTCTTTAACTTCTCGAAAGTTTCGGATTTATGTTTCATTAAATAGATATACCCATATCTACTCAAATCATCTGTGAAGGTTAGAACATAACGATAACCACCGCGCGATGCTACACTCATTGGTCCACATACATCTGTGTGTATGATTTCCAATAAGTCAGTAGCTCGCTCCATCATACCCGAGAATGGAGTCTTAGTCATTTTTCCCATCAGACATGCTTCACATCTATCAAGTGACTCAAAGTCAAGTGATTCAAGTAATCCATCAGTATGGAGTTTCTTCATGCGTTTCACTCCAATATGACCAAGACGACAGTGCCACATATAAGTAGAATTATCATTCAATTTAATTCGCTTAGCATCAATGTTATGTATATGCGTATTACTACTATCGAGATCTAACAGAAATAAGCCATTCTTTTGTGGTGCTTGACCATAAAAGATATTATTCATAAAAATAGAACAACCATTATTCTCAGACTTGAATGAATAACCGTCTTGCATTAAACAAGATCCAGATATAATGTTCATGCTCAACGCGGGTACATAATAACAATTATTTAGGCTTAAAACTAATCCCGAAGGTAGATGTAGAGGAAGTGTCCCGACTGCGATCACATTGACCTTGGATCCGTTTCCAACGCGCATCGTCACTTCATCTTTCAGCAGTTGTCGTTTATTCTTTAGTTCCTGTTTCGAGTTACAAATATGAGCAACCGAACCAGTATCAAATACCCAGGTACTAGAACGAGAACTAGTGAGATAAACATCTATAACATGTATATCAGATATACCTTCTTTCTTCTTCTTGACAAGGCCGCTCTTCAGATCCGCCAAATACTTGGAGCAATTACGCTTCCAGTTGTCCCTTCTCCTTGCAGTAATAGCACTCAGCATCAGGCTTAGGGCCAGACTTAGGTTTCACAGAGGCGTGGCAGCTTTCTTGCCACTCTTCTTGTTCTTGCCTTTAGACTTGCCCTGTTTCTTGAAGCTGGTGGTCTTGTTGACCATCAACACTTGGTGCTCTTTCTTGATCTCAATCTCAGCAGCTTTTAGCATGCCAAAGAGTTCAGGAAACTCCTTGTTCATGTTCTGCATATTGTAGTTCATCACAAAGTTCTTGTAACTTGGTGGCAGTGATTGAAGGACACGATTAATCCCCAGTCTGTTAGGAATCACTATTCCCAAGTCACTGAGTTTCTTCGCATGCCCGGTCATAACGAGCATGTGCTCACTGATGGAGCTGCCTTCTTCCATCATACAGCTGAAAAAGTGTTTCGATGCTTCATAGCATTCCACGGCCGCATGAGTCTCAAAAATAGTCTTCAACTCTTTTATCAACTCATGAGGATCGTGGTGCTCAAAACATTTTTGAAGATCGGATTCCAGACTGCATAAGATGGCACACTGAACTTGAGAGTACCGAGTTTTCCGAGTCATGTAAACATTCTTTACTTCATCGGTTTCAGTTTCTGCAGAGGGTCACCTAGCGGTGCATCAAGCACATATTGCAGATTTCCGCCATTGAGGAAGATCCTCACATGACGGAACCAGTCGGTGAAGTTGCTACCGTTGCTCTTAAGCTTTTCTTCTCTAGGAACTGGTTAAAATTGATTGAGGACGCCATATCTACAACATATTTGCAATAGTTTAGACTAAGTTTATGACAAATTGAGTTCAAATTTTAATTCTATATAATTAAAAATCTAGGTGAACTCCCACTCAAAACAATATCCCTCGCATTGTCTTAGTGATCACATGAACCAAATCCATCACACCTATGCCCGATCATCACGAGACAAGATGTAATTTCAATGGCGAACACTCAAAATGTTCATCATATCAATCATATGATTCATGCTCTACCTTTCGGTATCACGTGTTCCGAGACCATGTCTTTACATGCTAGGCTCGTCAAGGCCACCTTAGTATCCGCATGTGCAAACTGTCTTGCACCCGTCATATGTACTTATCGAATCTATCACACCCGATCATCACGAGATGCTTCAAACGATAAGACTTGATAACGGTGCTACTAAGGATGAACACTTTATTATCTTGAGATTTTAGTGAGAGGGATCATCTTATAATGCTACCGTCGCGATCTAAGCAAAATAAGATGCATAAAAGGATTAACATCACATGCAGTTCATATGTGATATGATATGGCCATTTTGTCTTTGCGCCTTTGATCTTCATCTCCAAAGTACGGACATGATCTCCATCATCAACGGGCATGATCTCCATCATCGTCGGCGTAGCAAGGTCAATGGCGCCGTCTTCATGATCGTCCTCCATGTAGCAACTATTACAACTACTTTGAAATACTACTCAACATGAAATTTAAAGACAACCATAAGGCTCCTGCCGGTTGCCACAATACAATAATGATCATCTCATACATATTCATCATCACATTATGGCCATATCACATCACCAAACCCTGCAAAAACAAGTTAGACGTTCTCTAATTTGGTTTGCATATTTTACGTGGTTTAGGGTTTTCGAGCAAGATCCAATCTACCTACGAACATGAACCACAACGGTGATACTAGTGTTGTCAATAGAAGAGTAAATTGAATCTTCACTATAGTAGGAGAGACAGACACCCGCAAAGCCACTTATGCAATACAAGTTGCATGTCAAGCGTGGAGCAAATCTCATGAACGCGGTCATGTAAAGTTAGCCCGAGCCGCTTCATCCCACTATGCCACAAAGATGCAAAGTACTCAACTAAAGATAACAAGAGCATCAATGCCCACAAACCATTGTGTTCTACTCGTGCAACCATCTATGCATAGACACGGCTCTGATACCACTGTAGGATAACGTAGCATAGAAAACAAAAATTTTCCTACGGCGAACACGCAATCCAAGCCAAGATGCAATCTAGAAGACGGTAGCAACGAGGGGATTGTCGAGACTCACCCTTGAAGAGATTCCAAAGCCTACAAGAGGAGGCTCTTGTTGCTGCGGTAGACGTTCACTTGCCGCTTGCAAAAGCGCGTAGAAGATCTTGATCACGATCGGTTCCGCGCCACGAACGGCAGCACCTCCGTACTCGGTCACACGTTCGCTTGTTGATGAAGACGACGTCCACCTCCCCGTTCCAGCGGGCAGCGGAAGTAGTAGCTCCTCTTGAATCCGACAGCACGACGGCGTGGTGTCGGTGGCGGTGTAGAAGTCCGGCGGAGCTTCGCTAAGCTATGCGGGCAATATGAAGTGGAGGAGCAAAGCTAGGGTTTGGGAGGGGGTGGCCGGCCACTCTATGGGGGGCGGCCAGCTTGTGGTCTTGGGGTGGCCGGCCCCCTCCCTTGGCCCTTCATTATATAGGTGGATCCCAAGTGTTGGTGTCCAAGTCTTCGAATAAGACCCGAAACCAAAACCTTCCATATGGTGGGAAACTTTCCCTCCCACTAGAGGTGGGAATTCCACCTTCCATGGGGGGGGTGGCCGGCCCCCTAAGGGGGAGTCCACTTGGGACTCCTCCCCCACTAGGGTTGGCCGGCCATGGAGGTGGAGTCCCATGTGGACTCCACCTTCCTTGGTGGTTTCTTCCGGACTTTTCTAGAACCTTCTAGAACCTTCCATAGAACCTTCCGCATCATTTTATTCACATAAAATGACATCCTATATATGAATCTTATTCTCCGGACCATTCCGGAACTCCTCGTGATGTCCGGGATCCCATCCGGGACTCCGAACAAATATTCCAACTTCATTCCATATTCAAGTACTACCATTTCAACATCCAACTTTAAGTGTGTCACCCTACTGTTCGTGAACTATGCGGACATGGTTGAGTACTCACTCCGACCAATAACCAATAGCGGGATCTGGAGATCCATAATGGCTCCCACATATTCAACGATGACTTTAGTGATCGAATGAACCATACACATACGATACCAATTCCCTTTGTCACGCGATATTTTACTTGTCCGAGGTTTGATCATCGGTATCACACTATACCTTGTTCAACCTCGTCTCCTGACAAGTACTCGTACCGTGGTATGTGGTCTCTTATGAACTTATTCATATGCTTGCAAGACATTAGACGACATTCCACCGAGAGGGCCCGAGTATATCTATCCGTCATCGGGATGGACAAATCCCACTATTGATCCATATGCCTCAACTCATACTTTCCGGATACTTAATCCCACCTTTATAACCACCCATTTACGCAGTGGCGTTTGATGTAATCAAAGTACCTTTCCGGTATAAGTGATTTACATGATCTCATGGTCATAAGGACTAGGTAACTATGTATTGAAAGCTTATAGCAAATAACTTAATGACGTGATCTTATGCTATGCTTAATTGGGTGTGTCCATTACATCATTCATACAATGATATAACCTTGTTATTAATAACATCCAATGTTCATGATTATGAAACTAATCATCTATTAATCAACAAGCTAGTTAAGAGGCTTACTAGGGACTCTTTGTTGTTTACATATCACACATGTATCAATGTTTCGGTTAATACAATTATAGCATGGTATATAAACATTTATCATAAACATAAAGATATATAATAACCACTTTTATTATTGCCTCTTGGGCATATCTCCAACAAGACCGCCATCCAACTGCATCTATGCCTGAAAAGTCCACCTTCAGGTTATCATCCGAACCCCCTCCAGTATTAAGTTGCTAAGCAACAGACAATTGCATTAAGTATGGTGCGTAATGTAATCAACAACTACATCCTTAGACATAGAATCAATGTTTTATCCCTAGTGGCAACAGCACATCCACAACCTTAGAACTTTCACTGTCCCATCAATGGAGGCATGAACCCACTATCGAGCATAAATACTCCCTCTTGGAGTTAAGAGTAAAAACTTGGCCAGAGCCTCTACTAATAACGGAGAGCATGCAAGATCATAAACAACACATAAACAATAGATTGATAATCACCATAATCATAGTACTCTCTATCCATCGGATCCCGACAAACACAACATATAGTATTACAGATAGATGATCTTGATCATGTTAGGCAGCTCACAAGATCCAACAATGAAGCACAACAAGGAGAAGACGACCATCTAGCTACTGCTATGGACCCATGGTCCAGGGGTGAACTACTCACTCATCACTCCGGAGGCGACCATGGCGGTGTAGAGTCCTCCGGGAGATGAATCCCCTCTCCGGCAGGGTGCCGGAGGCGATCTCCAGAATCCCCCGAGATGGGACCGGCGGCGGCGGCGTCTCTAGAAGGTTTTCCGTATCGTGGCTCTCGGTACTGGGGGTTTCGCGACTGAGGCTTTAAGTAGGCGAAGGTCAACGCGGGGGGCCACACGAGGGCCCAGGGGTAGGTCGGCGCGGCCAGGGCTTGGGCCGCGCCGCCTAGTCTGGCTGCCTCGTGGCCCCACTTCGTTATCTCTTCGGTCTTCTGGAAGCTTCGTGCAAAAATAGGACCCTGGGCGAAAGTTTCGTCCAATTCCGAGAATATTTCTTTACTAGGATTTCTGAAACCAAAAACAGCAGAAAACGGCAACTGGCTCTTCGGCATCTTGTTAATAGGTTAGTTCCAGAAAATGCATAAATATGACATATAATGCATAAAACATGTAGGTATCATCAATAAAGTAGCATGGAACATAAGAAATTATCGATACGTTGGAGACGTATCAGCATCCCCAAGCTTAGTTCTGCTCGTCCCGAGCAGGTAAAACGATAACAAAGATAATTTCTGAAGTGACATGCCATCATAATCTTGATCATACTATTTGTGAACATATGTAATGAATGCAGCGATCAAAGCAAAGGTAATGACATGAGTAAACAACTGAATCATAAAGCAAAGACTTTTCATGAATAGTACTTCAAGACAAGCATCAATAAGTCTTGCATAAGAGTTAACTCATAAAGCAATAAATCAAAGTAAAGGTGTTGAAGCAACACAAAGGAAGATTAAGTTTCAGCGGTTGCTTTCAACTTATAACATGTATATCTCATGGATATTGTCAACATAAAGTAATATAACAAGTGCAATATGCAAATATGTAGGAATCAATGCACAGTTCACACAAGTGTTTGCTTCTTAGGTGGAAGGAGATAGGTAAACTGACTCAACAATAAAAGTAAAAGAATGGTCCTTCAATGAGGAAAGCATCGATTGCTGTATTTGTGCTAGAGCTTTTATTTTGAAAACATGAAACAATTTTGTCAACTGTAGTAATAAAGCATATGAGTTATGTAAATTATATCTTACAAGTTGCAAGCCTCATGCATAGTATACTAATAGTGTCCGCACCTCGTCCTACTTAGCTTGGACTACCGGATCTTCGCATGCCATGTTTCAACCAAGTGTCACAAAGGGGTACCTCCATGCCGCCTGTACAAAGGTCTAAGGAGAAAGCTCGCATTTTGGATTTCTCGCTTTTGATTATTCTCAACTTAGACATCCATACCGGGACAACATGGACAACAGATAATGGACTCCTCTTAAATGCATAAGCATGTAGCAAAGTTATTATTCTCATATGAGATTGAGGATATATGTCCAAAACTGAAACTTCCACCATGATTCATGGCTTTAGTTAGCGGCCCAATGTTCTTCTCTAACAATTTTGCATGCTCCAACCACTAAAATGATAGATCCTTCAGACAAGACGGACATGCATAGCAACTCACATGATATTCAACAATAGTTGATGGCGTTCCCCAGAAGCATGGTTATCGCACAACAAGCAACTTAATAAAATATAAAGTGCATAAGTACATATTCAATACTACGATAGTTTTTAAGGCTATTTTGTCCCATGAGCTATATATTGCAAAGGTAAATGATGGAATTTTAAAGGTAGCACTCAAGCAATTTACTTTGGAATGGCGGAGAAATACCATGTAGTAGGTAGGTATGGTGGACACAAATGGCATAGTAGTTGGCTCAAGGATTTTGGATGCATGAGAAGTATTCCCTCTCGATACAAGGTTTAGGCTAGCAAGGTTATTTGAAGCAAACTCAAGGATGAACAGGTGCAGCAAAACTCACATAAAAGACATATTGTAAACATTATAAGACTCTACACCGTCTTCCTTGTTGTTCAAAAACTCAATACTAGATATTATCTAGACCTTAGAGAAACCAAATATGCAAATCAAATTTTAGCAAGCTCTATGTATTTCTTCATTAATGGGTGCAAAGCATATGATGCAAGAGCTTAAACATGAGCACAACAATTGCCAAGTATCACATTATCCAAGACATTTTAGAATTACTACATGTAGCATTTTCCAATTCCAACCATATAACAATTTAACGAAGAAGAAACTTCGCCTTGAACATTATGAGTAAAGCCTAAGGACACATGTGTCCATATGCAACAGCGGAGCGTGTCTCTCTCCCACAAAGTGAATGCTAGGATCCATTTTATTCAAACAAAAAACAAAAACAAAAACAAACCGACGCTCCAAGTAAAGAACACAAGATGTGACTGAATAAAAATATAGTTTCAGGAGGAACCTGATGATGTTATCGATGAAGAAGGGGATGCCTTGGGCATCCCCAAGCTTAGACGCTTAAAATATGCAGGGATGAACCACGGGGGCATCCCCAAGCTTAGAGCTTTCACTCCTCTTGATCATAGTATATCATTCTCCTCTCTTGACCCTTGAAAACTTCCTTCACACCAAACTTCAAGCAAACTCATTAGAGGGTTAGTGCATTATTAATAATTCACACATTCAGAGGTGACACAATCATTATTTTCACTTCTGGACATTGCATAATGCTACTGGACATTAGTGGATCAAAGAAATAAATCCAACATAGCAAAAGAGGCAATGCGAAATAAAAGGCAGAATCTATCAAAACAGAACAGTCCGTAAAGACGAATTTAAAGCTGGCACCAGACTTGCTCAAATGGAAAACTCAAAACTAATGAAAGTTGCGTACATATCTGAGGATCACGCTCGTAAATTCGCAGATTTTTTCGAATTTTCTACAGAGAACTGTGCCCAGATTCGTGACAGACAGCAATGCTGTTTCTGCGCAGCGATCCCAAATATAACATCAACTTTGACATAGAAACTTTACTTGGCACAAAAACATGATAAGGAGAGGTTGCTACAGTAGTAAACAACTTCCAAGACTCAACAAAACAAAAATTGCTGTAGGTAAAAACATGGGTTGTCTCCCATAAGCGCTTTTCTTTAACGCCTTTCGCAGAAAGTGCAAATCAAGTATTATCGAAAGATGAGGCATCAACATCATTACCAGGGTGTTGGGAGTTTTCTCAACCAAGCATAGTATATTTGATATATAAGTTTTAGCTCTCCCTTTTCATTAGTCTTAGGCTTGCTACTCTCATCGAACAAATTTTCAGGAACAAGCCAAGCATAGTTATCTTCTAGTGCATCATTCATAGCTAGGAGTTTACATGGTATTGGTGCTTTGATTTCTCCACCATCATTAATGTTATTAGTGTACCTTATTCTATCCATGTCCATTTTTTCAAGTAGACCAATAAAATTGGTATGAGAACCTAGCATATTAAATTTAGCAAAAACCTTTCTAGCCTCTCTTGCTAGACCGCCAAATTCTCTAAGAAGGGTTTCTAAAACAAAATCTTTCTTTTCCCCTTCTTCCATATCACCAAGTGTAAGAAACATGTGTTGGATTATAGGATTGAGATTAACAAATTTAGTTTCCAACATGCTAACTAAGGCAGCAGCGGCAATTTCATAGGTAGGTGCAAGTTCTACCAAGTGTCTATCTTCAAAAATTCTTCAGTGATACTAACATGATTGAAAAATTCTTCTATATTATTTCTCCCAACTATGGACCCACGTCCTACCGGTATGTCTTTTGTGGTGAAATTAAAAGGAAACATGATGCAATAAGCAAAAAGTAAACTAGGCAAACAAAGTAAAAACAAGTAACTAATTTTTTTGTGTTTTTGATATAGAGAGCAAGACAAGTAAATAAAGTAAAACTAGCAACTAATTTTTTTGTGTTTTGATTTAGTGCAGCAAACAAAGTAGTAAATAAAATAAAGCAAGACAAAAACAAAGTAAAGAGATTGAGAAGTGGAGACTCCCTTGCAGCGTGTCTTGATCTCCCCGGCAACGGCGCCAGAAAAAGTGCTTGATGCGCGTAGATGTACACGTCCGTTGGGAACCCCAAGAGGAAGGTATGATGCGCACAGTGGCAAGTTTTCTCAGAAAGAAACCAAGGTTTAATCGACCAGGAGGAGCCAAGAAGCACGTTGAAGGTTGATGGTCGCGAAATGTGATGCGGCGCAACACCAGGGATTCCGGCGCCAACGTGGAACCTGCACAACACAACCAAATACTTTGTCCCAACGAAACAGTGAGGTTGTCAATCTCACCGGCTTGCTGTAACAAAGGATTAAACGTATCGAGTGGAAGATGTTTGCAAAGAAAACAATAAACACAATTGCAGTAGATTGTATGCTATGTAAAGAATAGGACCGGGGTCCACAGCTCACTAGAGGTGTCTCTCCCATAAGATAAAAGCATGTTGGGTGAACAAATTACAGTCGGGCAATTGACAAATAGAGAAAGGCATAACAATGCATATACATGATATGATAAATATAGTGAGATTTAATTGGGCATTACGACAAAGTACATAGACCGCCATCCAACTGCATCTATGCCTAAAAAGTCCACCTTCAGGTTATCATCCGAACCCCTCCAGTATTAAGTTGCTAAGCAACAGACAATTGCATTAAGTATGGTGCGTAATGTAATCAACAACTACATCCTTAGACATAGAATCAATGTTTTATCCCTAGTGGCAACAGCACATCCACAACCTTAGAACTTTCTGTCACCCCCATTCAATGGAGGCATGAACCCACTATCGAGCATAAATACCCCTCTTGGAGTTAAGAGTAAAAACTTGGCCAGAGCCTCTACTAATAACGGAGAGCATGCAAGATCATAAACAACACATAAACAATAGATTGATAATCACCATAATCATAGTACTCTCTATCCATCGGATCCCGACAAACACAACATATAGTATTACAGATAGATGATCTTGATCATGTTAGGCAGCTCACAAGATCCAACAATGAAGCACAACAAGGAGAAGACGACCATCTAGCTACTGCTATGGACCCATGGTCCAGGGGTGAACTACTCACTCATCACTCCGAGGCGACCATGGCGGTGTAGAGTCCTCCGGAGATGAATCCTCTCCGCAGGGTGCCGGAGGCGATCTCCCGAATCCCCCGAGATGGGATTGCGGCGGCGCGTCTCTCGAAGGTTTTCCCGATCGTGGCTCTCGACCGGGGGTTTCGCGACGAGGCTTTGGCGAGGCGAAGGTCAACGCGGGGGCCACACGAGGGCCCAGGGGGTAGGTCGGCGCGGTGGGGCTTGGCCGCGCCGGCCCCTCTGGCTGCCTCGTGGCCCCACTTCTCTCTTCGGTCTTCTGGAAGCTTCGTGCAAAAATAGGACCCCGGGCGAAAGTTTCGTCCAATTCCGAGAATATTTCCTTACTAGGATTTCTGAAACCAAAACAGCAGAAAACAAACTGGCTCTTCGGCATCTTGTTAATAGGTTAGTTCCAGAAAATGCATAAATATGACATATAATGTGCATAAAACATGTAGGTATCATCAATAAAGTAGCATGGAACATAAGAAATTATCGATACGTTGGAGACGTATCACCCAACAATCGAGTACTTGAATTGTTCGGGACAGGACATCGGCTTCACCATAGCGGACCGCCCGCAGCAAGTCCCTCGACCAGGGTAATCGGCTTGGATCCTGCCGGCGGTGATTGCAGGATTCGATGTTTCACGGGTGTTCATAGATGGAGGCAGCAGTTTAAACCTCATGTATGCAGATACATTGAGGAAGATGAATATATCCCTGGAAAATTTAACACCAAACGACACGCGTTTCCATGGGATCACACCAGACAAGCCAAGTTATCCATTGGGAAAGATCAATCTCGACGTTCAGTTTGAAACCCGAGAGAATTATAGAAGAGAGAAGCTGGAGTTCGAAGTCGTGGATTTCGTCACAAAGATCATGATTTCATCGGGACGACCCGCGTATGCCAGGTTTATGGCGGTACCACATTACACATACTTGTTATGGCGACTCCCTGGACCCAACAGCCCAATCAAAGTAAAAGGCAGTTTCGCACTAGCGGATAAGTGCGACAAGGACTTTCATCGACTATCAGAAACTTTCGAGATGCAATCAGAGTATATGGCGTTAAGGCTAACAACTGATTATGACGTGTTGCCAGATGGAGGAAGGCCACTAAAGGAGCCAACCTTTGACACCACCAAAAATTCAAATGAGGTGCAGATCCACCTGACAGATCCCAAGAAGACGATAGCTATCGCAACAAATATGGATCTCGCATAGAAAGCGCGCTCGTCGAGTTCCTCCGTGAGCACTGGGAAATCTTCGCATGGTGTCCAGCAGACATGCCAGGAATACCCAGGGAACTTGCTGAGCACCCTCTCAACTTGGATCCAATGGCTAGACCAATCAAACAATCTTTGCGGCGTTTTTCGGAACCAAACCGCAAAGCTATGCTGTCAGAAATTAATCAACTCAGAGAAGCAGGATTTATCAAAGAGTTACACATAGAAGCCACGTGGGTAGCTAACCCAGTGTTGGTCCCGACGAAAAACACAGAAGTCCTTCGCATGTGCGTCGACTTCACGTGTCTCAACAAACATTGTCCAAAGGATCACTTCTGTTAAACGAGTTGTATCTAGAAGGAGGTTAGTTAGGATTGTATATATCTGTGGCTTGTACTTCACGGTAAGCTAGAGATAGAATTGTGTTTAACTAGAGATAGATTTGTTGTATGGTTGTTGAGATGTAATCTGTACCGCCCGAGGCTCCCATATAAAGTGAAACCACGACATCCTGTTGGATACGCCAACCAACCTTTCTCTTAAGTTTGATATGGTATCGTGAGCTCCTTTCTTCCACCATGTCGAGCTCTTCCTCCTTCATCCCCAGTTTTGCTCCGCAAGCCGGCGTCGTGACGGAGAAGCTGTGCGGGGACAACTTCCCGCTCTAGAGGGCGCAGGTGATGTCGCCCCTGCGGGAGCGCCAGCTGGTCGGCTTCCTGATGGAAAGCTCGTCGAGTTCATCTACCTCGACTAAGCAAGTGTTTGGAGTCAATAAACCATCGACCGCTCGGTGGCATAGGCGTTTAGGGCATCCCTCGTTTGATGTTGTTCAACGAGTCCTTAGTCAAAATAAACTTCCTTCTTCAAAGGATGATTCAACAAACTCTATTTGTGATGCGTGTCAAAAGGGGAAGAGTCATCAACTCCCCTATCCGAAATCTAGCAGTGTTTCTAGTGCTCCTTTAGAGCTCATTTTTTCAGATGTGTGGGGTCCAGCTTGTGCTTCCATTGGGAACAACAAGTATTATGTAAGCTTTGTTGATGATTATAGCAAGTTTACTTGGATCTATCTCCTTAAACAAAAATCTGATGTTTTTGCTCGATTTCATGACTTTCAAAATCATGTTGAACGCCTCTTTGACAAGAAAATCCTTGCCCTTCAATCTGACTGGGGAGGAGAATATCAGAAACTCAGTTCCTTTTTCCAACGCATAGGCATAGAACATCATGTTTCATGTCCCCACGCACATCAACAAAATGGATCTAGAAAGAAACATCGCCACATTGTAGAAGTGGTCTCTTTTAGCCCATGCCAATATGCCTCTCAAGTTTTGGGATGAAGCTTCACCACTGCCACTTTCTTATTAACCGTGTCCCTAGCAAAGTCATCAATCTTGAAACACCACTTGAACGGCTCTTTCACCTAATGAATATTCCATGCTTCGCATTTTTGGGTGTGCGTGTTGGCCCAACTTACGTCCATGCAATTCCCGCAAGCTCCAGTTCCGCTCCACATGCTGTGCTTTTCTTGGCTACATCAACTTACATAAGGGATATAAGTGTCTAGATATAGATATATCTACAGGACGTGTGTATATTTCTCGCGATGTCGTTTTCGACGAGAATGTTTTCCCCTTCGCTGAATTACATCCTAATGCTGGGGCACGGCTTCGTGCTGAAATTCTGCTTTTACCAACCCATCTTCTTCCTCCTACACGTTTTGATCAAGGGGGAGATTTAATTGATGATCATTTGATTGCTAATCCTACTGATTCTGCTTCTAGAGATGTTTCTGGTACACAGGATGGGGTACCTGGAGCAGGAGGGGACGACACGGGCAGCAGACCGATTCTCCGCGAGATCTGCTCGGGATCGCCGCGCATCTTCGACAAAGATCCACCGCGGGATCGCTGCCTGGGCACCGCGCCGTCATTGGCCCGTGTTCGGCCGGCCGACGTGGACAGCGGGACCAGCTCTTCCCACATGCACGGGCCTGCGTCGATCGACCGCTGGATCTTCTGCGTCGCGCCCTCCGGTGGTGCCTCGCCACACGCCTCGGGCCGAGCCGCACGGAATCCTCCCGCACGTCGTGGTCGAACCATCGCTGCAATGACGCGGGAGGATCTGCTCTGGATCCGAGCCACGATCGGTTGTGGCTCTAGGCTCAGAACCAGGCCAACAAAGATTCGAAACCAGTTAAATTGTTTGATGGCATGATCAGATATGCAATTTTTTGTGAAACTGGAGAACCTGAAAATATTACTGAGGCGTTTGGGCATGCAGACTGGAAGAAGGCAATGCATGATGAATATTCAGCACTCATGAGGAATGAAACGTGGCATCTTGTACCAGCCAAGGAAAGGAAGAATATCATCGATTGTAAGTGGGTATATAAGGTCAAGAGAAAATCAGATGGCACCATTGATCTACAAAACCTGTCTAGTGGCTAAAGGGTTCAAACAGCGGTATGGAATTGACTATGAGGACACATTTAGTCCAGTGGTAAAAATTGCAACTATCAGACTTGTGTTGTCTGTTGCAGTAGCCAAGGATGGACTCTTCGACAACTCGACGTACAGAATGCGTTTTTACATGGCGTTCTGGAAGAAGAGGTATACATGAGACAATCACCTGGGTGTGAGAAAGGTCAAGGTTTGGTTTGCAAGCTTGATAAGGCGTTATATGGCTTGAAACAAGCACCGAGAGCATGGTACTCAAGGTTGAGCACTAAACTTCAGCGTCTTGGATTTATTCCTTCTAGGTCAGATACATCATTGTTTTTCTTGACCAAACCAGATGTCATTATGTTTGTGCTTGTCTACGTTGATGACATCATAGTGGCTACCGTGGGGAGACTTCTTCACCAGCTTCGGGATGATTTTGCCTTGAAGGACTTGGGTGATTTGCACTATTTCTTGGGCATAGAAGTGAAGAAGACAGCTGAAGGAATTACTCTTTTGCAAGGGAGGTATACGTTGGACTTGCTCAAAAAGGTGGGGATGAGTAATTGCAAGGCTGTTACATCTCCTATGTCCTCCTCTGAAAAAATCTCGGCGCATGATGGAGTTCCTTTGCATATCGAGGATATTACAAGGTACAGAAGTGTGGTTGGAGCCTTACAGTACATTACTATGACCCGGCTAGATATTTCTTATTCAGTGAACAAAATGTGTCAGTTTTTACATGCACCAACTAGTGTTCATTGGATGGCTGTCAAAAGAATTATTAGATATCTGAAGCATACTGCACATCTTGGTATGCATATTCGAAGATCATCTTCTTTGCTTGTGAGTGCATTTTCAGATGCTGATTGGGCCGGGTGTTCAGATGATAGCCGTTCTACAGGAGGGTTTGCAGTCTTCTTTGGACCAAATCTGATATCATGGAGTGCTAGGAAACAAGCGACAGTTTCTCGTTCTAGCACAGAGGCGGAATACAAGTCGTTGGCGAATGCTACGGCTGAGATTATTTGGGTACAGTCCATTCTTAGTGAAATCGGAGTACCTCAACACCAAGGTAGCATGTTTGTGGTGTGATAATCTTGGAGCAACATATTAGTCTGCCAATCCGGTGTTTCATGCAAGAACTAAACACATCGAGATAGACTTTCATTTTGTTCGGGAGCGTGTTGCGAACAAGTTATTAGATGTGCGGTTTATTCCTTCAGGAGATCAAGTGGCTGATGGTTTACTAAACCTCTTCCATTGAGACAACTAGAGTTTTAGACCAATCTGAATTTAAGAGTTGTGATTGAGGGGGAGTGTTAAACGAGTTGTATCTAGAAGGAGGTTAGTTAGGATTGTATATATCCGTGGCTTGTACTTCACGGTAAGCTAGAGATAGAATTGTGTTTAACTAGAGATAGATTTGTTGTATGGTTGTTGAGATGTAATATGTACTGCCTCTGAGGCTCCTATATAAGTGAAACCACGGCATCCTGTTGGATACACCGAACCAACCTTTCTCTTAAGTTTGATAACTCCCCCCTCCCGAAGATCGATCAAATTATCGATTCCACGGCAGGCTGTGAACGTCTTTCCTTCCTGGACGCATATTCTGGTTACAACCAGATCCGACTAAAAGAAGAAGATGAGGTCAAAACAGCTTTCATAACACCCTATGGCGTGTTCTGCTATAGAACAATGCCTTTCGGGTTAAAAAACGCGGGAGCAACATATCAACGGATGATGCAGAAGTGTCTCGCCACACAGATTGGTAAGAACGTTCAAGTATACATTGACGATGTCGTCATAACAACAAAGCAGGGATTAACCTTGATCGAGGGTCTCAAGGAAACTTTCAACAATCTCGATAAATTTTGCCTCAAGCTGAACCCGACGGCGTTTTTGGGTCCCTGGAGAACTTCTGGTTTCGGTGTCAGCAAGAGGAATCGAGGCTAACCTAGAGAAAATTCAAGCCATCGTAACAATGCGGAAGCCAACAAAGCTAAAGGAAATACAACAGCTAACCGGGCGAGTCGCAGCCTCTGCGTATCTGTCGCCAAAGTCGGGAGAAAAGGCGTTGCCGTTTTACGCCTTGATCAAGCAAGAAGAAAAGTTCGAGGGGAACGAAGAAGCAGACAGAGCCTTTGAGGACCTTAAGCGCACAATCTCGACACCTCCAATATTGGTGGCGCCTAAGGAAAAGGAACCTCTCCTGTTATATATCGCAGCCACACCCCAGGTGGTTAGCACGGTACTTGTGGTTGAAAGAGAAGAAGAAGGGAAACTTCATGGAGTTCAGAGGCCGGTATATTTCATCAGTGAAGTTTTATCGCCTTCAAAACAGCGGTACCCGCAGTATCAGAAGTTGGTGTATGAAGTATTTACAACCGCAAGAAAGTTGCGGCACAATTTTCAGCTCATCCGATAATAGTGGTCAACGAGGCGCCTTTATCAAACATATTAAATAACCCAGAAGCTACGGGTCGTGTCTCCCTTTGGGGAATAGAGCTTTCCCCTCGGGACATCACGTATGAGAAAAGAAAAGCAATAAAGTCGCAGATCTTACCAGATTTTGTCGCAGAGTGGATGGAGCTGCAAAATACGGGACCCCCAGATTTGTCGAGAACCTGGACTATGAACTTTGACGGGTCCAAAAGGCTAGAAGGAGCTGGAGCAGACGTGATATTAGTATCACCTCAAGGAGATAAGATGAAATATGTGCTGCGGATGACGTTCCCTAACGCGTCTAACACTGAGGCGGAGTATGAAGCACTCATACATGGGATGAAAATGGCGAAAGCCTGTGGTGCAACCCGATTAAAAATCTTCGGCGACTCCCAATTGGTGGCTCAACAGGTGATGAACCAATGTGACGCAGTCAATGATAGTATGATAGCATACAAGGAGGTATACAATGAACTCGAGAAGCTCTTTGACGGGTGCGAAGTGAATCATATTAGCAGACTCAGCAACGATGAAGCCGATGTTTTGGCAAACATCGGGTCGCAATGCTTAGCAATACCACCCGGCGTATTTTGGGAGGAGATAAATGAAAGATCAACTAAGGCGAAGAAACAGCCAAAGAAAAAGGAGAAGCTCGAGAAAGACTCGGGGGCTCCAGCAATATCAGGAGCAAACACATCGGGAGATGAAGAAGAATCACATGAGGTGATGGTGGTGCAAGTTCCTTGGATGCAGGTTTACATCGCATATATCTTAAGGAAAGAAATACCCGAAGATCCAGTGGAAGCAAGGCAGTTATTCGACGGTCCAAGGCCTTTACTATGGTTAAAGGAGAGCTGTATAAATGGAGTATATCGGGAGTATTGCAGCGATGTGTTACACCCGAAGAAGGACGAGTAATCCTAAAGGATGTGCACGAGGGACTATGTGGGCACCACGCAAGTACTCGAGCTATAGCAGCAAAGGTCTTCCGAGCAGGGTTCTATTGGTTAACTACAATGGAAGATGCAAAGGACATAGTGCGTACTTGCGATGCGTGCCAGAGATTTGCGGCAAAACCCCACTCCCCGGCAGCAGAGCTGATGCCAATACCCTTGTCGTGGCCTTTCGCACAATGGGGTCTCGATATGGTGGGGAAGTTACATAAGGCTTGGCCAGGAGGATATGTATATATGCTCGTGGCTGTCGACAAGTTTACCAAGTGGATCGAGGCAAAACCAATAACCTCGCCAGATGCAGCATCGGCGATAAGTTTCGTCAAAGGCATTGTTTTTCGATTCGGTGTCCCGCACAGTATCGTCACAGACAACGGTAGCAATTTCACCTCCAAGGAATTCAAGGCATATTGCGCAGAGGTAGGCATCAAACTACACTTTGCTAGTTGCACACCGCAAACCAATGGTCAAGTCAAGAAAGCGAATGGTATCATCTGCAATGGCATCAAGAAACGCTGCTAGGACCACTAGAAAAAGCTCGACACACCTGGCCAAAAGAATTGCCTAGCGTGCTATGGAGTATACGGACGACACCCAATACAGCGACACAAGAAACTCCGTTTTTCCTGGTTCATGGAGCTGAGGCAGTGCTCCCGATAGAAATAGAACACAATTCCCCGAGAGCGGTGGAATTTGATGAAGAAACCTCGAGAAAGGCACTGGAGGATGATGTCGATGCACTCGACGAAGCTTGAGACGAGGTGCTGTCAAGGGTCACCAAATACCAGCAAGATCTGAAAAACTACCACAGTCGACGTCTGCGACTAAGGTCCTTCCAAGTCGGTGACCTAGTCCTTCGGCTTACGCAAGATAGCCATGAAAAATTCGAGTCGCCATGGATAGGCCCGTACATCGTCACCGAAGTAATCGAAGGAGGAGCATACAGAATAAAGGACAAGAAGACAGGGATCGCAGAGCCAAACCCCTGGAATGTGGCGCAGCTTAGGCCTTTTTACGCCTAAGTCAAAAATATAGTCATATATGTAAACATACAATGTACTGAAAAGCCCGCGAGTTTTCAGACGCACTCATTTCCTTTCAGGGCGCCGAGTGGGGCTGAAAGGTTTTTAATGAGGCGGGCTCGCGGTGCTGCAATATAGTAAAGATAGTGGTGATATTTTTTTTCTTCGACAGGCTCGGGGGCTTGCAACCTGCAGATTCAATATACACAAATCTTCACAATATACAACATACAAGTTATTTGCCTTGGTTCAAACACCTCGCAAAAGCAATAAAACATAGAAATACAGCGAGCGACCAAAACGCTCAGGGGCTAAAAATATAGTCTCAACTATACACAGTCTTTGCAATATACAAGATTTTCTTTTTTAGGAAAACAAGCTCGGCAAGAGATAAGTCTTCAGTCAATTCTCATAAATAGCATCTATGTTTATTCTATGACCTTCCGCAGAGGCGCCCATGAAATCAGCATAATGGCCTTCCAATTAGAAATCAGCATCCATGTGAAGTAGATAATCAATCATTTCCTCGGCTACGGGTGTCACCACATCGTTGATGTTATCGACATTCCTTCGTCGCTTCTTCAATTTAACGTGACAAGCTTCAACAATGTTGGTCATATCCAACTTCGGATAGCGGATTTGTAGCATGATCATAGCAAACATGGCACCAGCCATTAATTGAGCCTTCACAAACCCGTAAATTTGGTGGGCACTTCGGATAGCGGATTTGCAGCATGATCATAGCAAGTCTGGAAGCGTTTTGGGCTGAAGATTCCGAGGAAACATAGTATTGTAAACCATAGCCAATGCCTTGGTGCAGAAGTCAAGATACTCTCAAACCTGACCCGCGCGGTCTTGAAATCTGACAATCCGTCGGGTCTGATCCAGAGAAGACCAAAAGCTAGAATCGTTTTCCAAGGCAAGTTTAACGAGAAGGTTAGATCTTGCATCAACCCGTTGATCTTCGGCAACAGCATCCCAAAAAGAGCCTATTCAGGGGATAGGATACAGTGAGATAAAAAGAAAGAAGAAGAAAGTAGACTCAGAATTACGAAGCATACCCGCTATATCCAGACTCGCTCGGCCATCAAGTCAAGCATATAATTTTCTCGGGAAGCAGCTTACGCAGCCTCGGCAGTCAAAGTTTCTTTCAATGCCAAGGCTTCCTGGGCCTATTGGAGAGCTATTTTCTCCCGTTCGGAAGATTTGCGAGATTGATCCATAACAACAAGGGATTGTTTCTTCGTAGCTTGGAGTTGTTGCCGAAGTTCAGATAAATCATGAGCTCAGAGTTAACGCCTGAAGGATCATCCACGAAAATGTCGTCAGCCATCCGTTTAGAGCGAGACATAGTAGGGGAAGCAGGGGATGGTCCAGCAGTCTTAGAATAATTATCAAACACCAACTGGAAGAAAAGAAAAAGTCGACATCAATTACCGCACAACGGATCGTTCCTTTTCATTGATAAGTTGGGATATTTACAAAACTAGGTCCATTACAATAGGGTTAACTCCTAGCGAGTCGACGTAAATAGTCGTCCATCACAAAGATATCAACAACTACAAAAGGGAGCAAAAGAACGGAGGAAAAAGTTGGTCTACTTGACTCCGCGGTTTGGTGGAACCTGAGGGAGCAGCTGGTTTGTATCCGAGAAGGCGAGGATCTTCTTAGAGTGCGCTTGGCAGCTTTCAACAAGGATTTCCACTTCATTGTTGATCTTCCCGTGTCACGCCTTTCACCTGGCCGACGCTTGCGGCTCTCGCAACCAGCGCTATGGTACCCTCGACCCCGACCTTCAAGTTCTCCTCGTCGAGCCAAGCCAATATCTCCTTTGGGAAGGAAGTGCTTGGCAAGTGCAGAGAAAGTAGTTGGCTGCGTTTGCTTGGGGAAGAAGTAGGGGAAAATGCGCGTGAATGCGGTCCGCGCGTTGACAATACTGATGCGCGCCAGATCCCCGTGAAGTTCAAGGATGGAGAGGGCGTCGAGAAGACGATCATCCTCAGCCTCTGAAGTTCGAAATCTTGACCCATTTCTCCTACTGAAACAAAATTCGGGTTCATCAAAACAATATGCGGAGAGCCAATCTTAGAAAAAGCTCGAGAATAGTGATCAAAAGAACTTACTGACAAAACGCCGATTTTGCGACTCCAGGCGGCGTATGATGGCTTCTTCACGCGCAATTTGAAGAGTCGTCTTCTCGCTCAAAGAAGTCTCAGCGTGATGAAGCCTTTTTTGAAGGTCTCCAACAGAGCAGATCTTCTTTAGGCCGCGAGCCTTCGCTTTGTTCAAGCTTGATGGCAAGATCATCGCATGTTTGTTAGCTTTGGCGAGAGCCTCTAAAGGAAGGAAGCAAGGCAGAGAGTTAAGATAAAGATTGCAATATGTCTACCCATGAAAACAAAGTTATCTTATCTACACGAAGGTGTACCTTTCAAATTCTCGATAGTTGTCACTTGCACTCCACAAATTGAGTACGAGATCGATGAAGTGTTTCATCGTAGGCTGTAGAAAGAAAGAAGATAGAAAGATTCAGAGCGGAAAACTCGACAAACAATACAAAAAAGCTGCAAGGGTTCTTACATCATCCAAGGGAGGGTAGCCGAACTCCGGCCAAGTGATTCTCGCCAGTTCGATTCTCGCCTTTGGCGAGGAGGCTCGGGCCGCGACGGAGTCGATGTTTCCAAATCTCGATGAGGAGATGAGGTTTCCTCTGCACGGCGAGTTCCGAGAGAACTAAGGTTTGCGACGTGCTCGTTCTGAGCAATACATTAAGGGTGGTTCTTCTTCTTCTTCGCCACTATTCGAAAAGATAACATGAGAATAGTTACAAGCAATATATAAAAAGAAAAAGGAGGCAGAATAGCTTACGAGCTAATGATGGCATCCTCATAAGGACAGAAGGCACCCTCTTCCTCGGGAGAAGTTTTCTCAGCAGGAGATCCGACGATTTTGGAGGTGCCGGAATCTTCGACGTTACCCCTCTTCCTCTTATTCCTTGGGGAAGCAGCGGAAGGGAGAGAGTGCACTGATTCAGAAGCATCGGATTCTGTATCTTTTCAGAGGAAGCCGCGGACTTGTGAGATCCTGCGACTTCACTCTCAGGACGAGAAGTACCCTGCGAATCGTCGGTAACGACGGCTCGTTCGTCGATTTCTGAAGAAGGAACATTTCCACCAACGGAAAGTTAAGCAAGACAGCAGTCGAAAAAATATAAATTCGGGAAGACAAGTTAAGCAAGATAGTAGTCGAAAAAAACATAAATTCGAGAGGACAAGTCATTTACTTTGGGGAGGGCGTTGGTGCTGCTGTACGGTTCCACGCCACAAGAGGTTGGAATTGTGTCTTTCTTGTTCAGCGATGAAATACGTCGGACAAGCTTCTCCAAATCCTTCACCGAAAGATCCTTGGATATGCGGTCCGCGTCTTTGTCGCCGGCGTACATCCAGAGGGGGTTCTTGCGAGCCTGCAGAGGCTGCACCCTGATCCTAAGGAAATATGCGGTGATCTGAATACCCGACAAATCCTTGCCACGGGTATTCTGAAGCTCATGGATGCGCTTCATCAGCGCATCTGTCGCCACTTTCTCTTATTCGGTAGCTTCAGCATCCCATGATCAGCATCGAAGGATTTTTGCGTTACCGTCAGAGGGCGCGATATTGTAATCCTGCAAGTCGGTGTGCTCCTCGCGGATGTATAGCCACCTTCTACACCACCCTTGGACGGAATCAGGGAATTTGACATCGAAATACTCGACATCAGGATGGACGCAGATCACAACACCACATACATTGTAGGTGATGTTGTGGGAACTGTTGCGGCGAACAAGAAATATGCGTTTCCAGAGGCCCCAATTTGGAGGAGTCCTGAGAAAGCATTCACACAAGGTGATGAAGATGGGGATATGGAGGATGGAATTGGGAGTTAGCTGGTGTAGCTGCAACCCATAGACAAAAAGTAATCCACGGAGGAATTCGTGGATAGGAGTGGACAGGCCGCGGATGAGGTGGTCAACGAAAGTTACCCGGTATACGATGCGGGACGTCGGGAAGCTTTCCTCCCCGGGAAAGATCAGCCCATCTTCTTTCTTCGTCAGCCCAAGCTTCTTGAGCAAGTTCATGTGCTGGTTCGAGATCTTGGATCTCTCCCACTCAGAGATCTCCAAGTCTTCCGTCGCCATGCCGGTTCCTGGAGCGGTGTGCTTGGAGAGTCTCGCCCGCGGTGGCATCAACGTGAGCGTGGGCGAGGTCGAGTAAGAGCACGGGCGCAGGAGCTTCGCAGTGGCAATGGAGGTTTTTTGGAGAGAGAGAGAGAGAGAGCAGGAGCGCGGCGCAGTGAAGGGGATAAAACGAGGAAGAAGAAGGTCATTTATAGCGAGCCATCGAATCGCCGCGCTGTTGGATGTAGGAGAAATGGAATGCCTACACGTGTCTCCATGGGTAAAACGGTTTACTATGAAGTAACTAGACAGGCGCTACAGCGCGCGTGCCAGGGAAAAGTGGAGGACGTGTGCGTAACGTGTCAAATACCCAGAGTTTGGGCCCACAAGTCAGGATTGACACCCGCGCCTCCCAATACAAATATCGTGGCTATCGTCGTGCTGATCGACTATAAGGAAAACTTCGATCAGACTTCGAGGATTGGCGATGTAGAGTATTATTGATAACTTCTGAGCCTTTGATCAAATACAAGTTTTTGTTTAAATGCTCGGGGGCTACTTTTAAAAGGAGTTTGATAAAGGAGTTGATTCAGAAAGACAAACATTAGCCTACAGCCATTATCAGCAATAACATCATAAGAAGAGAACTTTGAATAGTTTCATCAAAGATATCGACAAGGAAATTTCGAGTATTTCAACAAAGAAAAGACGAGAGCCTATGATCAAATACAAGCATTGGCTCATATGCTCGGGGGCTACTCTTATCAGAAGTATTATCTATACTTCTGATAAGAGGATAATGCGGATGACAAAAACATAGAGTTGTCCAAAAGTAACACAAGTTGAGCCTACAACCAAGTATAAATACAGCCTCTAGAGTTACTCCTATCGGGAGCGCTGATCGCGCACCCGATAAAGATGGAAGTACTAGAAGAGTTGACAATATAGCGACAAAGATAGTAAAAAGGTGAGCCTACAAACCAAGTACAAGCACTTGGCTGTAGCCTCGGGGGCTACTCCCATCGGGAACGCTGGTCGCGTACCCGATGAAATTGAAGGAGTCATGGTGAGCATATTTCGACATATTTCATAACTCTTCATATACTCCCATCGGGAGGACAAGATAAAAAAATAAAAAAAGTCATCATATGACTCGAGCAAATGTGCTATTCCAGCAGCCGAAAAAGGCACTCGACAATATATTCTCGGAGCGCCCGCCGCGGAAATCTTCTCGAATGCCGCACTTCGCGAAGGTAAGACCCCAGATCCGTCCTGCGCGGCGTGGCATCGCACCCGAATGCGCTCGCTACTTTTTTCCGTATCAACAGATGCGAAGAAAAATCCTAACGGACGCGTTAGGGTACCCGATAAAACATGACTGGAATTCGGCATTTGGTAAGACCTTAAGCGGCACATGTCGAACTACGCCAGTATAAGATCATGTCCAGGGATGTGATCTTGAAGTAGGTTTTTACGGATTGCCACTAGAGCAGTTAACTAGCACCTGATCCGTCGATGAACCAGCCCTAATTACCGATATCCCCGTACAATATATGATTGTTTTATGAAAGTTATTTACTAACTCGAAGAAATCATGTGTTAATTGTAATGATGGAGATTTTCCCCGATTCTTCGATTCAAGCAAAATCTCGGGGTCTACTGACATAGGCATCCCCAATGGGCCTGCCGAAGATGGTACCGGTTTTACTAAAGGCCCACGCCCAAAGTTTATGAAGTCCCGAAGCCCAGTTAAGAGATAGTTTGGAAAGATAGAGTTGTATTAGGAATAAGGACGTGTAACTATTACGGGACGAACTCAAAGAGTCTCCCGATCTTTGTAACTTGTACATCACGAAACCCTCGGCTCCACCTCCTATATAAGGGGGAGTCGAGGGAAAAAGAGAGGATCGATTTCATTGTCAACATAACCCTAGTTTTCTAGCAGTCGAGTACTTTTCCGGCTGAAACCCTCGAGATCTACTTGCCCTCTACTTCCCTGAAACCCTAGTCTACAATCTGTAGGCATTGACAATCGATACCTTGTCACCGATACTTCCATACATTCATTTGAGTTTCACATCATGTTAGAAATCTTTTAAAAGGCTCATTCCTTTGCATATGGTGTAGGATCCAGTTCATTCAGCAGCATGATTGGTTACATACGAACAAATTAAATACTAAATGAATGGCTCTGATATACAAAATAGAGGTATATGAACAGAATCCTTGTCAGGGACATACGAACATATATCAGACTTTTTTTTGCAGGGAACAAATTAAGAACCGATTGCAAGGATGACACGATCACCTGTTCTCAAATTTTTGGCCCTAGAATAAAAGGAAACTTCCTGAAACAATACTATATTTTTTAGAAATAGAAGGCCCTCCGGCCCATCTTTATATATAAAGCCACACAGGTGAAGTACAGCGATACAACGAAACAACCGAAGGAAAGAAAGAAAAACAAAACTGGGGTTACCAGCTAACGCTACAAGCACAAGCGATGCAAAGCTATAGCCTAAACCAAGATACAAGGGCGCCCGAGACTACAGCTAAACATCGGCAGCTCGGCTGGAACTTCAAGCAACGAGCCGCCACTCCGTGGAGCCGCACCAAACTGAATCGGCACAAGGCCGCCTTGCAGAGGACCACCATCACCGAGGGAGCTGGCTAACGGCGCAAGTGAGCATGCGATCCTCCAGAGTTCAAAGGGGGAAGAACTTCACGACAACGCCTCCAGGAAGGGGAACGGCGCTCACGAGCGTCGCCGTTGTCGGCACAGGGGAGCGTGCCATGCTTTCGCGGAAGTTTTGACCCCACCCCAGGGAAAGCCAAAGGCTTTGCACCTGCCATCAGGACAGCCACCAGCTGTTTAGAACCACCGTTGTCCCCCGGTGCCACGGACACTCTCCGACAGCCACCCTAGGCACGAGAGAGGCCCGCAAACCGTAGGAACACCGTCTATATGAAGCCAGTCACAGCAAGACGCAAGGCATCGACTAGAGGAATTCCGAGGAGGACCTCGGAGAGAACGCAGTCAGCAAGGTCAGACAGTGCCCCAGGGGAGGCAACCAGCAGGACGTGTGTCATGGCCACCCTCCAACAAGGTGAACGACATCCAAAGACGTCGCCGTGGCCGGCAATGGCCGTAGCCTTGCGGTGCTTTTGCGGACACACCATCACACTAGCGTCCCCGCAGGCCAAACTCGCACCAACCAAACAAAGCGCAACTCCGAACGCGTCTCCCCACGAGTCGTCATGACCGTCGGGGAACCACGCAACTTGTGGCGATGAGAATCGCCGCCACCCGATGAAGCGCTCACCCGTCAACCAACGAACCCAGACTCTCAAGCCGGACTAAACCCGAGAGAACTGCAAGATGTCCTCGCCCCCCCCCAGCCTAATGTGCATCTGCAGCTAGTACAGGCTTGGGCCGCGCCGGTCGCCGACGCAGCCCAGCGCCGGCCACTGCAACAACTAGCCAGGAGGAGCCGCACCCAGCAGCTCCAGCCGCATCTGGCCCTCCAACCCGTGAAGGCCTGGGAGGGTCCTGCATCTAGGCCCGCCGGCTGATTAGGCCCACCGCCGCCACCCCAGCCACGCCGCGCCGGCCGGGTCGCGCCAGCACCGGGGGCCAGGCCGGCCGCGCCGCCAGCCGGAACCGGATGCGCCTCGCGCCGCCGAGGTGGGGGAGGGGCGCCGACGCCCGCCGAAGACCGTCCCGTGAGGCCCGCAGCTGCTCGCGCCGAGAGGAGACACTGCCGCCGCACCGCGCGGGCTTTTCGCGGCCTGCGCCGGCGGCGGCAGCGGGGAGGGGCGGGGGAGGAGCGCTGAGGCGGGGAGGAGGAGGGGTCGCCCCTGTCGCCGCGGGGGCCACGCGGGGATCTCTTAGGGTTGTGAACAATACTATATTTAAGTATCTTAAATAATGAAATCAATAGAACCAACAGTATCTGGCAAACCAACTGTGATCCCCACAGCAATTCCTGTCGGAACAGACCAAAATTTGCATCCCTCAAAATTGGATCGTGAGATGAGGAGAACCTGAAATTAGGCCTAGGCCTCGCCCTCCCGACGCCGTGGGAGGAGTGTGAATGGACCAGGTGGAGAGGCGGCATCGGCAGGCGAGGGTCATCGCCATGTGGGATAGCCTCTCGGATGGAAGGCGCCGGCAAGGATCACGGAGTGTGGCCACCGTTAGGTAAGCCACGTGGGTCGCCGATAGGGTGGGCAGTTCTTTTGTGTAGGACACAGTGGTATAGAGTATCGGCAGGAGGGCAGCCCATCGGTTGTCAAGGAGGCAGCCGAGGAAACAAGGCACGGTGCGATTCAGGCGTCACAGGGCAGTTGACGACGCATGGAACAACGGTGTCGAGTGCAGAGGAGGCGGCGGGGCAAAGGGAGTTTCCTAAAAATGATGGGGCGATCGTGATCTGGATCCCTGTTTCTGACATGATCGTGACCTGATCTGGATCTTTATTTCCTCTAGAGCGGTCCCGTAAATTTTGGGTGGGGAGAATGGGTGGATGTAGACCGTTTGATGGAAACGTATGAACGGCTTAGATCCTATTTTCCTACGGAACTCCGTGCCTTTATAAGTAGTAGAGATAGAGATTATTCTAGCATTATGATAAATTGTTGTCGCATTATGAGGCGACGAAATGGCGAATTTGTATCCTTTATTGACTATTAGGCGGAACACTTTATTTTAGAATTTATATTATTACATATATATTTCATACTTATCGACGTTGTTAGTTTAAGACAAAATCGGTGTCAACAGCGGTCAAGACAGGGTGCCTGCTTCTCCGCAACAAGCGCCCTCAAGATGCCATGCAAGCTCATGGCCATGCAATCCTCATCCTCGCTAGAGAGAGTAACCTCGCCTTACCTACCTCGTCCTCCTCCTAGGGGTTGTCGCCGATGCTTCCCACTCACTGCTCGCGCCGCTGCGCGGTGTACAAGCTCCTGCACGACACGTCGTGCGGGGAGGAAGAAGATGCGACAGCTCACGGGAACCGTCTCCTGCTGCCGCGACAAGCTGTGGGAGGCCGCGAAGCCAGGAGCACGCTCGTCACCACGGCGTAGCCACATGTCAAGGATCAAGAGCAACCAAGGCCAAGCAGGCACGCACCCTGGCGGTGGTAGGACGGGAGCAAAACGGTAAGTGGCGGCAACAGGGTGCCAACGGTGAGGCCGCAGTTGCACAAGAGGCAGAACAATGTCGACGGTGACTGCGCCACGCGGAGGACTTTCCTCATGCGCGACAGTGGCATGGTAGGCGCGACCGGAGTGACACGTGAAGCTGTGCCCTCCCTCGCACTCGCCGTCGTAGTCCGTGTAGAGGGACGCCGGATCACCTCCCCTAGCCACCACGCGCGTCGCCCACGCAGAGAAGCGCACACACCTAGGCCCCTCAGAGCTGCGCTGCATCTGTGAAGCAGTGCAGTGACACTGCCACCAGCGGAACCGGGACTAGCAACAAACAAGACAGGAGCAGATGCGGCGGTAGGATGATAGGGAGGGGGAGGAAAACCGTAGAGAGGTTCAGGAGAATGGGAAAGTTAGCAGGAAGGGATTGGAGGGGTCTGCGGCACCAGAGGATGACGGAGGCGGTGATACGTCTCCAACGTATCTATAATTTCTGATGTTCCATGCTTGTTTTATGACAATACTTACATGTTTTGTTCACACTTTATATCGTTTTGTTGCATTTTCCGGAACTAACCTATTAACAAGATGCCGGCCGTTCTGTTTTCTGCTGTTTTTGGTTCCTAAATCCTACAAAGGAAATATTCTCGGAATTGGACGAAATCAACGCCCAAGATCTTATTTTTCCCGGAAGCTTCCAGAGAGCCAGAGAGGCGCCAGAGGGGTGCCCTGGGGGCCCCACCCCACATGGCGGCGCGGCCAGAGGGGGGGCGCCAGGCTATGGTGTGGCCCCACCAGGGCCCCTCCGAGGCTGCCCTTTCGCCTATATAAAGTCTCCGTCGCGAAAACCCTAAAAATTTAAGCCACGATACGAGAAAAGTTCCAGCCGCCGCCAACACGAAGCCAAGATCCGGGGACAGAAGTCTCGTTCCCGCACGCCGGACGGGGAAGTGCCCCCGAAGGCATCTCCATCGACACCACCGCCATCTCCATCAACGCTGCTGCTCCCATGATGAGGAGGAGTAGTTCTCCTCGAGGCTAAGGGCTGTACCGGTAGCTATGTGGTTAATCTCTCGTATTCCAATACAATGATCTCATGAATTGCTTTGCATGATTGAGATCCATATGATGAGCTTTGTATCGCTATTAGTCTATGTGCTACTCATGTGATGTTATTAAAGTAGTCTATTCCTCCTTCATGGTGTAATGGTGACAGTGTGTGCATCGTGTAGTTCTTGGCGTAGGTTATGATCATAATCTCTTATAGGTTATGGAGTTAATTATTACTATGATAGTATTGATGTGATCTATTCCCCCTTCATAGTGTAATGGTGACAGTGTGTATGCTATGTTAGTACTCGGTTTAAATTGCAAAGATCTATTATGCTCTAAGGTTACTTAAATATGAATGCTGAATGTTGTGGCGCTTGTTAACTCCGGCTTGAGGGAGCTCTTGTAGCCCTACACAATGAATGGTGTTTGTCATCCAACAAAAGAGTGTATGTAGCACAAATGAGGAGAAGTTATTAATTTATTATGTGATCAATGTTGAGAGTGTCCACTAGTGAAAGTATGATCCCTAGGCCTTGTTTCCAATACTGCAAACACCGCTTACTTACTGTTCTACTGCATGTTTACTCGCTGCCATATTTATTTCAGATTGTTATTACCACTCATATTCATCTATACCACCTGTGTTTTACTATCTCTTCGCCGAACTAGTGCGCCTATACATTTGACAAGTGTATTAGGTGTTGGGGACACAAGAGACTTCTTTGTATCTTAATTGCAGGGTTGCTTGAGAGGACTATCTTCGACCTCTACCTCCCTGAGTTCGATAAACCTTGGGTGATTCACTTAAGGGAAACTTGCTGCTGTTCTACAAACCTCTGCTCTTGGAGGCCCAACACTGTCTACAAGAATAGAAGCACACGTAGACATCAAGCTATCATCCCGTTGCGGGAGGTAAGGTAAAAGGTATTCACATCCTCCGACTACTAAGCTATTTCCTAGCACTGTTGCCGGTGTGTGAGTGCTCGAAGGTATCTCCTTTAGATTCTGCAATTAAATCTTTTTGTTTCTTGTTTTTATTTTCACTAGTTAGGCTTAATGGAAAACAACAAAAAAAATTAGAGATCTTTATGAACTTTATCTTGAATTAGGACATGATGTGTTTGAAGAGAAAATTAAAAAACCCATGGAACTTTGTTTGCAAAATAGTTGTAGCAATGTTATTAGCATGAACTCTTTGAACACCATTATTGCTAAAGCTATGGAAGAATTTAAGCTTGGGGAAGCTGGTTGTGATATTTTTAGTCCCCCAAGCATGGAGGAGAAAATTTACTTTGATGATACTTTACCTCCTATATATGATGCTTGCAATGATGAATATGATATTTTCAGTCCACCTACTATTGAGGAGAAAATTAATTATGATTACAATATGCCTCCTATATATGATGATTATGGTGATGAGAATAATAATGATAGCTATCTTATTGAATTTGCTCCCACTACAACTAATGAAATTGATTATGCTTATGTGGAGAGTAATAATTTTATGCATGTAGCTCATGACAAGAATGCTTTATGTGATAGTTATATTGTTGAGTTTGTTCATGATGCTACTTATTATGAGAGAGGGAAACATGGTTATATGCATCTTAATAATATTAAGTTTCCCCTCTTTATGTTGAGAATCTTGAAGTTACTCGTGTTTTGTCTTCCTATGCTTGTCACTTTGTTCTTCATGAATTTATTTGTGTACAAGATTCCTTTTCATAGGAAGTGGGTTAGTCTTAAATTTGTTTTGAATTTGCTTCTTGATGCTCTCTTTGCTTCAACTCTTATTTCTTGCTAGAGTATCATTGAAATTACTGAGCCCATCTTAATGGCTATAAAGAAAGAACTTCTTGGGAGATAACCCATGTGTTTATTTTGCTACTGTTTTGTTGAGTCTTGGAAGTTGTTAATACTGTAGCAACCTCTCGTTATCATGTTTTTTGTGCCAAGTAAAGTCTCTATGGTAAAGTTGATGCTATATTTGGATTACTGCGCAGAAACAGATATGCTGTCTGTCACGAATTTGCGTAGATCTCTCTGTAGAAGAGTCAAAAATCTGCCAATTTACGTGCGTGATCCTCAGATATGTACGCAACTTTCATTAGTTTTGAGTTTTTCCGTTTGAGCAAGTTAAGTGCCTCTGTAAAATTCGTCTTTACGACTGTTCTGTTTTGACAGATTCTGCCTTTTATTTCGCATTGCCGTTTTGCTATGTTGAATGGGTTTCTTTGTTCCATTAACTTTCAGAAACTTTGTGCAATGTCCAGAAGTGTTAAGAATGATTGTGTCACCTCCGAACATGTGAATTTTTTATTATGCACTAACCCTCTAATGAGTTTGCTGCTTAAGTTTGGTGTGGAGGAAGTTTTCAAGGGTCAAGAGAAGAGGATGATATACTATGATCAAGAAGAGTGAAAGGTCTAAGCTTGGGGATGCCCCGGTGGTTCATCTCTGCATATTTTAAGAAGACTCAAGCATCTAAGCTTGGGGATGCCCAAGGCATCCCCTTCTTCATCGACAACTTATCGGTCACTTCTAGTGAAACTATATTTTTATTCCATCACATCTTATGTACTTTACTTGGAGCGTCTGTGTGCTTTTATTTTCGTTTTGTTATTTTCATTCTCTGAATAAATTCATGCTCATGTGGGAGAGAGACACGCTCCGCTTTTTCATATGGAACACGTGTGTTCTTAGTTGTGCTTTAATGTTCATGGCGAAAGCTGAAAATTGCTTCGTTGATTGCTATTTGGTTGGAATCAGAAAATGCTTCATATGGTTTGGAATAACTTGAAACTTGGCAATTGTTTTGAGCTCTCATTAGATCATGTTTAAGCTCTTGCATCATGTAGTTTAATCTATTAGTGGAGAACTACCGTAGAGCTTGTTAAAATTTGGTTTGCATGATTGGTCTCTCTAAGTCTAGATATTTTCTGGTATAGTGTTTGAACAACAAGGAAGACAGTGTAGAGTCTTATAATGCTTGCAATATGTTATTATGTAAGTTTTGCTGTACCAGTTTATACTTGTGTTTGCTTCAAACAACCTTGCTAGCCTAGCCTTGTATTGAGAGGAATTCTTCTCGTGCATCCAAAATCCTTGAGCCAAAAACTATGCCATTTGTGTCCACCATACCTACCTACTACATGGTATTTTCTGCCATTCCAAAGTAAATTGCTTGAGTGCTACCTTTAAAATTTCATTCCTTTGTCTTTGCAATATATAGCTCACGGGAAAAATAGCTTAAAAACTATTGTGGTATTGAATATGTAGTTACGTGTCTTATTTCTTATAAGTTGCTTGTTGAGCGGTAACCATGTTTCTGGGGACGCCATCAACTTTTTTACCTTTGTTGGATATCATGTGAGATGCTATGCATGTTCGTCTTGTCTGAAGTAAGGGTGATTTTCATGATCAAATGGTTAGAGTATGCATATTGTTAGAGAAGAACATTGGGCCGCTAACTAAAGCCATGTATCATGGTGGAAATTTTCAGTTTGGACATACAACCTCACTCTCTTATGAGAATATTATCTGTTGTTGAATGCTTATGCATTAAAAGAGGAGTCCATTATCTGTTGTCTATGTTGTCCCGGTATGGATGTCTAAGTTGAGAATAATCGAAAGCGAGAAATCCAATGCGTGCTTTCTCCTTAGAACTTTGTACAGGCGGCATAGAGGTACCCCTTTGTGACACTTGGTTGAAACATATGTCATGCAATGATAATCCGTGTTAATCCAAGCTAATTAGGACAAGGTGCGAGCACTATTAGTACTCTATGCATGAGGCTTGAAACTTGTAGGAAGTATTATGCATAGCACATATGAATTATTACTACCGTTGACAAAATTGTTTCTATGTTTTCAAAATAAAAGCTCTAGCACAAAAATAGTAATCCATGCTTCCCTCTGCGAAGGGCCATTCTTTTACTTTATGTTGAGTCAGTCTACCTACTTCTTTCTATCTTAGAAGCAAACACTTGTGTTAACTGTGTGCATTGATTCTTACATGTTTACTTATTGCACTTGTTATACTACTCTATGTTGACAAATATCCATGAGATATACATGTTACAAGTTGAAAGCAATTGCTGAAACTTAATCATCATTTGTGTTGCTTCAATGCATTCTACTTTGAATTTATTGCTTATGAGTTAGCTCTTATGCAAGTCTTGTTGATACTTGTCTTAAAAGTACTATTCATGAAAAGTTTTGCTATATGATTCATTTGTTTAGTCATCATCTTTTGTTAGCAATCTATTGCTTTGAATCACTCCATTCATCTCATATGCTTTACAATAATGTTGATCAAGATTATGTTGGTAGCATGTAACTTCAGAAATTATTTGTTGTTATCGTTTACCTACTCGAGGGCGAGTAGGAACTAAGCTTGGGGATGCTTGATACGTCCAACGTATCTATAATTTCTGATGTTCCATGCTTGTTTTATGACAATACTTACATGTTTTGTTCACACTTTATATCGTTTTGATGCATTTTCCGGAACTAACCTATTAATAAGATGCCTGCGCCCGTTTTCCTGTTTTTGGTTCCGAAATCCTACAAAGGAAATATTCTTAATTGGACGAAATCAATGCCCAAGATCTTATTTTTCCTAAGCTTCCTGGAGAGCTAGAGAGGCGCCGGGGTGGCTCTGGGGCCCCACCCCACCGTTATCACCGGATTTTGGCCAATCAGGAGATGGGCCGTAAGTGAAGATGGGCTTGAAAGATACACGCGTGGAGCATCTTTGAAGCGGCCTTGCACGAAGAGTTTGGGCTTAATTGCCCGTGTATCTGTAATATAGTAGATCGTATCTTAGTTTAGATTAAAAGATAGAGTTTAACTCGTGCACGGTTAGGTGCACGTCTAGATTAGAAAGTCCCTTGGACTATAAATATGTATCTAGGGTTATCGGAAAAGGAGGACAATCACGTTCACAACAAACACAAATCAGGCGCATCGCCACCCCTTCTTCGAGGGTTTCTCCGGGTAAGCATCATGCTGCCTAGATCGCATCTAGGCAGCACAACGTTTATTCGTTTACCTTGTGTTGCTCGTACTGAAGCGTTGTTGATGGCGAGTAGCACTATTTATCGTAGATGTTTTGGGGCTTGCATAGATGCTTTTCTTGCGCATATCTGCTTAGATGTGCCTGAAGGAGATATGCCCTAGAGGCAATAATAAAGTGATTATTATTTATATCTTTATGTTTATGATAAATGTTTATATATCATGCTATAATTGTATTAACCGAAACATTAGTACATGTGTGATATGTAGACAAACAAGAAGTCCCTAGTATGCCTCTTAAACTAGCTTGTTGATTAATGGATGATTAGTTTCATAATCATGAACATTGGATGTTATTAATAACAAGGTTATGTCATTGTATGAATGATGTAATGGACACACCCATTTAAGCGTAGCATAAGATCTCGTCATTAAGTTATTTGCTATAAGCTTTCGATACATAGTTACCTAGTCCTTATGACCATGAGATCATGTAAATCACTTATACCGGAAAGGTACTTTGATTACATCAAACGCCACTGCGTAAATGGGTGGTTATAAAGGTGGGATTAAGTATCCGAAAGTATGAGTTGAGGCATATGGATCAACAGTGGGATTTGTCCATCCCGATGACGGATAGATATACTCTGGGCCCTCTCGGTGGAATGTCGTCTAATGTCTTGCAAGCATATGAATAAGTTCATAAGAGACCACATACCACGGTACGAGTAAAGAGTACTTGTCAGGAGACGAGGTTGAACAAGGTATAGTGTGATACCGATGATCAAACCTCGGACAAGTAAAATATCGCGAGACAAAGGGAATTGGTATCGTATGTGGATGGTTCATTCGATCACTAAAGTCATCGTTGAATATGTGGGAGCCATTATGGATCTCCAGATCCCGCTATTGGTTATTGGTCGGAGTGAGTACTCAACCATGTCCGCATAGTTCACGAACCGTAGGGTGACACACTTAAAGTTGGATGTTGAAATGGTAGTATTTGAATATGGAATGGAGTTCGAATATTTGTTCGGAGTCCCGGATGAGATCCCGGACATCACGAGGAGTTCCGGAATGGTCCGGAGAATAAGATTCATATATAGGAAGTCATATTCCAAGTTTGGAAATGATCCGGTGCATTTATGGCAGGTTCTAGAAGGTTCTAGAAAAGTCCGGAAGAATGGCACTTTGGAAAGTGGAGTCCCAAAGAGACTCCACTTGCATGACCAGCCAACCCTAGAGGGGAAAGTCCAAGGTGGACTTCCCCCCAAGGTGGCCGGCCACCCCCTTCATGGAAAGGTGGGAGTCCCACTTGAGGTGGGAATCCCACCTTGGGTAGGTTTCCCTACACATGGAAGGTTTTGGGTTGGGGTCTTATTCGAAGACTTGGACTAGAACTCTTGGGGCTTCCACCTATATAATGAGGGGCATAGAGAGGGGGCTGGCCACTTCAAGCCTCAGCCTTGGCCGCACCCCTTAGAGGGCCGGCGCCCAACCCCCCTCTCTCCCCAAACCCTAGCGGTCTCTCTCCTCCACCACATCCCGCACGCTTAAGCGAAGCTCCGCCGGATTTCTCCACCACCACCGACACCACGCCGTCGTGCTGTCGGATTCAAGAGGAGCTACTACTTCCGCTGCCCGCTGGAACGGGAGGTGGACGTCGTCTTCATCAACAACCGAACGTGTGACCGAGTACGGAGGTGCTGCCCGTTCGTGGCGCCGGAACCGATCGTGATCAAGATCTTCTACGCGCTTTTGCAAGCGGCAAGTGATCGTCTACCGCAGCAATAAGAGCCTACTCTTATAGGCTTTGGAATCTCTTCAAGGGTTAGTCTTGATCATCCCCTCGTTGCTACCGTCTTCTAGATTGCATCTTGGCTTGGATTGCGTGTTCGCGATAGGAAAATTTTTGTTTTCTATGCTACGTTATCCTACAGTGGTATCAGAGCCGTGTCTATGCATAGATGGTTGCACGAGTAGAACACAATGGTTTGTGGGCGTTGATGCTCTTGTTATCTTTAGTTGAGTACTTTGCATCTTTGTGGCATAGTGGGATGAAGCGGCTCGGGCTAACTTTACATGACCGCGTTCATGAGATTTGCTCCACGCTTGACATGCAACTTGTATTGCATAAGTGGCTTTGCGGGTGTCTGTCTCTCCTACTATAGTGAAGATTCAATTTACTCTTCTATTGAAAACACTAGTATCACCGTTGTGGTTCATGTTCGTAGGTAGATTGGATCTTGCTCGAAAACCCTAAACCACGTAAAATATGCAAACCAAATTAGAGAACGTCTAACTTGTTTTTGCATGGTTTGGTGATGTGATATGGCCATAATGTGATGATGAATATGTATGAGATGATCATTATTGTATTGTGGCAACCGGCAGGAGCCTTATGGTTGTCTTTAAATTTCATGTTGAGTAGTATTTCAAAGTAGTTGTAATAGTTGCTACATGGAGGACGATCATGAAGACGGCGCCATTGACCTTGGTGCTTCGCCAACGATGATGGAGATCATGCCCGAAGATGATGGAGATCATGTCCGTGCTTTGGAGATGAAGATCAAAGGCGCAAAGACAAAAGGGCCATATCATATCACATATGAACTGCATGTGATGTTAATCCTTTTATGCATCTTATTTTGCTTAGATCGCGACGGTAGCATTATAAGATGATCCCTCTCACTAAAATCTCAAGATAATAAAGTGTTCATCCTTAGTAGCACCGTTATCAAGTCTTGTCGTTTCGAAGCATCTCGTGATGATCGGGTGTGATAGATTCAATAAGTACATACAACGGGTGCAAGACAGTTTTGCACATGCGGATACTAAGGTGGCCTTGACGAGCCTAGCATGTACAGACATGGTCTCGGAACACGTGATACCGAAAGGTAGAGCATGAATCATATGATTGATATGATGAACACTTTGAGTGTTCGCCATTGAAATTACATCTTGTCTCGTGATGATCGGGCATAGGTGTGATGGATTTGGTTCGTGTGATCACTAAGACAATGCGAGGGATATTGTTTTGAGTGGGAGTTCACCTAGATTTTTAATTATGTAGAATTAAAATTTGAACTCAATTTGTCATAAACTTAGTCTAGTAGTATTTTGAAATAATTTTGTAGTATTGGCATCCGTTTACTACTATGCGCTAGTCTTGTTATTGAGATAGAAATACTGTTAAAATCTGAAAGAAACTTTACGGACTGGTACCGTATTGTTAAAGAATCAAGAAATGATTAAGTCCTATTGCAAACTTTTAGTAAACCTCACATTGTTGATTCAAAGAACAATGGTTTCAATTAGTACCTAAAATCATCTTGTCTCCATGAAACTTGAAGTTCAAATCCGTTTGAAATTAAAGTAAGGAGCTGGAAATTTTGTTTTCAGAAATAAGCGAGGTATAAGATATATGTGATATCTAAGACCTTATTGCAAGGTGATAGAATATAATTTGGTGAGACTACATAAACTCATAAGTTTTATGGGAATGTACGAAGGTTGAAGACGCCAGGCGTCCCAATCCTCCAACTATTGGGGCACTAACGATATTCGCATATCCATGAAGTGATCGTCTTTAGTATGCACCGTTGCTAAGACTCGTCGTTTCGAAGCATCTCGTGATGATCGGGTGTTATAGATTCTACGTGTGCATACAACGGGTGCAAGCCAGATTTGCACATGAGAATACTAAGGTTAAACTTTATGAGCCTAGCATGTACAGACATGGTCTCAAAAAGTCGTCATGATATGATGGATAAAATTATGAGTGAAATTGTTCATCATATTAAAAGGTTACTAATAGTGAAATCCGGAACACTTGTCATATGATGATCAACTTCAAAGAACCTCAAGGTTATTGGTATTTGATCAACAAACCTAGAAGTTATTGATATTGAAGTGTTTTTCTGAATAATGAGGAAAGCTAAAAGAGAAACTACAAAAGATAATTGGCAAGAAAAGACTAGAAAGTCTAGCTCAGGTGTATATAAATGATATACATGTTATGGTTGTATTCCTAGTTTGGTCACACAATGAAATTCTTGGGTATTAGTACCATATTGGTTGGTATGAAGTGTCATGCAAAACAACGCAATACAAGAATACAATGGCCTAAGTGACTGACAAGGAATATGATAGGAATACACGTCTGGAACAAAAATAAAGTGTTATTATGTTCGTCGTTGGTATTCTATCTAGCCCTTAGAATTTATAATAAAGAACTTAATAATTGTTATTTTGCTCTGGTCAAATGAAAACAATGAGTTGTTCAAATTATGACATTACTCCATGTACGATGGATAAAGTTATTATAAATATTAATGGTGAAACACACATACATAACACTGACGCTAAAATGCCATAAGGCAAATGATTTGAATTCTACTTATTTGTGGAACCGCCATTTAGGTCATGTTAGAAAGGAACGCATGAAGAAACTCCATGCAGATGGATTTTTGGAGTCATTTGATTTTTGAATCGTTTGGCGCTTGCAAATCTTTTCTAAAGAGAATGACTGAAATACCGTTCATAGGCCAAGAGTTGAACGGGCAACTAACTTAGTGGAAACATACATGATGATGTATGTGGTTCACTGGGCATAGTTGTGTGCGGGAGATTCTTCTACTTCATGAAAACTTCCAACAATGAATTGAGTATATATATGTGGATATATTCGATAAGGAAGAAGTTTGAAACATTTGAATGGATTCAAATAAAATTCAGCATGAAGTGGAAATCATCGTAATAGAAAAGTCAAATATCTATGATTTGATCATGGTGAAAATATTTGAATTACGAGTTTTTAGCGAACATCTAAGAGAGTTATGAAATTGTTCTACAACTCACATTTCTTGGAGTATCATAATGATGATGGAGTATCCGAGAGACGTATCCAAACCTTGTTGGGTTGAAGATGAGATAAAATAACGCCATTATATTTTTTATGGATTATGCTTTAGAGACTACCGCTTTTACACTAAATAGAGCATCATCATGATCCGTTGAAATGACACCATACGAGTTATGGCATGGGTATAAACCCTAATAGTCTTTCTTAAATTTTGATATGCATAGCATATGTAAATAAGTTTACAACCAAAATCGGATGAATGTCTTTGTTGGTTATCCCAGAGAATTGATTGGGAATTCTTTCCACTATGAAGTAAAAGACAAAAGTGTTTGTTAATGTTACTTGCTTATTTCCAAGAAATTGTTTTCTAGTGAAGTATTTGAGTGGGAGGACAATATAATTTGATAAGGTTTATGAACCTGAGCATAATGATCAGAGTAGCGCAGCATCGGAATTTGTTTCGGAAGCGGCCACGACGATCATGGCTCCCATGACTACAAAGTATTTTAGCCATGGAGATCGAAGTACATATTGAACCTTGTAGGTATGGTTTACTTTGTGATCAAATAAGTAATTTGTGAACAAAGGATTGATTTTGAATAATGATAAACCAACTACAAACAAAGAAGTTATGATGGGCCCTGACTCCGTTAAAATGGCTATATGCCATGAAATCCAAGATAGATAAATACTTTTGAAAGTAAATGGATCTATAAAATTGATGGACTTGGATGGAATATCCTTAAAGAAGCTCGACTTGTCGAAAAATTGTTTACGACAAAGTTCAAAGAGTTGACTACGATAAGATTAGATCTTCCGTAGTAATGCTTATAGTCTATGTGGATTATTCTAGTAATCGCTACATATTTCTTTCATGAGATATGATAGTAGGATGGCAAAATACATTACTTAACAGAAGTATGTATTAAAGGTGTATACAAGATACAACCAATTGTTTTGCTAGTCCGTGGAATACTAGATAGGTATACGAACTTCAATTGGATGAAGTGAGTATCGCGGAGTTGGAATCTTCACCGGATGAAATAGTCAAAGAGCTTTGATTTCATCAGAGACGATGAAGAGGCTTGCATTTGCAAGAAATTAAGTGGGAGCGCTAAGACACATTTATAATACTTTATGTAGGTGACATATAGTTGGTTATAAATGATGTAATTATATACTTGATTAAAAGGTTTCATTGAGAATTAACTTCAATGAAAGGATATGGACTGAAACAAATTTAGTGTCAAGATCTATGAAGATAGATTGAAACACATAAATAAGTTTAAGTCAAAGTACATATGATGGATATTGAAGTAGTTCAATATAGAAATATTAAGAAAATGTTCTTGTCATGTGAAGGTTTAACAAGACTTGAGTGTATCTGACACTCAATGAGTAAAAACACATGAGTGATTATAGATCACGAATAACATGTACACAATCAGATATCATGTGCTATAAAGTGTTATGAGCATATACCAGAATGATTCATATGATGATCATTGAACGACAGTAAGAATATCCTTGAGTACTTTAGAAGAACTAAGGATATATATATATTTTTGTATGAAGAAATGACAAACAAATCGCTGTAAGGTGTTACACCGATATTGGTTTTGTCACATATAAAATATAATTTCAAATCTCAAATTAGACTAAGTGTTGTTTAAAAGGTAGCACAATGAGCTAGAAGTTGTCTATGCTAGATTTAGAAGAGTTCTAAATATTGTGATGGATTCTACAAAAGAAGGCAGAATATGTCATTGTTTTGACAATAACAAAGGATGTTAAGTCAGGAGGTTCTTTGAGAACTTGGTGTAGTTCCGACAAAGTCAGAACTTTGAAGCTATATTGTGTGTGACAATATTAGTGACATATTTCAGACCGCGGAATTAAGGTTCCACCAGAGGACTAAGCATATATGCCGACTCATTTGGAAAATGAGTGATGCGCTGAGACGCATATGAATTGCAAAATACATACGTTTCTGAGCATGTCAGAACCGTTGACTAAAACCTCTCCCGTGAGCAAAACATGATAAAGCACCAGAAGGCCAAGGTGTTATATCTTTACATATGTAAACTAGATTATTGACTCTAGTGCAAGTGGGAGACTGAAGGAGATATGCCCTAGAGGCAATAATAAAGTGATTATTATTTATATCTTTATGTTTATGATAAATGTTTATATATCATGCTATAATTGTATTAACCGAAACATTAGTACATGTGTGATATGTAGACAAACAGAAGTCCCTAGTATGCCTCTTAAACTAGCTTGTTGATTAATGGATGATTAGTTTCATAATCATGAACATTGGATGTTATTAATAACAAGGTTATGTCATTGTATGAATGATGTAATGGACACACCCATTTAAGCGTAGCATAAGATCTCGTCATTAAGTTATTTGCTATAAGCTTTCGATACATAGTTACCTAGTCCTTATGACCATGAGATCATGTAAATCACTTATACCGGAAAGGTACTTTGATTACATCAAACGCCACTGCGTAAATGGGTGGTTATAAAGGTGGGATTAAGTATCCGGAAAGTATGAGTTGAGGCATATGGATCAATAGTGGGATTTGTCCATCCCGATGACGGATAGATATACTCTGGGCCCTCTCGGTGGAATGTCGTCTAATGTCTTGCAAGCATATGAATAAGTTCATAAGAGACCACATACCACGGTACGAGTAAAGAGTACTTGTCAGAGACGAGGTTGAACAAGGTATAGTGTGATACCGATGATCAAACCTCGGACAAGTAAAATATCGCGAGACAAAGGGAATTGGTATCGTATGTGGATGGTTCATTCGATCACTAAAGTCATCGTTGAATATGTGGGAGCCATTATGGATCTCCAGATCCCGCTATTGGTTATTGGTCGGAGTGAGTACTCAACCATGTCCGCATAGTTCACGAACCGTAGGGTGACACACTTAAAGTTGGATGTTGAAATGGTAGTATTTGAATATGGAATGGAGTTCGAATATTTGTTCGGAGTCCCGGATGAGATCCCGGACATCACGAGGAGTTCCGAATGGTCCGGAGAATAAGATTCATATATAGGAAGTCATATTCCAAGTTTGGAAATGATCCGGTGCATTTATGGCAGGTTCTAGAAGGTTCTAGAAAAGTCCGGAAGAATCACTTTGGAAAGTGGAGTCCCAAAGAGACTCCACTTGCATGACCAGCCAACCCTAGAGGGGAAAGTCCGAATTTCCCCCGGAAGGTTCTAGAAAAGTCCTGGGAATCCCACTTTGGAAAGAGTCTCCACTTGGACCAGCCAACCCTAAAGGGGAGGAGTCCAAGGTGGACTCCCCTTCCTCATGGAAAGGTGGGAGTCCCACTTGAGTGGGAATCCCTCCTTGAGTAGGTTTCCCACATATGGGAGGTTTTAGTGTTGGGGTCTTATTCGAAGACTTGGACTAGAACTCTTGGGGCTTCCACCTATATAATGAGGGGCATAGAGAGGGGGCTGGCCACTTCAAGCCTCAGCCTTGGCCGCACCCCTTAGAGGGCCGGCGCCCAACCCCCCTCTCTCCCCAAACCCTAGCGGTCTCTCTCCTCCACCACATCCCGCACGCTTAAGCGAAGCTCCGCCGGATTTCTCCACCACCACCGACACCACGCCGTCGTGCTGTCGGATTCAAGAGGAGCTACTACTTCCGCTGCCCGCTGGAACGGGGAGGTGGACGTCGTCTTCATCAACAACCGAACGTGTGACCGAGTACGGAGGTGCTGCCCGTTCGTGGCGCCGGAACCGATCGTGATCAAGATCTTCTACGCGCTTTTGCAAGCGGCAAGTGATCGTCTACCGCAGCAATAAGAGCCTACTCTTATAGGCTTTGGAATCTCTTCAAGGGTTAGTCTTGATCATCCCCTCGTTGCTACCGTCTTCTAGATTGCATCTTGGCTTGGATTGCGTGTTCGCGATAGGAAAATTTTTGTTTTCTATGCTACGTTATCCTACAGTGGTATCAGAGCCGTGTCTATGCATAGATGGTTGCACGTGTAAGGGCACAATTGCTTGTTCGTTACTAGATCCGATCTGTTATAGTTGCTCCTTGTTCTTCAAGGATTAGTTTAATATCTGCATGATTAGGCCTTATGCTGGGGTTGGACGATCCGGTAGTGCGTTAGGTGTTGTTTGCCGTTCCTATAAGGGATGTTCCGGGAATTGACTTAAACGTTGGTTTTTAGGCCTCTTATAGGGGTAGTTTTCATCATCTTTCGTATCTGCTAGGCCCAACTACGCGTAGGATGTTCCGGTTATGCGGTGAAAACCCTAAACTGTCGTAGATTGGTTTAGCTTTGTTTTGATCAAGCAGGATCCCCATGTCATTGAAAATCCAATCGGCTCTTTGAGCCGATCCGCAGGGCAACCTGAGAGCCGATAGGGCTCGTATTTAATGTTTACGTGTCATGCGTCCAATCCAACACCTTCCGGCCAGGTATAGGTCAGGTGGCACGCCCTTGCAACCGCTGGTCGTGTGCCGGAGCATTTGCGGGACGACGTCGAGGGACCAGGGCCCGCTGCCGCCTTGAAGCCTCCCGGCTCTTCGTGTTGCTTAACCACTGCTCGCCGGTGGGTTTTGGCAGCAACACATTCATGGCACGCCCGGTGGGCACGCCATGGTGTGGCCCCACCAGGGCCCCTCCGAGGCTGAACCGCTATATAAAGTCTCCTCGAAAACCCTAAAAGAAATACGAGAAAAGTTCCGCCGCCATCGGAAGCCAAGATTCGGGGACGAAGTCTCGCCCGGCACGCCGCCGGGTCGGGGAAGTGCCCCGGCATCTCCATCGACACCACCGCCATCTCCATCAACGCCGCTGCTCCCATGATGAGGAGGGAGTAGTTCTCCCTCGAGGCTAAGGGCTGTACCGGTAGCTATGTGGTTAATCTCTCTACCCCAATACAATGATCTCATGAATTGCTTTGCATGATTGAGATCCATATGATGAGCTTTGTATCGCTATTAGTCTATGTGCTACTCATGTGATGTTATTAAAGTAGTCTATTCCTCCTTCATGGTGTAATGGTGACAGTGTGTGCATCGTGTAGTTCTTGGCGTAGGTTATGATCATAATCTCTTGTAGGTTATGGAGTTAATTATTACTATGATAGTATTGATGTGATCTATTCCCCCTTCATAGTGTAATGGTGACAGTGTGTATGCTATGTTAGTTCTCGGTTTAAATTGCAAAGATCTATTATGCTCTAAGGTTACTTAAATATGAATGCTGAATGTTGTGGCGCTTGTTAACTCCGGCTTGAGGGAGCTCTTGTAGCCCTACACAATGAATGGTGTTTGTCATCCAACAAAAGAGTGTATGTAGCACAAATGAGGAGAAGTTATTAATTTATTATGTGATCAATGTTGAGAGTGTCCACTAGTGAAAGTATGATCCCTAGGCCTTGTTTCCAATACTGCAAACACCGCTTACTTACTGTTCTACTGCATGTTTACTCGCTGCCATATTTATTTCAGATTGTTATTACCACTCATATTCATCTATACCACCTGTGTTTTACTATCTCTTCGCCGAACTAGTGCACCTATACATCTGACAAGTGTATTAGGTGTGTTGGGGACACAAGAGACTTCTTGTATCTTAATTGCAGGGTTGCTTGAGAGGACTATCTTTGACCTCTACCTCCCTGAGTTCGATAAACCTTGGGTGATTCACTTAAGGGAAACTTGTTGCTGTTCTACAAACCTCTGCTCTTGGAGGCCCAACACTGTCTACAAGAATAGAAGCACACGTAGACATCAGGCGGCCGGTCGAAGGTTTTCTCACCGGAATCGACGAATTTGTTGTCGGTACGAGACACCCTGGGTCGATTCCGTTGGTGGGGAGGAAGCTGGAGTCGAGGCGGCCCTCTAGGGCAACTCGGACATGCTTCGGGAGGCCGGTAGTGGTGGGACAACGGCGAGGTGGTGAGGATGGTGTTGGTCTGCGCGCGTTCGACGTGCCGTTGATCCGAAAAAGAAGATGGTTGATGGGCCCCACGTCCACCAGCGCATGAATAAACGCCGAGATGACGTCGTTGGCATGCGCAAGGGGGCAAGGATGGCAAAACACTATGAGTTAAAGATTCCGTTATTTGTTGATGGCCGAAATGATAACATGAAAAAATTGAGTAACTTACACCTAGAAAAATTGTTAAGAAAGTCGACTCACTGCTGCCACAGTCGGATTTTGCTTAGTTGATGAGAGAATGAATGAAGAGAAGGTTGTCTTCCCGCCTAATGGATGACCTCTTAGGGCATGTACAATGGTAGAGAAGGCATGCCTTCCCTTACCCCGCCACATCAGCTAGAGAAGGCATTAGATATAAGTCATACAACGCATTATCTCTTACAGCCATCTCTAGCAATTAATACGAATAATTAAATTTTAGTAGGAAATTTGTTGCTAAGGAAAGACATATGTGATACAATGGAGAAAATAGTCTTCCCTTATTTTGTAAGAGATAACCTTTTCTCTCTTCATTCTCTCTCCTCCAACTAAGCAAAAATCTAACGTCGCATCGCTAAGCGAAGACTGACATCATCTCATTGTACGTGCCCCTATGAATAAGAGAAGGCTATTTTTTCTATTGTACGATTTGTCTTCCCTTAGACACATAATTTCTTTCTAAAAATAATTAATTATCATTTCCTGCAAGGGATGACAATAAAAGATAATGCATTGTACAATTGTATTTATCATCCTCTCTAAATGATATGGACTACTAAGAGAAGGTGTGCCTTCCCTACCATTGACAACATCAAGTCAGGCACAAAAACAGAACGTGTGGCCCGTGATTCAAGGGGAGAATCAAAACTTAGCCAATACATTCACAGCACGTCAACGCCTACAAGTTTCCGAATCATCCGTAAGTCTAGGATTATCGGAAAATTTACTAAAATTAAAAAAAAAACTGACCACTTCACTCTAGTAAATATGGTTGTTCCTTACTCCTCCGTTTTATAGTGCCTATTGTTTTTTGGCACGGAAATTAGCGCAATAGTATTTTTTACACAAGACCCCTAGCTGAACGATTTGAGATCAACGTAAAATTTGGGAAATCCATATCTTCCTAACTTACCATAACAAATCCCACAAATCTCTCTTATTGATTCTCCATATATGTGCAGCCAAGTTCAATTAAGGAAAGTAAAACATTGCTGCCTAATTTTAAGAAATCGTTGGGCCATTAGGAATCTCAATTAATTGTTTCCAATTTTGTATGGATTTTTTCTCACGCATATTTTGTGGGAGCTGAACGGGGGAGGGGTAATTGAAAAAATCCAAGCCTACAACCTTATATTCTCGAAACAACGCCAAAAATCTATATAACACCATAGAAGGATGAAAGTATAATTTACTTCTGAACATCCTCATGCTACCAAATGCGTGCTAGATCGCCCGCGCGGAAAAATAAAAGCTCTGCTCTCAGCTAGTACTCCAACTGTCGGGAGTGTTCCAACTTCCAACCGTTTCCTCGCCAGAACACCGCGAGTTGCTCGCCGGAGTGCCCTCTTCCCCGGCGCCGGTCAACAGATTCGCCTCCCACATCGGCCCTTGCGTGGTCCACCACGATCTTTTTTTCTTTTTGACGTGCGATATAATTATTTTTTCTCCATCTATCGTTTGACCTAAAAAAATCTTTTATCTTCGTGTCCAGAGACTCCGGAATACGGTACCGCCGCCGCGGGGGTGTTCGCAATATCGCCTCAGCTCGCCATCGTCTCTCGACCGCCCTCCTTCGTCCGGCACCAGGGTAATTCCTCTCACCTCTGCGTGCCCAGGAATCTGTCATGTGCTGTCCTCACGTTTCCTCTTGTTTTTTTTAAGTTGATCGTAAGCTGATCTCTAACGAGGCATCGGCGACTAGTCACCATGCCGGGCAGTAGAGGCGCGACTGTTCTTGACGACCTTCCCGAGTGGATCGTCGTCGAAGAGATCCTCGTCCGTTTGCCGCCCAAGGACCTCCTCCGCTGCCGCGCCGTCCGAAAGTGCTGGCGCACTGCCACCTCCACCGACAAGTTCATCCTGGACCACCGCCGCCGCCAGCCCTTGCTGCCGATCCTCAGCCATCTCGTCGACCATCAGAACCGCCTCTTCTTCGTCACCCATGACGCCGGCCTGGGATTGCAACAGCTCCGCCCCGTCCTCCAGTCGTACAACTATGGTGAGCTCGAGGCTGCCCTTGATGGCCTCCTCATAGTCTCCCATGGACTGGAGTTCTTCATCTGTAACCCGGTCACCCGCAAGTGTGCTATCCTAGGGAAGCCTCAAAGTCGACAGGGTTTTCACCACCACATCGATGGCTTCTATCGGCACCAACCATCCGGAGAATACCGAGTGCTTTGGGGCTCTAGTCCGACATACTATGATGCATACGACACAAATTACCAAACTTTTTACTATGTCATGGCGGTGGGATCAGACAATCCAAGATGCATCCGACAGGGATGCGTTCCGCTGCCGGTAGTGGCGTCGCCCTCCTTGGACATGGCGTTACGGGATGGGCTGCCCTGTTCGTCCCGTTGTCCACCAGTCATCCACCGTGGCAGCCTGCACTGGATACTTGGAAATTACCCCGGCTGTGATGGCAGCTACATAATGGTATTCAATACAGCAGCTGAAACATTCTGGTTGATGTCTCGTCCTGCCCACTTGCACTCACGGGATTTGTTGTTGTTGGAGATGGATGCCACTCTTGCTTTGTGCAACATCAGCATTGACAAAGACACCGTAGATGTCTGGGGGATACAAGACTACGATGCTGGAACTTGGTTTTTCAAGCATCGGATTAATTTGGCAGGGGTGGATCCATCCCCACCTGTTGATTCAAACGTGGTTATGTTCCCTAGGATGGCTGTGCTAAATGAGGGTGAGCTGCTGATCCAGTTCACTCCTAGACCATGGCGTGTGTTGCGTTATGACATTGATGGCAAGTTCTTGGGATATGTGAAAAACGAAGAGGACCAAGAAATCAGTTTGTGGATTACCAATCATTACCTCCAGCAGAGTGTTACCCCCCTTCCACCAGTCCATGGTGTGCGACAAGATGGTGTGATTCAGGAGCCTCCATTTTTCGTTGAGCTATAGGATGTATTGCTTGATTTGGATGTCAGTCTACAGTGCTAATTTGCCGCGCCATTGGGGGTATCTATTCTATATAAGGCTTTCTCTTGTTCTTAGTTGTTTTCTTACTGCTCTAGTAGAACTAAACATTTTGGGTGGTAGTTGGAATGGTTAGTTTGGACCCTTCTTCAAAATTTAACATTTGGGGGGCATCTATTCTGTATGAGTCGTTCGAATGGTTAGTTTGGATCCTTCCATCAATTTTTAATATTTTATCCAAGCTCAGTGCGCAGAGTTTCCCTAAGCACCTGACCTGGTTGCTCCAGCTCTTTGTGTGCTCATGTTTTTTTTAGCCGAGCACACTTCTGTAAGTTTGTACACACAGTTGGTATTCGGCATAGTTTTGTGTCCATTCTTATTTTATAACATGTATATTTGAAAATCTTAGCAAGTAATTTTGGTTCATTGACTTCGACAACGATTGAGAAAATAATTTGGTACTTTGGCTGTATGTTGGTAGACAGGTTGGTGTAGCCATGGTATTATTTCGTGTTTGTGTCTTGGATTTATCTTTCTTTTGGGTACATGTGTGAGTTAGTATGTGCTCCTTTGGAGCCAGGTAAAAGCACTGGCACCTCTTCACCTAGCTAAAGATATTTAATTTGCATTATGACAGTTTAACTAGTCATTATTATTTGTAAACTTCAGATCACATGGAAATTCCAGAAATTTCAATGTTGTTTTTGTGGGTAGAAATGTAGAATTTGGCCTACTCTTCTTCGTGTGGATTAACTCTTGACATGCAAAATCCAGCAATCCAGTGATGCTTCTTTGGGTATTTAATCCAGCTCTACGTATATCTCACTGCATAATATATTTAATAAATGGTACAAACTTTGATATTATAGTTATATGGATGTCTAATATGGCCTCACCTTATTTCAGTGGTTAACTTGTTGCCTTTTATCATCTGAGATAAGATCTCTCTAGGTTACTGGTTACAACTAATACAAAAAATCTTCCCAAAATGAAATTATAGGCCACTCTTGCTGAGAATTTTTCCTCCAATTTATTGAGCAGACTATTTTTTAAGCTTTGTGAACAGTGATTTGATCAATTTCTAAACATAGCAAAAGATATCCCCGAATGATTCTTATACTACTTTGTTTTCCATCTTTGGATTAAAATGTTTTTGTCAGTTTCCCACAAGTGGTTCAGGTGATCTGGGATTTAGGTGGTCTTTGGTGAGAAACAGGTTCAGCGGGATCAACTTTGGACATGTCTAGAACACGAAAGAGAGTGTTAAACCTTCTGTTGTTCTAGTGTTAAATATTGTTACAGAACATGGGTATGATCACTGGAGATCAATAGGCTGGATGGATGTACTGTCCGTTTAGTTCCATCATTTTCTGCACGTACTGGCTGTAGTTCGGCTTGATCGACACTGGCAGTGCATAACTGTTGAGCTCTTGTGAGAGAACAAAATATTTCATTTAATGCTGAGTTTCCCCACACCGCGGTACAGATCGCCTGGTCATCCGTTTCATTTGCTTCCAGTAAACAGTCTGAATGCACGCAAACAAACTTCCTTATGGGTAGTCATTTGTTTCTACATAGCTCCCCTACTGCCGTTGGTTGTTACGTGATGGCAGCATATTCCTTTGAATATGATGCTAAAACCTGCTAATGTGATATTTGCTAACTATCAAAACTCATCCAAACTACACCGATGAGTATAAACAAATGCAATGATAATCAACCCGGTCCTGGTGCCAACCTGAACTGATCTCTCGACTTAGTAGACTCTGCTTTCTATGGTAATCCTCCCCATTCAGCTGGATGGATAGATGCTAGGTATTATTAATGGCGATCAAAGAGCTGGATGGATGTACAGTCCGTTTTTTATTTGCCGATGATAAACAGTCTGCTTCATGGAAACAAACCTTCTTGTTCATAGTGTTTTTCTCCTCTTTTCCAATTCAGACGTGGGTCGAATTCATTTTGAATACAAGGCTGTGCTGCTTTTTTTTTTTTTTTTTTTTGAGAATTGCTGCTTGGTGCATGATCCAATATTTGAGCTACAACTACTTGGGCTAAATAGGCCTTTCTATCTTGGGCCGCATTTTCTCAAGAGTTCAATTTGGATTGGAAGTGGAGCGCGGGTCGAGCCGGGCTCAACTCCCCATCATACACGGAGTCGGAAAGGGTTAGCCTATCTGCCTCTTCATATACGGGAGAGCCTACATCATCTCGCTCATATCTCCTTCGTTCAAGACGAAAGACACAGAGGGAAGAGATCTCCGGAACCGAAGGGAAGATAATCGATTTGACAACCTGCGCCGTCGATCGGCCGCCGCGTGCCCTAGCTAGGTATGTGCCCCTTGTCATATCTTCTGCTATTGGCGTGTTGCAGATCAATCCTAAAGCCCTAAACTTGGTCGAGTAGGATTATCTCACCTTCGGTTGTATTGGCGTGTGTTCTTTGTTCAATTCTAACATGGGGATACTGGATTGCTGTAATTCAGTTAGAGTCCAAGAACAAGTTTGTCTGGTCAGATTGTTGTATAGGGACCAAGCTAGCATTTTTAGTTCTTTCTCAACCAACCTCTGGCCAATCGCAGGATCCGAACAAGGATGGAAAACGGCGACCTGTCAACAATGGCACCGTCGAGCTATTCCGATGATGAGGTGGACAAGGCGGTGGACGCCGCCCTCGCTGCCGTGGAGGCCCGGAGTAATAAACCCGGAGGGGGAAAAAAGAAGAAGTGGAAGACCTTCCGGTACCCGCCAGACGAGGCGGAGACGCTCATGAACATCCAGGTGAATACATACCCCAAGATGCCCAACGTGTCGCCGGAGCTGGAAGCAGATTTCCCGGAGATCTTCAGCCAATTAAGGGCCTCGTGGGCCAGATGCACGGAAGTTGCGGAGCAGAGCAATATGCAATTGCTTGCAAAGCGGGATGAGATTCGACGAGAGTACGCAGCCAAAGGCTATGTCACATACAAGGCCGAGGTCACCGACGAGGATGAAGAAGAAGGCCCTCGTCGGCCTCGAGGAGGAGGCAAGAGGAGATTCCGCGCGGGATTGGTGAAGCATTCAAGTGGAGCTAGAAAGTTAAATTAAACTAATAGCTAATGAATCACCAGCATCAATTTTGTTTTTCACTAACACATTAGCTAGATTTGTGCGGAACAGTTAAGTGACTTTCTCGTGGGAGTAAACAAAGAAACTTTAATCCCACACGTACGTACTGTACAAAAACGTACCTCCTCCCGCACCCCCTCGTAACCCTAACCGCTCTCCGCGCGTGGCACCGCCGGGCAAAGACCGCGGGCGTGGCGGTGGCAGCCCTTCCTCGTGCCGCGCTGGGAACGGCGGCCAGGATCCCTCTTCGACGCTGAGGCCGGTTAGACGCGGATGGTGCTGGGCGGCGGCGGTCAGACCTTGGCGCTGCGCCCCAGCTCCTGTCGACTCCTCACCGCGGCATGCCGGTGGTGGGCGGCCAGGTCCTTGATCTGCGCCAATATCCCTCCTCCTCCCCCCCCGCACCCCGTCGCCTCTCGCCGGTGCGTGGAGGTGATCTTGGGATTCTCCCGCGGCACGAGGTCGCCCGTGGCAGCAACCTTGGGTTCGACGGTGGAGGCGGCCCTCTTCTTCGCCGGAGATGGTTGGCCTGCGGATGGTGGTGGTGGGTCTTTCGATCTGTCACCGCGTCCCGGCGGCGAGGTGGAGAGACGTGCAAGTCGGCGACGGCTGTTGTCGCCGGTGGAGGTCTGGCTTTCGGACGCGGCGGTGCCCAGGGCCTGTGCGGTGTCTCCGGACAACTCGATCTGCGCTTGGTTTCACCGGCAGCATCTGTGGCCAGCCTGGGATGGTCGCCGGCGTGGGGGCCTGACCTGAATAAAGGTGGCGGTCCTAGGGTCTCTCTTGGGCGAAGATGAAGACTTGCCTGAGGTTTGCTCTTCTCGATCTGGCCGGAGTGTTGAGTTCCGGAAGGCGCCGCCGGCGAATGTAACAGTGCTTTTTGCCTGGAGTTTGCTGGATCGGTGGTATTCGGTCGTGCGCACCCATGCTTTTATTCCGACCGATTGGTTCTGGAGGGAGGAGCGCTCCTGTCTGTGTTGGCATCAGAGACATTTGCTCCATGATGCAGTCAGAAGAAAGGAATATCATGAAGGCCGGAGTGGAGGACTAGCTAAGGGAGGTTCAAGTCTCCGCGTTGTTGAGGGACTTGCTTGGTGTTCTGGGCTTCGCAGCAGTGGAAGTGGGGGCGGCAACACAGGTGAAGTTCAGAGTCCTACCTTTCAGGGTGAAAACCCAAGGTCTGGCCTTAACTGGTTGTCCCTTGCAATGATCTTGTTGGAGGCATTGTTTTGAGAGTGGGGACTATCTTCAGGGTGAAAACTTACGATCTTTGGTCGGGCGGCGACGACGCTGGTGCACCGTTTCCTTCTTGGAGGCGTGGTTGGAGATTCTATTTCAGGTGTTGTTTTGGTGGTGGTGTATCGTTGTTGCTAAGCCTAGGATGCTATAGCGGACTTTTATTTAGTTTTTTTATATTTTTGGTTGTGTGTATTCATCACATTAGTGTTGTTGTACACAGCAGGGCCAGAATTGTGATCTTATAATATATTATCCAAAAAGTGACTTTCCGTGTGCAAGTGGAATGTGTGCGGCTTGGGCTACACGGTTGCCATTGCCAGCTTGTTAGGCGTACACTTACATTAGGGCATCTCCAACGGGGCAACGCATTTCGGACGTCCAAAAGTGGTCGCGAGCGTCCGTTTGCGTCGCCCCGCGGACATATTTTGTCCGCGTGTCCGTTTGCATCTGGGTGTGTTTTCACCGGGGCGACCCATTTTTAGATTTGCAACGTATTTAAAAATATAAAAAGTAGTACATTTAAATGCATAAAAACTATACAATGTATATGTAGAAGCCTATACTACTTGCTTCCGGACGGGCCGGTCCCATCAGTTGCGTCGCTCCATCGCCTGCTTCTCCGCCGCCTCCCGTGCGGCTGCTATGGCTCGGTGCGCCGCCCCGTCCTCTTGCAGGCACTCCAGCCTCGCGCGGCGGCGTCGTCCTTGAGCGTCTCGAAAGACTCGACGATAGCCCTCCCCGCTCCGCCGCTCTCTCCTCCGGCATAGGCGCATCGTGGTCATCGGAAGACCAAGATATCTCGTAGTCGGAGTCCTCTCTGCGGCTGCGGGCGCCGCCCGCGCTGTTCAGCTCGACATCGACCGCCGCATGGCCGCCCACTCCTCTCCTCGCTCCTCCTCCGCGAGAGCCAGGGCAACGGCGTCCCTGATCGGGTCAAGGAGGTCGTCGGTGATGTCGTCGTCGTCGAACTCCTCCTCGGAGCTCGAGGCCGGGGGAGGTGGAGTGGGAGGTGAAGGTGGAGGTGGAGGCGCGGCAGCCTGGCCGCGTCCGGCGCTGCTCATGGTGGATCTGGTGGAGGCTGAGGGAAGCGGCGCTACGGCAGCGGCGGCTAGGGTTTAGTGGGGAGGAGATGAGATGCTCGCGCCCCTGTTTATATAGTCGGAGGCAGGGCGACGGCCGCGCCACGCGTGGCATCGCCATTACTACGTGCGCAGAGGTAGGCGACGGCCGCGCGCCACGCGAGGCATCGCCATTTACGCGGCCGCAGACTGCCGAAGCGACGCCTCGGCGCCAGTACTGGCGGAGAAGACGCATCGACGCTGGGTCACTGCCAGGCGGGCCAGACAAAACGTCCGCCAGACGCGAGCGGACACTTTCCGCATCCACGCAGCGTCCACAGAGACGCATCCGAGGCGCATATTTGAGCCAGGTTTGCGTCCCGCTGGTTCCATGCGTCGTGGCTGTACAGGTGCACGTCCGACGAGCGGACGGTGTCCACTTTATGTTCAGGGGTCATGCAATAAAGCGTCCCAGTCCATTTCAGGTTGAGAGTAATAAAACAAGCCGAGATGTAAAAGCTAGTTTTTAGGTGTTAGGTTTGTGTTGCGTCGAGTCATGGTTTGTTTAGGTTGCAGCTCGAGGACGAGCTGCATGTCCAGGTGGGGTGTAGTGTTAGAGTACGTCATGGGCCTGGGCCCGTTAGTCTTATGGTTTGCTTAGGGGTCAAGTAAGCCTTGCTTGGGAGTCAAGTAAACCTCTCTATATAAGGAGAGGAGATGTATCAATCTAATCAAGCAAGAATTAAGAAGGAAATCCCTTCCCTCTTGCCACCGGCCGTGGGCAAGGCCCCCGGCCGGCCCTCTCGCGCCATCCCTCTAGCAGCACCATAACTACTCTAAGCAAACCATAAGACTAACGGGCCCAGGCCCATGACGTACTCTAACAGCTTGATCATGTCTTTTAGGATGTGTTCGGTTCTGGAATTTGGTGAAATGGAACGGAACGGTTCCGCACCCAGCACCCATCCCTGTGTTCGGTTGAGGGAAGGAACGGAACCAAGTCATTCCTCAGAAGGGAATATACCCTGTAGATGCGGAACCAAGTCGTTCCACCAATTTGGTGGAATCTGGAGGAACGGCTCAGATCTGTCACCGCGCGGACTGAAAAGAGGTGAGCTGAACCAAAATCCCGCCATTCCGTCTGCGTTTTTTCCCGAACCGAACACATGCACGGAACCATTCCGTTCCTCACTTTTTCCGAACCGAACACGGGTACGGAACCATTCCGTGACATTGGAATGGAACCATTCCGTTCCATGCATCAGGATTCTCAAACCGAACACACCCTTAATCTTCTGCTAATAAACAACAATCTAATTCGCGTAAACATACCTCCTTGTGCATAGTGTTTTATCTTCTCTTTGGGCCGACACACTACTAGAAAAACAGGCTTCCGGTGAGCCCCATAAGTCGCGAAGGTAAAGGAACCGCGACTAATGGTACCTTTAGTCGCGGTTCGGGAGGCGAACCGCGACCAAAGGCTGGGCCCAGGGCGCTCGGTGGCCAGCCTGCAAAGGGGGCTTTAGCCGCGGTTGGCCAGCCAACCGCGACTAAAGGTGCCCGAAGGCCTTTAGTCGCGGTTGGCCAGGCCAACTAAAGCCGCCCCCCCTATATATACCCACCCAGCAGCCAACACTTAGCCATTTGGTGCCATTTTCTTCACAAGCTTCACAAGTGGGTGTTAGGTTTGCTTTTGGTTCCTCTTATGCACATAAGGTGTTTGATGAAATGCCCCAAGAGCATGAAACAAACATGATATGAAGTGTTGGAGCCACACTTGAGCTTTCTCATTTATTTTTCCTCCTCGATCGCGGTTAGCAACTTGAACCTTTGATGTGTCGTTGATAAAATGTGCATGTGTGTGTAGTTCATTGTTTAATTTATATTGTTTGTAGCTAGTTAGTTTAACAAATGCATGATGGTTAATTATATATTTTATATTATAATAATGCAGATGAATCGACAATGGATGTACGGTAACCGACTCTCCGGCGAGTTCAGTACGGGTTTGAATGATTTCCTCGTAGTGGCTAATGCGAACAAGCAGGGGGGTTTTGTTATCTGTCCATGTGTTAAATGTAAGAATCAGAAGGGTTACTCTTCCTCAAGAGATGTTCACATGCACCTGCTTCGGCACGGTTTCATGCCAAGCTATAATTGTTGGACCAAGCATGGAGAAAGAGGGGTTATAATGGAAGAAGATGAAGAAGGGGATGATTTCATCGATGAAAGCTATCTTGCTCATTTCGGTGATACTTTCATGGAGGATGCTGAAGGTGAAGGGGAAGGTGAAGGGGAAGGTGAAGAAGAGGCACGTGATGATCCCGTTGATGATCTTGGTCGGACCATTGCTGATGCACGGAGTCGCTGCGAAACTGAAAAAGAGAGGGAGAATTTGGATCGCATGTTAGAGGATCACAGGAAGGCGCTGTACCCCGGATGCGATGATGGTCTGAAAAAGCTGGGCTGCACACTGGATTTGCTGAAATGGAAGGCACAGGCAGGTGTAGCTGACTCGGCATTTGAAGACTTGCTGAAAATGTTGAAGAATATGTTTCCAAAGAATAACGAGTTGCCCGCCAGTACGTACGAAGCAAAGAAGGTTGTCTGCCCTCTAGGTTTAGAGGTTCTGAAGATACATGCATGCATCAACGACTGCATCCTCTACCGCGGTGAATACGAGAATTTGAATGAATGCCCGGTATGCACTGCATTGCGTTATAAGATCAGAGGCGATGACCCTGGTGACGATGTTGAGGGCCAGAAACCCAGGAAGAAGGTTCCCGCCAAGGTGATGTGGTATGCTCCTATAATACCACGGTTGAAACGTCTGTTCAGGAACAAAGAGCATGCCAAGTTGTTGCGATGGCACAAAGAGGACCGTAAGTCGGACGGGGAGTTGAGACACCCCGCAGATGGAACGCAATGGAGAAAGATCGACAGAGAGTTCAAAGATTTTGCAGCTGACGCAAGGAACATAAGATTTGGTCTAAGTACGGATGGCATGAATCCTTTTGGCGAGCAGAGCTCCAGCCATAGCACCTGGCCCGTGACTCTATGCATCTACAACCTTCCTCCTTGGTTGTGCATGAAGCGGAAGTTCATTATGATGCCAGTGCTCATCCAAGGTCCGAAGCAACCCGGCAACGACATCGATGTGTACCTAAGGCCATTAGTTGATGAGCTTTTACAGCTGTGGGGCAGACCTGGTGTCCGTGTGTGGGATGAGCACAAAGAAGAGGAATTTGACCTACGAGCGTTGCTTTTCGTAACCATCAACGATTGGCCTGCTCTTAGTAACCTTTCGGGACTGTCAAATAAGGGATACAATGCATGCACGCACTGCTTACATGAGACTCAAAGTGTACATTTGCCAAATTGTAAGAAGAACGTGTACCTTGGGCATCGTCGATTTCTTCCGAAAGGTCATCCAGTAAGAAAGAAAGGCAAGCATTACAACGGCAAGGCAGATCACCGGCCGAAGCCTGCGGAACACACTGGTGCTGAGGTATTTGATATGGTCAAGGATTTGAAAGTCATCTTTGGAAAGGGTCCTGGCGGACAATCAGTTCCGAAGGGAGCTGACGGGCACGTAGCCATGTGGAAGAAGAAATCTATATTCTGGGAGCTAGAATATTGGAAAGTCCTAGAAGTCCGCTCTGCAATCGACGTGATGCACGTTACGAAGAATATTTGCGTGAACATCCTAAGCTTCTTGGGCGTGTATGGGAAGTCAAATGATACAAAGGAAGCACGGCAGGACCAGCAAAGTTTGAAAGACCCTGATGACCTGTATCCGGAACGGTTTCAAGGTCGTGCCAGCTACGCTCTGACCAAAGAAGAGAAGGTCATCTTTTTTGAATGCCTGAGCAGTATGAAGGTCCCGTCAGGATTCTCGTCCAATATAAAGGGAATAATAAACATGGCGGAGAAAAAGTTCCAAAACCTGAAGTCTCACGACTGCCACGTGATTATGACGCAATTGCTTCCGATTGCTTTGAGGGGGCTCCTGCCGGAAAATGTTCGAGTAGCCATTGTGAAGCTATGTGCATTCCTCAATGCAATCTCTCAGAAGGTAATCAATCCAGAAGTTCTACCACGGTTACAGAACGATGTGGTCCAATGTCTTGTCAGTTTCGAGTTGGTGTTCCCGCCATCCTTCTTCAATATTATGACGCACCTCCTGGTTCACCTAGTCGATGAGATTTCCATTCTCGGTCCTGTATTTCTACACAATATGTTCCCCTTCGAGAGGTTCATGGGAGTATTAAAGAAATATGTTCGTAACCGTGCTAGGCCAGAAGGAAGCATCGCCAAGGGCTATGGAAATGAGGAGGTAATTGAGTTTTGTGTTGACTTTGTTCCTGACCTTAAGCCGATTGGTCTTCCTCAATCGCGGCACGAGGGGAGACTAAGTGGAAAAGGCACGATCGGAAGGAAATCAACGATATGTATGGACGGCCATTCTCTGACTGAAGCACACCACACAGTTCTGACCAATTCCAGCTTGGTGGCTCCGTACTTTGAGAAACACAAGAATATTTTACGCTCGGACAACCCGGGGAAGCCTGAATCCTGGATTAGGAAGGCCCACATGGAGACTTTCGGCAGTTGGTTGAGAAAACATTTAATGAGTGACAATAAGGTTGTAGATCAGCTGTACATGTTGGCCAAGACACCATCTTCGACTATAACGACTTTCCAAGGGTACGAGATAAATGGGAATACATTTTACACGATCGCCCAAGATAAAAAGAGCACCAACCAAAACAGTGGTGTCCGCTTTGATGCAGCAACCGAGAATGGGCAAAAGGTCACATATTATGGTTACATAGAGGAGATATGGGAACTTGACTATGGACCCTCCTTTAGGGTCCCTTTGTTCCGGTGCAAATGGTTCAAGCTAACAGGAGGTGGGGTAAAGGTGGACCAGCAATACGGAATGACAATGGTGGATTTCAACAATCTTGGTTACCTTGACGAACCATTCGTCCTAGCGAAAGATGTCGCTCAGGTTTTCTATGTGAAGGACATGAGTAGCAAACCGAGGAAACGGAAAGATAAGAAAACGATCAGTACATCATGCGATGATCCAAAGCGCCACATTGTTCTTTCAGGGAAAAGAAACATCGTGGGAGTGGAGGACAAGACAGACATGTCAGAAGATTATAATATGTTTGCTGAAATTCCGCCCTTCAAAGTGAACACCGACCCAAGCATTAAGTTAAATGATGAGGATGCTCCATGGATACGGCACAATCGTAAGCAAGCAGGGACACAAGGGAAGAAATGATGTGTAATAATTTATTATTGTACCAAACTTTGTTGAATGAATCATGTGAATTATATTACCCGTGATGTGTTTGGTGTCCATTTTCGAATGATTCAATTGACTCGAGATAGCACTGATGATACATGAAATTTGGAGTGACTAAGTCATACTCCTGCATACATGAAATTTGGAGTGACTAAGTCATACTCCTGTATACATAAAATTTTGAATTGAATTAGTTATTTTTCTGAATTTTTTGTATATTATTTGTATTTTTAACATTTTGAAGTGAATTAGTTTTATTTTTATGAATTTTTGATATATTATTTGTATTTTTAAAATTTTGAATTGAATTAGTTTTATTTTTCTGAATTTTTTGATATATTATTTGTATTTTTAAAATTTTGAATTGAATTAGTTTTATTTTTCGGAATTTTTTGATATATTATTTGTATTTTTCACATTTAGAATTGAATTAGTTTTATTTTTATGAATTTTTTGATATATTATTTGTATTTTTAAAATTTTGAATTGAATTAGTTTTATTTTTCTGAATTTTTTGATATATTATTTGTATTTTTAAAATTTTGAATTGAATTAGTTTTATTTTTCTGAATTTTTTGATATATTATTTGTATTTTTCACATTTAGAAAACGAAAAATTTAAAAGGTTTAGTCGCGGTTGGGGTTACCAACCGCGACTAAAGGTCGTTTTCCATGGAAACGAAAATGGGGCGAAACGCTAGTCGCGGCTGGGGTTACCAACCGCGACTAGGGTAAGTTAGTCGCGGTTGGTAACCCCAACCGCGACTAAAGGCCTCTCACTATAAATATCGCGCGAACGGCCGCGCCGTTTCTTCTCCGCCCGTTCGTGTATCGCGCTTTCGACGACGCGCCGACGCCTTCTCCGCTGACGACGCCGGGCGCGACGCTTTCTCTACCGGCCGACGACGCTCGCACGCTCGCGCATGACATCGACCGTGCTACCCGCTTCGTCGTTGCCGACGATTCGTTCTGCCGCTGGCGAGATCTGCCGCCGCTGATCAATCGCACACAGACACACGCGCCGCACACCACGCGCGCGCCGCGCAAGACACGGCCACTACGCGCGCGCTCGCCAACCGCCGCTCATCGCGCGGGAGAGATCGAGAGGCGGGGCGCGCCAAGACACAAGGCGCCCTCGCCTCGATCGATCTCTCATTTTTTTTTTTGTTTTTTTTTTGTTTTTGTTAATTAAAATTGTAAATTAAAATTTGGACTTAAACGAATTTTTTTCTTGCTATTTTTGACAAACAAAAAAAGTACAAACAAAATAAAATTAACAAAAAAAAACAATGTTACATGCTTATAAAGGGTTGTCCCAACTTTTTTTTTTCTTTTTTAGTTTTTTTTCTTGTAAATATGTGTGTACTAAAATTTCACTTAAAAAGGAACTAATTAAAATTTGACTTAAAAAACTAAATAATTGATACTTAAAATTTACTAAATAATTGTGAGACTTAAAATTTTGAGACTTAAAAAACTAAAAGAAGACTTAAAATTTGAGACTTAAAATTTGAGACTTAAGAGGCGACACACGCACACATGCAATAGCTAGGCGGCGCTCTTCCGCGACACCCTCTCCCACCGCCACCGCCCTCCCTCCTTTTGGCACCGCCCTTTCGCCACCGCCACCGCCCTTCAATTCTCACTTAATTAATTAATTTGTTTTGACTACATGTTTTCAGGACTGACATATGGCGGACGATAGAGCTGACCCGATTATGGACAACTATGATCCGGACGCTGAAGACCATATGTTCGGCATCATAAACGGCGATATTCAATATGTGCCGACCGGACAAGAAGAAGATGATATCTCTTCTTATCTGAACCTTGACGGTGAAGATGAAGGGCGCCGTCAGCAAGATGATGCCGAAGAAACGTCGGTAAACGACGATCTTGAATTGGAAGTAGCAACCACCTCCGGCGCCGAGGTATATATATACATTGAGCCTCTGGTGATACAAACTAACTGATTTGAATAAATATGTGTGTACTAACGCGCGCGACTCTCTTTCTTATTTTAGCCCTCGGCCGGATCGTCGAAAAAATCGAGTACGTCGTCAAAGCGTGGCGCAACCAAGACGATGAAACCAAACGAAACATGCACCATCGAGGTTGTCGACGAAGCAACCGGCAGGCCGCTGGAGCCCAGCAAGAACGCCACCAAGTTTATCAGCCAATGCGGAGCCGTTGTTAGAGAGAACGTCTCGATCACCGTCCAGGAGTGGAATGAGCCAAAGAAGGCACGTCTTGGTTTCACTTTTGTCGATAAGAGAACAAAAAAAGATTGCTTCAAGAAGCTTATAGAACATTTCGTTCTACCTCCGGAATACCGCAGATACGATGAGGCGGGTAACAAGATTCAGGAAAACAAGGAGAGGTGCAAGCTAGTCAAACAGTTCGCTCTTTCTAAGATGGCCGACGCATTCCGGAAATACAAGCAAAATCTAGCCCATGACTTTGTCAAGCCGGGCAAGACTCCGGATTTCAAAGGACAATATGAGAAACTGCAACATGATTGGCCAGAATTTGTGAAGCAAAAGAAATCGGAGCAGTTCCTTGAAATGTCGAAAAAAAATAAGAAGAATGCGGCCAAGAAGGAGTACAATCATATTATGGGGCCAGGAGGGTATCGCTTTTGGCAGCCTAGGTGGGAGAAGATGGAGAACGAGCTGAGGGCGCGAGGAATCCGTCCAGGTACGGAGGGATGGGACCCAAGGGCCAAAAGCTGGTGGTACGGGCATGGGGGATCGCTGAACCCGGAGACAGGGGAGTGTGTTTATCAGGGCAAAATAATTAAACCCACCCAAAAGCTTATTGAGGCAATGAGGGATGCTCAAGAGGGGAGGATCAAGTTCAACAGAGAGAACGACGCCCTGACAAAAGCCCTCGGGAATCCTGAACACGGAGGACGTGTACGAGGCATGCCCGGGGACATTCCGTGGAAAGTAGGGTTCCCCCAGAACGATGACCCGTACGGTTACAGAAGCCGTAAGAGAAAGATGGATCGGGATGCAGATGTTGTGGCGAAGCTGGTAACGGAAATGGATGTGATGAAGAAAACCGTGAGTGTACTAGTAGCCGAAAGAGATGCAGCTCGGGCGCAGCATGAAGATCATCCAATGGATCTCGGAAGCCAGCAGAGAAGAAGCAGCGTGGCTTCCACGGAGGCCTCACCGGCTGGTGCACCGACGATCGAAATTACTGCACCGGAGCATCTGGTGGTCGAAATTACTGCACCGGAGCCTCCTCGCTACCCCGTGGACGATATAAAGGAGATGAAAGCATGTCATCTGTATTATCCTATCGGGAACATGTCCATGAAGGTAGCCACCGGCAGTGCTTTACCACCTGGAGCACTCCACCACAACAACCCCATTCCAGATGGCTATGCTCGTGTCACGGTGGAGGAGATAGTCCAAGGGTTTGAGGACCTGGACATTGACATTGCTACACCTGAAGGGGCGACAAGACTTGGAGATGTCAAGCGCCAGTTCATTCTGTGGCAGAAGAAGTTTATCAAGTTTCCAGGCGAGGCGCCAAGGCAAACAAGTCCACCCCCCTCCGGTGGTGGTGGCGGCGGCGGTGGTGGTGGTGGTGGCTCACCTACACCTCCGGCGGGTAAGCCGACGCCGCCCCCCAATTCACCTCCGGCGGGTAAGCAGACGCCGCCCCCCAGTCCTCGTCCGGCGGGTGATCAGACGCCGCCCCCCAATCCACCTCCGGCGAAGAAGCAGAAGCAGTCCTGGGTTATTAACCCGGACCCTTACGTACCTGCAACCACAAAGATACCGGAGCCATCACTTAAGCCTCTCCCCAAGAGGTCTTGGGAATGTAGTGCCGAGGAAGTCGAGGCGGGCGCGGCTGCTGATTTAGAGAAATGGAAGGCGAGCTGCAAGAAGAAAATAGAGGGCGAGCCCAAGCCAGTATTTTCTGATGAGCAAAAGAAGTGGGCTAAGACATTTTTGAACACACCGTCCCAAGCCGCGAAGAATCTCCCTGACGACTATGAACGTGAACTTCGTAGGCAAGCACTCACGTTCAGGAGGAAGCAGGAGGAGGCGGAGAAGCAGGAGAAGAAAGCCTTGGAGGAGGCCGAGAAAAAATTAGAAAGGGGGAAACAAGTTGCCCAGCTCGGGAAACAAAGTAAACAGTCGATCCCCCCGCTCATAGTGAAAGCCGCAGGTCCGGAGGACGAAGCCCCTGATGTCATAGCAGCTGCGGCAGCACAGGGATTGACTGTAGCGAAAGCCAAAGAACAAGCGGCAGACTTAGGTCTGACTCTTCGTGTAGCATTAGGCCTTGATGACGTGGCAATGAAGGACGTAGTATTTGGATATGTGAAGGATGGTCCTCTCGTCGAGCCTGCGCAGGAAGAGGATCTACCTCGACAAATGAAAGGTCTGCTAAATTGGTACAAGGGTTACATAAAACTTAAAAACGCCAGAGACTATATTTATGCGGATGTTAGACCTGAGCATCACTTCAAACATTACTCTATAACAATTCAACGGAATGAATTGTTCCAGCTGTTCAATCTGCGCGAGCTCGACAAATCTATCATCAGTTGCTATGTTCTGTAAGTGATTTATTAATTTCTACCCCATCTCGTTCATTGCCTGCACTATATATATATATTGTCCTAACTATCTTGTTGTGTACGCTATTATGCAGATTGAAGAAGCGGGAAATGCGAATAAGGCTCATCCATGATGTTGGGTTCATTGACCCACACATCGTTAATTCATATACGTTAGAACACCACCCCAGGGACGTGGAGGCAGACCTGTGGCGGTTTCTTACAAAACAGGAACTCAAAAGTGATATTCTATTTCCTTACCATTTTGGGTGAGTGTTTCTGTCTTGAGCACATTCTCTTTTGTTTACTCCATGCATGGTATGTGGCTAATCGATGAGTTATGCATGACTGTGCGTGTATCGTGTCCACAGGTTCCACTGGATTCTGCTAGTAATTCAAATTCATAACTCCACAGTTCTCGTCCACGACTCTCTGAATATGGATTCGGCGCTTTGGGGCGACATGAGAAAAATGATGCAAAAGTAATTATTTTCATTCATTTGCGCTCTATATCGATCGGCCTATTTAGTTCATCATTTCCTAATATCAAAAGTAATTATTAATAACTCTCTTGTTCATTTAATTTTCTTTGCCTCGTAGGGTTTGGAGACGGTTCGTAGATCAAAAGGTCGGTGAATTTAAAAAAGAGCTGCAATTTAAAAGGGCAAAGACTGCGACTGGGGATATTCAGCCACCGGGGACCAATCTATGTGGATACTATGTTTGTGAGAGGATCCGGAGATACACCACTGAGCGGGAGCCGTCTGAGAACAACCTCAAGAGGATTAACCTCCGGGCGACGCTTAGTCCAGAAGCTCGCTTCCGACCAATTCAAGAGGAACTAGCTGGATGGTTGGCGAACCAAGTCATCGATCCTAGAGGAGAACACTATGTAGAGGACGTAGAACTTTATATGCACTTATAAATTATGTATGGAAACTTGTTCAAAATTGTATATGTGGTCGTCCGATATTGAATATATATTATTGTATATTCCTCTTGAATTCTTTTTGGTTCTAATGTCAAATTTGTTTGAAATTGTACATTCACATGCATGTATACCGTAGAATATGTGAAACTCCTTCAAAATTAAAATAAAACACAAAAGAAATAAAACAATACAACTTAAAAAGTAACCAGGTTAGGGGAACCAGGTTAGGGGGGCTAAAACCCTAAACCTGCGGCGGCCTTTAGTCGCGGTTGGCCAGCAGAACCGCGACTAAAGGTCCTCCGCCCTGGCGCTCGCCTGCCGCCCACGTGGACGGGCCTTTAGTCGCGGTTCGTAAGGAACCGCGACTAAAGGGGGGGCCTTTAGTCGCGAATAATAGGTCGCGGTTGCGCAACCGCGACTAATGGCAGTTGCGCACCGCGACCGAAGGCCATTTTTCCACCAGTGACATGTCCTGTGAGCTGCATGTAATTAATATGATAGGACCAGGGGCAGCTCCTCCTTGGCTGGGTCTTGAGCCAGCCAATGCCATTAGTTAGTTGTACATATGCTGTCAGCATCTTCCTTTCGGATGCTAATACCAGCACGCGAACAAACATATTTCCTAACCATCCAAACTCTCGCAAAGTACACCGCTGACTAAAGCCATCCGATCCCAACTATCATCGACCACTACTAGAAAAACAGGCTTCCGGTGAGCCCCATAAGTCGCGAAGGTAAAGGAACCGCGACTAATGGTACCTTTAGTCGCGGTTCGGGAGGCGAACCGCGACCAAAGGCCTGGGCCCAGGGCGCTCCAGCCGTTGCACGTAAGGAGCCGCGTTGGCCAGGCCAACCGCGACTAAAGGTTCAAGGCTTTAGCGCGGTTGGCCAACTGCGCTAAAGCCGCCCCCTATATATACCCACCAGCAGCCAACACTTAGCCATTTGGTGCCATTTTCTTCACAAGCTTCACAAGTGGGTGTTAGGTTTGCTTTTGGTTCCTCTTATGCACATAAGGTGTTTGATGAAATGCCCCAAGAGCATGAAACAAACATGATATGAAGTGTTGGAGCCACACTTGAGCTTTCTCATTTATTTTTTCCTCCTCGATCGCGGTTAGCAACTTGAACCTTTGATGTGTCGTTGATAAAATGTGCATGTGTGTGTAGTTCATTGTTTAATTTATATTGTTTGTAGCTAGTTAGTTTAACAAATGCATGATGGTTAATTATATATTTTATATTATAATAATGCAGATGAATCGACAATGGATGTACGGTAACCGACTCTCCGGCGAGTTCAGTACGGGTTTGAATGATTTCCTCGTAGTGGCTAATGCGAACAAGCAGGGGGGTTTTGTTATCTGTCCATGTGTTAAATGTAAGAATCAGAAGGGTTACTCTTCCTCAAGAGATGTTCAGCTGCACCTGCTTCGGCACGGTTTCATGCCAAGCTATAATTGTTGGACCAAGCATGGAGAAAGAGGGGTTATAATGGAAGAAGATGAAGAAGGGGATGATTTCATCGATGAAAGCTATCTTGCTCATTTCGGTGATACTTTCATGGAGGATGCTGAAGGTGAAGGGGAAGGTGAAGGGGAAGGTGAAGAAGAGGCACGTGATGATCCCGTTGATGATCTTGGTCGGACCATTGCTGATGCACGGAGACGCTGCGAAACTGAAAAAGAGAGGGAGAATTTGGATCGCATGTTAGAGGATCACAGGAAGGCGCTGTACCCCGGATGCGATGATGGTCTGAAAAAGCTGGGCTGCACACTGGATTTGCTGAAATGGAAGGCACAGGCAGGTGTAGCTGACTCGGCATTTGAAGACTTGCTGAAAATGTTGAAGAATATGTTTCCAAAGAATAACGAGTTGCCCGCCAGTACGTACGAAGCAAAGAAGGTTGTCTGCCCTCTAGGTTTAGAGGTTCTGAAGATACATGCATGCATCAACGACTGCATCCTCTACCGCGGTGAATACGAGAATTTGAATGAATGCCCGGTATGCACTGCATTGCGTTATAAGATCAGAGGCGATGACCCTGGTGACGATGTTGAGGGCCAGAAACCCAGGAAGAAGGTTCCCGCCAAGGTGATGTGGTATGCTCCTATAATACCACGGTTGAAACGTCTGTTCAGGAACAAAGAGCATGCCAAGTTGTTGCGATGGCACAAAGAGGACCGTAAGTCGGACGGGGAGTTGAGACACCCCGCAGATGGAACGCAATGGAGAAAGATCGACAGAGAGTTCAAAGATTTTGCAGCTGACGCAAGGAACATAAGATTTGGTCTAAGTACGGATGGCATGAATCCTTTTGGCGAGCAGAGCTCCAGCCATAGCACCTGGCCCGTGACTCTATGCATCTACAACCTTCCTCCTTGGTTGTGCATGAAGCGGAAGTTCATTATGATGCCAGTGCTCATCCAAGGTCCGAAGCAACCCGGCAACGACATCGATGTGTACCTAAGGCCATTAGTTGATGAGCTTTTACAGCTGTGGGGCAGACCTGGTGTCCGTGTGTGGGATGAGCACAAAGAAGAGGAATTTGACCTACGAGCGTTGCTTTTCGTAACCATCAACGATTGGCCTGCTCTTAGTAACCTTTCGGGACTGTCAAATAAGGGATACAATGCATGCACGCACTGCTTACATGAGACTCAAAGTGTACATTTGCCAAATTGTAAGAAGAACGTGTACCTTGGGCATCGTCGATTTCTTCCGAAAGGTCATCCAGTAAGAAAGAAAGGCAAGCATTACAACGGCAAGGCAGATCACCGGCCGAAGCCTGCGGAACACACTGGTGCTGAGGTATTTGATATGGTCAAGGATTTGAAAGTCATCTTTGGAAAGGGTCCTGGCGGACAATCAGTTCCGAAGGGAGCTGACGGGCACGTAGCCATGTGGAAGAAGAAATCTATATTCTGGGAGCTAGAATATTGGAAAGTCCTAGAAGTCCGCTCTGCAATCGACGTGATGCACGTTACGAAGAATATTTGCGTGAACATCCTAAGCTTCTTGGGCGTGTATGGGAAGTCAAATGATACAAAGGAAGCACGGCAGGACCAGCAAAGTTTGAAAGACCCTGATGACCTGTATCCGGAACGGTTTCAAGGTCGTGCCAGCTACGCTCTGACCAAAGAAGAGAAGGTCATCTTTTTTGAATGCCTGAGCAGTATGAAGGTCCCGTCAGGATTCTCGTCCAATATAAAGGGAATAATAAACATGGCGGAGAAAAAGTTCCAAAACCTGAAGTCTCACGACTGCCACGTGATTATGACGCAATTGCTTCCGATTGCTTTGAGGGGGCTCCTGCCGGAAAATGTTCGAGTAGCCATTGTGAAGCTATGTGCATTCCTCAATGCAATCTCTCAGAAGGTAATCAATCCAGAAGTTCTACCACGGTTACAGAACGATGTGGTCCAATGTCTTGTCAGTTTCGAGTTGGTGTTCCCGCCATCCTTCTTCAATATTATGACGCACCTCCTGGTTCACCTAGTCGATGAGATTTCCATTCTCGGTCCTGTATTTCTACACAATATGTTCCCCTTCGAGAGGTTCATGGGAGTATTAAAGAAATATGTTCGTAACCGTGCTAGGCCAGAAGGAAGCATCGCCAAGGGCTATGGAAATGAGGAGGTAATTGAGTTTTGTGTTGACTTTGTTCCTGACCTTAAGCCGATTGGTCTTCCTCAATCGCGGCACGAGGGGAGACTAAGTGGAAAAGGCACGATCGGAAGGAAATCAACGATATGTATGGACGGCCATTCTCTGACTGAAGCACACCACACAGTTCTGACCAATTCCAGCTTGGTGGCTCCGTACTTTGAGAAACACAAGAATATTTTACGCTCGGACAACCCGGGGAAGCCTGAATCCTGGATTAGGAAGGCCCACATGGAGACTTTCGGCAGTTGGTTGAGAAAACATTTAATGAGTGACAATAAGGTTGTAGATCAGCTGTACATGTTGGCCAAGACACCATCTTCGACTATAACGACTTTCCAAGGGTACGAGATAAATGGGAATACATTTTACACGATCGCCCAAGATAAAAAGAGCACCAACCAAAACAGTGGTGTCCGCTTTGATGCAGCAACCGAGAATGGGCAAAAGGTCACATATTATGGTTACATAGAGGAGATATGGGAACTTGACTATGGACCCTCCTTTAGGGTCCCTTTGTTCCGGTGCAAATGGTTCAAGCTAACAGGAGGTGGGGTAAAGGTGGACCAGCAATACGGAATGACAATGGTGGATTTCAACAATCTTGGTTACCTTGACGAACCATTCGTCCTAGCGAAAGATGTCGCTCAGGTTTTCTATGTGAAGGACATGAGTAGCAAACCGAGGAAACGGAAAGATAAGAAAACGATCAGTACATCATGCGATGATCCAAAGCGCCACATTGTTCTTTCAGGGAAAAGAAACATCGTGGGAGTGGAGGACAAGACAGACATGTCAGAAGATTATAATATGTTTGCTGAAATTCCGCCCTTCAAAGTGAACACCGACCCAAGCATTAAGTTAAATGATGAGGATGCTCCATGGATACGGCACAATCGTAAGCAAGCAGGGACACAAGGAAAGAAATGATGTGTAATAATTTATTATTGTACCAAACTTTGTTGAATGAATCATGTGAATTATATTACCCGTGATGTGTTTGGTGTCCATTTTCGAATGATTCAATTGACTCGAGATAGCACTGATGATACATGAAATTTGGAGTGACTAAGTCATACTCCTGCATACATGAAATTTGGAGTGACTAAGTCATACTCCTGCATACATGAAATTTGGAGTGACTAAGTCATACTCCTGCATACATGAAATTTGGAGTGATTTAGTCATACTCCTGCCTAGGCGTATAATATGCATACTCGTAGTCTTCATAGCCGCCGCCGTTGTACTGGTAGTCGTCGCCTTCTAAGTTGCCGGCGTCGTCGTCGCTGCTGTCGTCGCTGTCGTCGGGCGGCGCTCGTGGCTCGAACTGAGGGTAGCGCAGGCGGGGGATATCGCCGGCCGTGATGTAGTCCATGACGCTCTGCAGAGTCCGGCCGTACCACCATAGCCGACGGCCGGCCTCGTGGAAGTTTCCAGGAGGCAGACCGTCCTCCTCATACCTGGCGAGCGCCCTCTCACGCCGATTGATGAAGAAGGCATCCCAAGTATGCTGGTTATCGGGATGCCAGCGGGGATTCATCCGCTGCTCCGGCGTGAGGTCGAGGTAGTAGTGGTTCGTGATGGCCGCCCGGCGCGCAGTACCCTGAGGGACGGGAGGGACCGGCACGCCGCCGGCGCTTAGGCTCCAGCCGGCAGGGACGCGGTAGCCCGGAGGGCAAGGGTAGTTCGAGGCGCAAAGCTCCTCCACCTGCTGGTAGGTTAGAGTGGGTGCGGTGGAAGCCATGAGAGGGTGATGAGAGATTGTGTTGGAGATATGCCCAAGAGGCAATAATAAAAGTGGTTATTATATATCTTTATGTTTATGATAAAAGTTTATATACCATGCTATAATTGTATTAACTGAAACATTGATACATGTGTGATATGTAAACAAACAAAGAGTCCCTAGTAAGCCTCTTAACTAGCTTGTTGATTAATAGATGATTAGTTTCATAATCATGAACATTGGATGTTATTAATAACAAGGTTATATCATTGTATGAATGATGTAATGGACACACCCAATTAAGCGTAGCATAAGATCACGTCATTAAGTTATTTGCTATAAGCTTTCGATACATAGTTACCTAGTCCTTATGACCATGAGATCATGTAAATCACTTATACCGGAAAGGTACTTTGATTACATCAAACGCCACTGCGTAAATGGGTGGTTATAAAGGTGGGATTAAGTATCCGGAAAGTATGAGTTGAGGCATATGGATCAATAGTGGGATTTGTCCATCCCGATGACGGATAGATATACTCTGGGCCCTCTCGGTGGAATGTCGTCTAATGTCTTGCAAGCATATGAATAAGTTCATAAGAGACCACATACCACGGTACGAGTAAAGAGTACTTGTCAGGAGACGAGGTTGAACAAGGTATAGTGTGATACCGATGATCAAACCTCGGACAAGTAAAATATCGCGTGACAAAGGGAATTGGTATCGTATGTGAATGGTTCATTCGATCACTAAAGTCATCGTTGAATATGTGGGAGCCATTATGGATCTCCAGATCCCGCTATTGGTTATTGGTCGGAGTGAGTACTCAACCATGTCCGCATAGTTCGCGAACCGTAGGGTGACACACTTAAAGTTGGATGTTGAAATGGTAGAACTTGAATATGGAATGGAGTTCGAATATTTGTTCGGAGTCCCGGATGAGATCCCGGACATCACGAGGAGTTCCGGAATGGTCCGGAGAATAAGATTCATATATAGGATGTCATTTTATGTGAATAAAATGATGCGGAAGGTTCTATGGAAGGTTCTAGAAGGTTCTAGAAAAGTCCGGAAGAAACCACCAAGGAAGGTGGAGTCCACATGGGACTCCACCTCCATGGCCGGCCAACCCTAGTGGGGGAGGAGTCCCAAGTGGACTCCCCCTTAGGGGGCCGGCCACCCCCCCTATGGAAGGTGGAATTCCCACCTCTAGTGGGAGGGAAGGTTTCCCACCATATGGAAGGTTTTGGGTTCGGGTCTTATTCGAAGACTTGTAGTCCAACACTTGGGGCTTCCACCTATATATAGAGGGCCAAGGGGAGGGGGCCGGCCACACCAAAGCCTCAAGCTTGGCCGCCCCCCATAGTGGCCGGCCACCCCCTCTCCCCAAACCCTAGCGCCCCGCTCCTCCACCATATCCCGCACGCTTAGCGAAGCTCCGCCGGATTTCTCCACCGCCACCGACACCACGCCGTCGTGCTGTCGGATTCAAGAGGAGCTACTACTTCCGCTGCCCGCTGGAACGGGGAGGTGGACGTCGTCTTCATCAACAACCGAACGTGTGACCGAGTACGGAGGTGCTGCCCGTTCGTGGCGCCGGAACCGATCGTGATCAAGATCTTCTACGCGCTTTTGCAAGCGGCAAGTGAACGTCTACCGCAGCAACAAGAGCCTCCTCTTGTAGGCTTTGGAATCTCTTCAAGGGTGAGTCTCGACAATCCCCTCGTTGCTACCGTCTTCTAGATTGCATCTTGGCTTGGATTGCGTGTTCGCCGTAGGAAAATTTTTGTTTTCTATGCTACGTTATCCTACAGTGGTATCAGAGCCGTGTCTATGCATAGATGGTTGCACGAGTAGAACACAATGGTTTGTGGGCGTTGATGCTCTTGTTATCTTTAGTTGAGTACTTTGCATCTTTGTGGCATAGACGAAGTTGAAGTCGCGCCGTGGTTGCTGGTGTACCATGGCCGACGATTTTGGTCCCTCCGTGGTGCATGTCAAAACTTTTTTTTCTCGTTTTTGAGGCCACCTAGCCCGACGAAAGCGGCCAAAACGTGGCGTATGGTGGCCCGGGACGTGGTGCATCTCGAAATCTCGGGTTCGCCGGCCGAGTCAACGCAAATCCGCACCGCCGAGGGATGTAGGGCCCAGATGGCAGCCTCTCTGGCATTGTTTTTTTTCTACATCGCGCCATCTCGTTCAACGTTCTCCGATCGAGCCGTTTACGATGCAGGATCATGGGTCCCGCATGTCATCCTCTATGAACCAAAATTCTTTCTATTCTTGGATTTTTTTGACCCCCTGATTTCTGGCTACTTCCTTTTTCTTTTGATCCCTTGCCGCCTTGGAAACGTTGAGACCGCTGCTGCTAAATGGGACCCGCATGTCATCCTCTATGTACTATAAAACTTTCTTTTCTTGGATTTTTTTTGGCACCTCAAATTTGGTCACTTGCCTTTTCTTTCGATCCCTGCCGCCTCTCAAACGGTGATACCGCTGCTGCTAATGGACCCGCATGTCATCCTCTATGTACTATAAAACTTTCTTTTCCTGGATTATTTTTGGCACCTCAAATTTGGTCACTTGCCTTTTTCTTTCGATCCCCTGCCGCCTCTCAAACGGTGATACCGCTGCTGCTAAATGGGACCCGCATGTCATCCTCTATGTACTATAAAACTTTCTTTTCTTGAATTATTTTTGGCTCCTCATATTTTTTCACTTGCCTTTTCTTTCGATCCCCCGCCTCTCAAACGGTGATACCGCTGCTGCTAAATGGGACCCGCATGTCATCCTCTATGTACTATAAAACTTTTCTTGAATTATTTTTGGCACCTCATATTTGGTCACTTGCCTTTTTCTTTCGATCACCGCCGCCTCTCAAACGGTGATACCGCTGCGCTAAATGGGACCCGCATGTCATCCTCTATGTACTATAAAACTTTCTTTTCTTGGATTTTTTTGGCACCTCATATTTGGTCACTTGACTTTTTCTTTCGATCCTCGCCTCTCAAATGTTTGATACCGCTAAATGGGACCCGCATGTCATCCTCTATGTACTATAAAACTTTCTTTTCCTGGATTTTTTTTGGCACCTCATATTTGGTCACTTGCCTTTTCTTTCGATCCCCTGCCGCCTTGGAAACGTTGAGACCGCTGCTGCTAACTGGGACCCGCATGTCATCCTCTATGTACTATAAAACTTTCTTTTCTTGGATTTTTTTGGCACCTCATATTTCGTCACTTGACTTTTTCTTTCGATCACCTGCTGCCTCTCAAAGTGATAGCTAAATGGGACCCGCATGTCATCCTCTATGTACTATAAAACTTTCTTTTCTTGAATTATTTTTGGCTCCTCATATTTTTTCACTTGCCTTTTTCTTTCGATCCCCGCCGCCTCTCAAACGGTGATGCTGCTGCTAAATGGGACCCGCATGTCATCCTCTATGTACTATAAAACTTTCTTTTCTTGAATTATTTTTGGCTCCTGATATTTTTTCACTTGCCTTTTTCTTTCGATCTCATGCCACGTTTGAAACGTTGAGGAACCTGCTGGCTCATGGGACCCGCATGTCATCCTCTATGTACTATAAAAGTTCATTTTCTTGGTTTTTTTTCACCATCTGATTTTTGGCAATTTCTTTTTTCTTTTGATCCCCTGCCACCTCTCAAACGCTGATACCGCTGCTGCTAAATGGGACCCGCATGTCATCCTCTATGTACTATAAAACTTTTTTTCTTGAATTATTTTTGGCTCCTCATATTTGGTCACTTGCCTTTTTCTTTCGATCTCATGCCAAGTTTGAAACGTTGAGGAACCTGCTGGCTCATGGGACCCGCATGTCATCTTCTATGAGCAATCAACTTTCTTTTCTTGGAGTTTTTTTTGGCACCTCATATTTGGGCACTTGCCTTTTTCTTTCGATCTCATGCCACGTTTGAAACGTTGAGGAACCTGCTGGCTCATGGGACCCGCATGTCATCCTCTATGTCCATCAACTTTCCTTTCTTGGATTTTTTTTCACCCCCTAATTACTAGCTACTTTCTTTTTCTTTTGATCTCAAGCCGCATTACAAACATTGAGACCGCTGCTGCAAAATGGGACCCACATGTCATCCTCTATGTACAATAAAGTTTCTTTTCTTGGATTATCTTTTGCTCCTGATATTTTGTCACTTGCCTTTTTCTTTCGATCCTCGCCGCCTCTCAAACGGTGATACCGCTGCTGCTAAATGGGACCCGCATGTCATCCTCTATGTGCTATAAAAGTTTCCTTTGTTGGATTTTTTCACCCTCTGATTTTTGGCTTGCCTTTTTCTTTTGATCCCCTGCCCCCTTTGAAACGTTGAGTAAGCTGTTGGTTCAAGGGACCCGCATGTCATCCTCTATGTCCATCAACTTTCTTTTCTTGGATTTTTTCACCCCCTAATTACTAGCTACTTTCTTTTTCTTTTGATCTCAAGCCGCATTACAAACATTGAGACCGCTGCTGCAAAATGGGACCCACATGTCATCCTCTATGTATAATAAATCTTGGATTATTTTTGGCTCCTGATATTTGGTCACTTGCCTTTTTCTTTCGATCTCATGCCGCCTTTGAAACGTTGAGTAAGCTGCTGCTCATGGGTCCCGCATGTCATCCTCTACGAACAATAAAAGTTTCCTTTATTGGAGTTATTTTTGACCCCTAATTTCTGGCTATTTGCCTTTTTCTTTTGATCCCCTGCCCCTTTGAAACGATGAGGACGCTGTTGGCAGGTCGGTCCCACATGTCATCCTCTATGAACAATAAAAGTTTCCTTTGGTGGATTTATTTTTGACCCCTAATTAATTTCTGGCTATTTTTTTTTTTCTTTTGATCCCCTGCCTTGGAAACGTTGAGGATGCTGCTGCCTCATCGGTCCCGCATGTCATCCTCTCAGAACGATAAATGTTTTCTTTTCTTGGATTTTTTTACCAACTGACTTTTTGTTTTTTTATTTTCGACCCACTGCCTTTGAAACGTTAACGACGCTGCTGGCTCATGGGTCCCCGATGTCAGCCTCCCCGTACAAGAAACATGTGATATCTTGATTATTTTGCAGACAATAAACAGTGTATTTCGCTCTGAGCTATTGCAAACGGATAAATTAAATCTTTATTTTTACAACTTATATCTTGAATCTCCTTGTTTTTTGTTTTTGCGAAGCATAGGACATTCCTGTTTTTTTTGAGAAAAATCCGAACTTCCATGTTCTGGAGTGGGCTGAAATTGTACGAATCAAAAGGCCCAGAAGGATAGTTCGAAGGCCCAGATGTCCAGATGCAGCCCAATTGAAATCTTTCTTTTCTTGGATTTTTTCACCCCCTGATTTCTGGCTACTTCATTTTTCTTTTGGTCCTGTGCCACCTTGGAAACGTTGAGACCGCTGCTGCAAATGGGACCCGTATGTCATCCTCTATGTACAATAAAGTTTCCTTTTCTTGGATTATTTTTGGCTTTGATATTTGGTCACTTTCCTTTTTCTTTCGATCTCATGCCACGTTTGAAACGTTGAGGAATCTGCTGGCTCATGGGACCCGCATGTCATCCTCTATGTACAATAAAAGTTTGATTTCTTGGATTTTTTTTCACCCTCTGATTTTTGGCTATTTCCTTTTTCTTTTGATCCCCTGCCGCCTTTGAAACGTTGAGTAAGCTGCTGGCTCATAGGTCCCACATGTCAGCCTGTATGAACGATAAAGCTTTCCTTTCTTGGAGTTTTTTTTGACCCCCTAATTTCTGGCTACTTTCTTTTTCTTTTGATCTCAAGCCGCAATTGAAACGTTGGGACCGCTGCTGCAAAATGGGACCCGCACGTCATCCTCTATGTACAATCAAGTTTCTTTTCTTGGATTATTTTTGGCTCCTGATATTTGGTCACTTGCCTTTTTCTTTCGATCCCATGCCACGTTTGAAACGTTGAGGAACCTGCTGGCTCATGGGACCCGCATGTCATCCTCTATGTACTACAAAAGTTTATTTTCTAGGGTTTTTTTTCACTCTCTGATTTTTGGCTATTTCCTTTTTCTTTTGATCCCCTGCCGGCTTGGAAACGTTGAGTAAGCTGCTAACTCGTGGGTCCCGCATGTCATCCTCTATGTACAATCAACTTTCTTTTCTTCGAGTTTTTTTTATCCCCTAATTTCTGGCTACTTTCTTTTTCTTTTGATCTCAAGCCGCATTTGAAAAGTTGGGACCTCTGCTGCAAAATGGGACAGCATGTCATCCTCTATGTACAATAAAAGTTTCTTTTCTTCGATTATTTTTCACCCTCTGATTTTTGGTCACTTGCCTTTTTCTTTCGATCTCATGCCGCCTTTGAAAATGTTGCGGAACCTGCTGGCTCATGGGACCCGCATGTCATCCTCTATGTACTATAAAAGTTTCTTTTCTTGGATTTTTTTCACCCTCTGATCTTTAGCTATTTCCATTTTCTTTTGATCCCCTGCCGCCTTGGAAACGTTGAGTAAGCTGCTGACTGATGGGACCCGCATGTCATCCTCTATGTACAATCAAGTCTCTTTTCTTGGATTTTTTTCCCTCTTATTTTTGGTCACTTGCCTTTTTCTTTCGATCTCATGCAGCCTCTGAAACGTTGAGGAAGCAGCTGGCTCATGGGACCCACATGTCATCCTCTATACTATAAAAGTTTCTTTTCTTGGATTTTTTTTTCACCCTCTTATTTTTGGCTATTTCCTTTTTTCTTTTGATCCCCTGCCGCCTTGGAAACATTGATTAAGCTGCTGACACATGGGGCCCGCATGTCATCCTCTATGTACAATCAACTTGCAAGATCTTGGAGCGAAAGAGCTTGTATAAGTGGGACCCATATGTCATCCTCTATGTACAATAAAAGTTACTTTTCTTGGATTATTTTTTGCTCCTGATATTTGGTCAGTTTCCTTTTTCTTTTGATCTCATGCCGCCTCTGAAACGTTGAGTAAGGTGCTGGCTCATGGGACCCGCATGTCATCCTCTATGTACAATAAAGTTTCTTTTCTTAGATTTTTTTACCCCCTGATTTTTGCTAACTTGCCTTTTTCTTTTCGATCATATGCCGCCTTTGAAATTGAGGTCGCCGCTGGCTCATGGGTCCCACATGTCAGCCTCTATGGACAACAAACCTTTCCTTTGTTGGATTTATTTTTTACCCCTAATTTCTGGCTATTTGCCTTTTTTTTACACACTGGGACTGTACAATAAAGTTTCATTTCTTAGATTTTTTTTACCCACTGATTTTTGCTAACTTGCCTTTTTCTTTTCGATCATATGCCGCCTTTGAAATTGAGGTCGCCGCTGGCTCATGGGTCCCACATGTCAGCCTCTATGAACAATAAACCTTTCCTTTGTTGGATTTATTTTTTACCCCTAATTTCTGGCTATTTGCCTTTTTCTTTTGATCCCCTGCGGCCTTTGAAACGATGAGGACGCTGCTGGCAGGTCGGTCCCACATGTCATCCTCTATTAAGAATAAAAGTTTCCTTTTTGGATTTATTTTTTACCCCTAATTTCTGGCTATTTGCCTTTTTCTTCTGATCCCTGCCGACTTCGAAATGATGAGGATGCAGCTGGCAGATCGGTCCCACATGTCAGCCTCTATGAACTATAAATGTTTCCTTTGTAGGATTTATTTTTTACCCCTATTTTCGGGCTACTTGCCTTTTTCTTTGAAACGTTGAGGACGCTACTGTCTCATGGGTCCCACATGGCATCCTCTCTGAACGATAAACCTTCATTTCTTGTTAACGACAGGTTTATCAGTATTATTTTCGCAGACTAATACAAGCTCTTTCGCTCCAAGATCTTGCAAGTTAATAGAATAAATCATGGAATTATTAGGATATGTTTTAAATTTCAAATCCACTTTATGAATTTTTGAAAATACCGTGATCTATGTGGGTATGGAGCGATCAAGGATTTTCATATTGGCCATGAGCAGTTTCAAAAATTGCAACCCAATAATTCAAAATAAATACAAACAACTTTTATGTAGAATCTCCGTGTTTTTGTTTTTTGCCAATCATAGGATCTGTGGTTCTTTAGAAAAGGGCCAACATTGCATGAGCAGAAAGGCCCATTTGTAGTTATTGGGCTTCGACAGCCGGAGCAAGTAGGCCTATAGCAAATACCTTGTAGATGGCCGTTGGAACCCAAAAGTATTTGTTGCCTAGACTTAGATGCCAAACTCAGCCTTATTGACATGAACCTTGCTATGCACACGACAATTTCAGTCCGATCCGTGTACGAAACACAAGATCCAACCCTTCGTGTGAGGAAGCAGGTGGCAGCACACCTCCAGATGCTCAATCGTACATACGCATATCATATAGGAGTTGTCGTATGTACATCAGTTCCGTATTGACATGTTTTTTTCTTTGGTTCACATGTGGGGTCCGCACAGTCACCTAGGTCGCACATCTACTTCCTTGCTCGTAGTTGATGCATGTTCGGTTTGGGGATGGGGTGGAACCCAACACACCCCCGTGCCAGTGGATGTACTTTACCCTTTAGCGGCGAAAAAAATAGGAATGGTCCTCTCATGACTATGATCAACAAGAGGTGGCTATATTATAAAGGACGTACACACATTGTAATTATAGTGCTGAACGGCGAGGGATACTTTTTCCCTACATGGGTGGCAGCATAGTCTACGGATTGCAGCACCACCCACACCATAGGCGATTTATGATTCATCGTTCCGATATGTATTTCGCCTAGTTTTTTTTCTTTACATTGTTGGTTACAGACTCTTTGAACAGCTGTGTGCATCCTGGTTATGCAGAGGCTGGATGTAATTGCTTTCCAAAAGTAATAAAGCATCCTTTATCGAAAAAATTATAGTGCTGAAATAAAGTCAATCCTAAAACAGCCATGCATGGGTTATAATATGAAGGCAACACGAAATACAAAAGCAGGGCAGTGTTCAAATAAACTGATTCAAACTAGTACATACTAAAAACAGTGTACTACTTCTCAACACTTCAAGCATAATAAAAAAGTGTCACTGTTTTTTTAAAGGTAACACCGAACGGGCAATGTTTAAAGCAGGCTTAAACCACATAGCCGCTTGTCGGACACTATCCCAACCATCCTTGGGAAGGCTGATAACTCCCACAGTCTCACCTTCATCTGGCTGGAGGTTGCAGCGCAAAATTTTAGGGTATTGATTATAACGAATATTCCGGTATGCTGTGTAGACGCAGTTTTTCCTCATGAATGGAACCAATGTGCCATCAGGAGCTTTGGATTCACGCTTCTTCAGGTTGGCAATGATTGGGTAATTGAGTCCGAGGAACAGAGAGTGGTCGCTGAGGCTGTTAACCTGCCTCCAAAGAAAGTCCCCTGCACGTGCAGTAGATAAGGGATCCAGCTCAAAGACGTAGGTGGCAACAGGAGGATACTGCCGTAGCTGAAGCCCATTAGCAGCATAGGGAATGTCAGGAGGTACTTCAGCATTGGCAATCCCAATCTTGTTTACTGTAAGGATGATCATCAATCGCTTGCCATCAGCAGATGGAGCGAGGAACCATGCGTACTGCTGATCATCCACCACCGGTGGCGGGATTACAAACGGGAGCATCAGGTTTTCTGCAATATTAGAAATGGAGACGAATAGGGTGTTACTGGCAACCATATTCAAACAGCAGCATTGTTCATCGTTCATGCTCACAGTATAAATACGACTATGTAAGCTAAGGACATTGGTCATTCATGTGTTCAAATCAAGTGTCCAATATATCAGTTATACTGCATCCATCCCACGAAACTAGTCTAAACTTCGCCAAAACTAGACACTAGTTAGTGTATACACAGTTATATACTACCTCTGTCCCACCGAAAGTGTCTGAGATTTGTCCAAATTCAGATGTATCTAGACAGTGAAAGCATATAGATACATTCAAATTTTGACAAATATATATCATCTTAAGTTTAAGTCCTGTGCTGTAGTTAATTCCCTTTGTCTTAAGTGATCTATTAGAGAGCTTCCCTGTGACCACCCGAAGGGTAAGAAATGTTTAACTGTATAAGTGGATTGCCTAGACCTTTCCATCAGTTCGGACTTTTGGTTGCGTTGGCTAGTCCATGAAGCTTGACATGGTGTCAGAGCCAGGGTCTCGAGTTCGAGTCCTGGCTTTCGCAATTTATCCTAAAATTGTTGTTGCCCCCTCGGAGTCCACTTATATGCCTCTTGAGCTATACCTCTGAGTCTTTCCACATGTTGACTTGTCTCCCATCACATGTGACGGGGGGTGTTGAATTGTATAAGTGGATTGCCGCCCTTGCGATCAGTTCGGACTTTTGGTTGTGTTGGTAGTGCATGAAGCTTGACAAGAAAGAAATGCTCTTTATAGCTAACCCCAAGTCTGGTAACATTTGCAAAATAGGTATCAGATGCAGCTATCCATTCAGTAGAAGAATTTGCATTTTAGAGTTGAAGGTTCATAATCTCTTCTCTACTATTGATAGTAAAGGGTACACATGGTATTTGTTTACCTCATTTTCGCGTTCTAAAAAAGGTACGCTATATGGTTGTGCTAAGTTAAACTGATTTAAGTCTGTTCAAGTTTATCGAAAATTATACTACCAACATCTAAAACATCAATATAGGTTCATATATTACAAAAGATATTTAGATTTTCTTTTCTCGAACACATGCCTAGTCGTGCATCATTATATATTAGAGCATACAGGGTTGTAGCAAGGCTACGAAAAACTGAGAAAGCAAAAAGAAAGAACTATACAGGGGACTAGAGGCAGCTAACTTTGTTAGGCCTGCAGGTGCTAAATCTTATATATATATGAGGTTGTAGATATTAATCGTAAACTTACTCAAACTTAAATATCACTGAATTAGGAAAAAGATAACCTGAGTTATTTTGAATGAGGGGACGTCACAATCACTAATGAAAGATAATTGTGGGAAACTGAAATCTATTCAAGAAAATGGGAGAAAAAATGTATCAAAAACAAAATTAATTATACCATTCTGCAGATTGTTCACCGATATAAACAAAGAACTGTTTGATCTGCATGTAGGTACATCCAATCAAGGCTTTTTCCCCGATCTCTAGAAAATATAAGCTACGCATGTAATTACAAACGATTTTCTTCTATTTTTCTGTTTCTACGTTAACATTTGAGATACTTGTTAATTACATCCATATTCTGCAGTTGCATAGAGTTACTAATTCAGGAATGCATTCACATACGGAGTATACTATGTTTGCTGATGACTGACTAGTACTAATTCATTGCAAGCAACGGTTCATTCATATTCAGATAAAGGATGTGATCGTTAAGTCATATACTTATGAAAGTCCTTATGCATCTCTCTGATGCAGATGGCGGGGGTCTCCCGTCCTCCTTTTGGAGGCAAAATCAATTAGTTATATATGAAACAATGGGTGTAAAAGGTTATCAAAAAGGGTGCCTTCATAGTGCCACGTTATCTTTTGAGATACTGGTTAATTACACCCATATTCTGCAGTGGCGTAGAGTTACTAATTCAGGAATGCAATCACATACTGAGCATACTATGTTTGTTGGTGACTAATTAGTACTACTAATTCATTGCAAGCAACGGTTCATTCATATTCAGCAAAAGGGGGTGTGATCATTAAGTCATATAAGAAAGGTAAAATATAAACAAGGTAGTTCATGAATAACTTCATTGGTTAAGGCAGTGTATCATGCAATGCAACATAAGGACTGAAAAAATACCATTTGCGGTGTCCCAGAAGTACGTGGAGCCGTCAGTTTCGTCCACCGCAAAAACGTGGCCACGGAGTTCAATGGCATCACAGTAATTTGGATAATCAGGTGCAGGTGTAAGGGCCTCCAGCATTCTCCAGTCGCCACCCCCTTCAAGGTAGAAAATCGTTTTGTCGAACAAGGCGATGAGCTTGTAATCTGCGTACCTCCCACCTTTTGTGGGCACTTGGCAGATTACAATCTTCAACAAATCAATTGCTGGACCCCAGTTAAAAGAGTATGCAGGTTGATATGAAAAACTACTATGATCGATCTTCGAATCAGGTAGGGATGGAAGGGGGATATGTCGCTCGGTGTAGACGTTCACGAGGCACCACTCATGATGATCGGCGGCGGCGATCCAGTCACCGTTCGCGCCAAGCCATTTTCTGTCGTGCATGAACGGCAGGGCGACAGAACGGCGAGGATGGTCGAGGGGCACCAGGTCGTACACGGTATCATGCAGACGAGATGTTCTCGCCACGTCCCAGTGTTCATCGAACCAATAAGCAGGCGGAGGCATCAGCAGGCAGGGTTCATCCCAATGGTGCATCTTACCTTCATCCTTGCTGATCATGTCGTAGAGCTCCCTGGAACATGCGGCAAGTCGGACGGTGTAGGTAACGTCCAGATGCGCAGCGATGAGGTTGATGTTGTCGCCGGTGAGAGCCTCCAAGTGGCCGTCCCCGCCGCCCCGGCAAAGCCTAGAATAATCCATCACGTGAAGATGGATTTAGGTGGATGGCGGATGCAACTGCGCTTGGGGTTTTCGGAGGAGAGGGCGAGCGCTATGGAAGGAACGATGCGGCGCGCGGCCGGCCGGGGTAAGGAGAGAAAGGTATACGGAGTAGTACTAGTGATGCGGCGTGGTGGGGATCGAGATCCTGCGCGTGCGCGTGATTCTGGGAGGGTGAAGAAGAAGTTTTTTTTTTGTAACGGGGTGAAGAAGAAGATGATAGACATGCAAGGGGCAAAAACTAGGTAGTACTCTAGGCTGCTGCTGCGACTGGGCGCCGATTTGACTGTTGGTAGACTAGCACGCCACCCATCTATAAATTTGCGACGACGTTTGGTGCAGTGATGTCTCGTCACATCAGGTTGACCAGAGAGGGCTTTTTTTTACAGTTTCCATTTCGATATATTTTTCGCCAATAATCGTAGTTCTCTACATGCCAGAGACACGTACCTTAACACGTGGGCAGCATGCAACCGCGCGAGCACCAAAATGGAATGAGAAATGTTTTAGAGCAGAACTTCATTTTCAATGCCTTTCCTAGCTTGGTTTGGAAACCGGACAGAGCTTCAGTGACTTGATGCTTCCAAGATACATTGTGACTGTGTCCCACCATCTACCATCCATTTGAGATCCAACGTTCCAAACTATCTCTTATTTCGAAGCTAAAAAAGAAAAACTATTCAGAAAATTTTGAAAAAAAATCCAGTAATATGTAGATTCCTTGTTTTAAAATCTATGAATATTTCATCCCATTCGGATGACTAGCTTGTGATTAAATAGATTCTTACGTACTCGAGCACTAGTTTAAACTAAATATATATTTGCTCACAAACCTATGATTCAAATCGAATGAAACTTCACCAAAATATAAATCGAAATATGCATGATTTACTGGAAGTTTTTCAAAATTTTCATGGTCCATGGGGTCCTCCAAAGTGCAAGCTTTTTTTTTCTTGGTTGGTACTTCAAAACCGAGTTTGGATGGTGGCAAGACTTGCACAAAGAGGATGTCAAAATTTTGGCCTTTGTGAACTTTGCAATCAACATCAAGTGTCGGACTCTCGAGAAAAAAATATGAGTTGGCGCCCACCTTTCTTTCAACCGTTGGTTCTCAATCCGAGGGTGGTCCAACTAGCTAACAAAATTGGCTTGGTATTCATGGTCTTGAACCAACGATTTGGAATGGCTTTCAATCGGTATGAGAGGTGATGTATGGAGGAGATTCATACGAGAGGGCAATAAAGAAATGTTTTGTCATCCTCGCAAAGCTAGTCTATTTGGAAAGAAATGAATAATTGGTTTTTCGCAACATTGCATGATACTAATTCATGATACTATGCATTGAAGGTGTTGTATCATAGACTAGTATACTTCCCATTGTGACTAGTCTAAGTGCTTTTGCACCATGAACACTAGCTATGCACAGACCTCAAAAAACACTTCTCCATCATTCTACTATTCACACTTTCTTTTTCTAATAGAACTATGTACCATTGTTTTTAATATAATCTTGTGTCGAGAGTATATATTTCTAAAATAGTCATTTATGTTTCGCATAAGCTCAAAGAGGGGTACTTACTTATGAGAGATATCTTTCAACTAATACGTTGTAGGAGTACTTTAATTATGTGAGCTATAGTGTGAAATGCTTACTAGAACGAGTACAAAAGGTGTTTGATAACATTACAGGCCACACGCCCAGTGTAGCGTGCATTGTAGGAGCATTACATCAATTTAACAACTACGGAGGAGTAGCCTAGGTAGAGATAACATGCAAAGGAAATAGTTCAACAGATAGTACAACACAACTACGGAAAGGGAGTAGCCTAGGTAGAGATAAACATGCAAATGAAATAGTTCAACAGATACAAATCTTGCATTACAACACGAGTATTACATAAAGTACATCAGCCCTTCTTTCTGGACCTGTGACGCGAAGGCAGGTTCCATTGCCGGGCGTTGGCGAAGCTTGGGATGAGCCACAACGGAACCTGCCGCCATGTCCATCTAATGTTGGTTTGGAAACCAACAGTACAGTCTTCAGAATTCAAACTGAAGCGGCAAATTTCTGGAGAAGGAGGATATGCAAGGCCTACTGCATGGTGCGATGTGTAAACAGAGTTGCTTCTCGCCATATTTGGACGGTCATGTTCTGCCCCGTCTTCTACTGGAATGATAATCGGATAGTTCACTCCAAGGAAGAGAGAATATGATCCAAGGGAAATAATCCTCCTCCATGGCCTCGGTGGCATCAACTGACTGGTGTCCATGCTGTACACCTCGCAGCCAAGTAAACCCTTACCATACCCGCGAATAGTGCGACCATGACGACCCTCAGAGGTAGCAGCAGCAGGTAAAATCCGAACCAGTCCAGTATAATCCCGCCCGTCAGTAACGCCCCAGGTATGGACCAGAAAAAGTCTAGAACCATCAGGAGATCGTGCTAACCACCAGGAGCCAAGATTGTACCGACCTTGTTCATCAAGTTCTGGCGGAATAGGTGCCGTGCTGATCAACAAAGGACCTTGCAAAGGAAAGCACAGCTTGAAGTCAGTTCAGCAAAACTTGATTAGTTCATTACATACATGAATAATGATGTAGCTAAAATACTGCCTCCGATCCAAATTAATTGACTCAACTGGATGTGTCTAGCTAGATATGCACAAATTAATTGACTCAAGTTTGTCTAGCTAGATGCACTGGCTAGACAAAGCTGAGTCAATTTGATTTGGATCGGAGGGAGTACTTTATTTTGACTCAAAGGCATATCGCTGCTGATTTTGATTGAATATAGAGGGGGAAAGGTACAGGCATGACACGAAAACAAAAATTTTCCTACCGCAAGACGAATAAATCCAAGATCTAATCTATGGAACACCCAAGATCTAATCTACAAGATCGAAGCAACGAGATTGACAAGATACTAACCCTTGATGATTTCCAAAGCCTACGAGATCAGATCTCGTTGTTGGTGTAGACGATCATCCCCAGTGCTGCAATCCGGCAGCACTTCCGTACTCGGTCGCGCGTACGGTGTCGATGTAGCCCTTCCTCTCCCCGTTCCAGCGGGCAGCGGAGGTGTGGTAGATCCCCTCGGAATCCCAGCAGCACGACGGCGTGGTGGTGGAGGTGGAGGAGAAATTCCTGCAGGGCTTCGCCAAGCCTGCGCAGGAAGAAGGAGGAGGGAGAGAGGGGCGGCTAGGGCTTGGGGAAATCATGTGCTGCGCCCCAGCCCTCCCCTCCCTCTTATATAGGCGTGGGGGGCTGCCTTGGCCCCCCCTCCAAGCCTTTGGGTCGGCCAAAACAAGGGGGGCAACTTCCCCCCCAAGTTAAGTCCCTAATTTTAAGGGATTTGATCTTATCCACTTGATCCAGCCACATGGGCCTTGGGGGGCTGGTGTGCCTGGCCCATGTGGGCCTATGTGACCCCCTCCGGTCCATGTTGGACGTTCGGGATAGGTGGGCCCCACTATGGTACCCTCCGGAACCTTCTAGAACCTCCGGTACAATACCGAAAAATCCTGAACTTTTCCGGTAACCCTGAAAATGACTTCCCATATATGAATCTTATTCTCCGGACCATTCCGGACCTCCTCGTGATGTCTTGGATCCCATCCGAGACTCCGAACAAAAACTTCGGACTCCATCTCATATTCCGAATCTACTTATGCGACATCGAACCTTAAGCGCGTCACCCTACGGTTCGCGAACTATGCAGACATGGTCGAGACTCCTCTCCGAGCAATAACCAATAGCGGGATCTGGAGATCCATAATGGCTCCCACATATTCAACGATGACTTAGTGATCGATTGAACCATTTACATACGATGCCGATTCCCTTTGTCACGCGATATTTTACTTGTCCGAGGTTCGATCATCGGTATCTCCATACCTTGTTCAACCTCGTTACCGACAAGTACTCTTTACTCGTACCGTGGTATGTGATCTCTTATGAACCATTCATATGCTTGCAAGCTATTCAGATGACATTCCACCGAGAGGGCCCAGAGTATATCTATCCGTCATCAGGATGGACAAATCCCACTATTGATCCATATGCCTCAACTCACACTTTCCGAATACTTAATCCCATCTTTATAACCACCCATTTACGCAATGGCGTTTGATGTAATCAAAGTACCCTTCCGGTGTAAGTGATTTACATGATCTCATGGTCGAAGGACTTGGGCAACTATGTATCGAAAGCTTATAGCAAATTGAACTTAATGACTTGATCTTATGCTATGCTCATTTGGGTGTGTGTCCATTATATCATTCACCTAATGACATAACCTTGTTATTAATAACATCCAATGTTCATGATCACGAAACCATGATCATCCATTAATCAACAAGCTAGTTATACAAGAGGCTTACTAGGGACTCCTTGTTGTTTACATAACACACATGTATCAATGTTTCGGTTAATACAATTATAGCATGGTATGCAAACATTATCATAAACACAAAGATATATTATAATAACCATTTTATTATTGCCTCTTGGGCATATCTCCAACAGTCTCCCACTTGCACTAGAGTCAATAATCTAGTTTACATATGTAAAGATATAACACCTTGGCCTTCTGGTGCTTATCATGTTTTGCTCACGGGAGAGGTTTTAGTCAACGGATCTGACATGCTCAGAAACGTATGTATTTTGCAATTCATTTGCGTCTCAACGCATCACTCATTTTCCAAATGAGTCGGCATTAATTGTATATGCTTAGTCCTCTGGTGGAACCTTAATTCCGCGGTCTGAAATAAGTCACTAATATTGTCACACAATATAGCTTCAAAATTCTGACACTGTCGAAACTACACCAAGTTCTCCAAGAACTCTTCGACTTAACATCCTCAGTCATTGTCAAAACAATGACATACTCTGCCTTCGTTTGTAGAATCCGTCACAATATTTAGAACTCATCCAAATCTAGCATAGACTTGTTCTAGCTCATTGTGCTACCTTTTAAATAACTCTTAGCCTAATTGAGATTGAAATTTTATTTTTATATGTGACCAAACTAATATCGGTGCAACACCTTACAGCGATTTGTTTGTCATTACCCCATATAAAAACTATATATATATATATATATCCTTGGTTCTTCTAAAGTACTCAGGGATATTCTTACTGTTGTCCAATGATCATTACATGAATCATTCTGGTACATGCTCGTAACACTTTAGAGCACAGGACTTCTGACTTTGTACATATTATTCGTGATCTAAAATCACTCATGTGTATTTACTCATCGAGTGTCAAATACACTCAAGTCTTGTTAAACCTTCACATGAAAAGAACACCTTCTTAATTGAACTACTTCAATATCTATTCTATGTACTTAAACTTAAACTTATTATGTGTTTCTATCTATCTTCATAGATCTTGACACTAAATATGTTTCAATTCATATCCTTTCATTGATGTTAATTCTCAATGAAACCTTTTAAATCAATTATATAATTACACTATTTATAATCAACGATATGTCATCTACATAAAGTATTATAAATATGTCTCAGCGCTCCCACTTAATTTCTTGCAAATGCAAGCATCTTCATCGTTTCTGATGGAATCAAAACTCTTTGATTATTTCATCCGGTGAAGATTCCAACTCCGCGATACTCACTTCATCCAATTGAAGTTTGTATACCTATCTAGTATTCCACGGACCAGCAAAACTCTTGGTTGTATCTAGTATACATCCTTCATACACACTTCTGGTAAGGAATGTATTTCTGCCATCCTACTATCATATCTCATAAAAGAAATATGTAGCGATTACTAGAATAATCCACATAGACTATAAGCATTGCCACGGAAGATCTAATCTTATCGTAGTCAACTCTTTGAACTTTTTCGTAAACTGCTTTTCGATAAGTCGAGCTTCTTTAAGGATATTCCATCCAAGTCCATCTACTTTATAGATCCATTTACTTTCAAAAAGTATTCACCTATCTTGGATTTCATGGCGCATAGCCAATTTAACGGAGTCAGGGCCCATCATAACTTCTTTGTATGTAGTTGGTTTATCATTGTTCAAAAACAATCCTTTGTCCACAAATCATTTATTTGATTACAAAATAAACCACATCTACAAGGTTCAATAAGTACTTTGATCTCCATGACTATAACACTTTGTAGACATGGGAGCCATGATCTTCGTAGCTGCTTCCGGAACCATTTCCGATGCTGTGCTACTCTGATCATCATGCTCAGGTTCATAAACCTTATCAAGTTCCATTGTCCTCCCACTCAAATACTTCGCTAGAAACAATTTCTTTGAAATAAGTAAGAAACATCGACAAACACTTTTGTCTTTGACTTTATAGTGGAAAGAATTCCCAATCAATTCTCTGGGATAACCAACAAAGACATTCATCCGATTTTGGTTGTAAACTTATTTACTTATGCTATGCATACCAAAATTTAAGAAAGGACTATTAGGGTTTATACCCATGCCATAACTCGTATGGTGTCATTTCAACGGATTATGATGATGCTCTATTTAGTGTAAAAGCGGTAGTCTCTAAAGCATAATCCACAAAATATAATGGCATCAATATTTTATCTCATCATTGACCCAACAAGGTTTGGATACATCTCTCGGATACTCCATCATCACTATGATACTCCAAGAAACGTGAGTTGTAGAACAACTTCATAACTCTCTTAGATGTTCGCTAAAACTCGTAATTCAAATATTTCCACTATGATCCAATCATAGATATTTGACTTTTCTATTACGATGATTTCTACTTCATGCTGAAATTTATTTGAATCCATTCAAATGTTTCAAACTTCTTCCTTATCGAATATATCCACATATATACTCAATTCATTGTTAGAAGTTTTCATGAAGTAGAAGAATCTCCCGCACACAACTATGCCCAGTGAACCATATACATCACCATGTATGTTTCCACTAAGTTAATTGCCCGTTCAACTCTTGGCCTATGAACGGGATTTAAGTCATTCTCTTTAGAAGAGATTTGCAAGCGCCAAATGATTCAGAAATCAAATGACTCCAAAAGTCCATTTGCATGGAGTTCCTTCATGCGTTCCTTTCTAACATGACCTAAATGGCGGTTCCACTAATGAGTGGAATTCATATCATTTGCCTTATGGCATTTTAGCGTCAGTGTTATGTATGTGTGCTTCACCATAAAGATTTATAATAACTTATCCATCGTACATGGAATGCTGTTACAATTTGAACAACTCATTGTTTTCATTTAACCAGAACAAGACAACAATTATAAAGTTCTTTATTATAAATCTGAATGGCTAGACAGAATGCCAACGGCGAACATAATAACACTTTATTTTTGTTCCAGACGTGCATTCCTATCACATTCCTTTTCAGTCACTTAGGCCATCGTATTCTTGTATTGCGTTGTATTGTATGACATCTCATACCAACCAATCTGGTACAAATACCCAAGAATTTCATTATGTGACCAAACAAGGAATACATCCATAACATGTATATCATCTATATACACCTGACCTAGACTTTCTAGTCTTTTCTTTCTTTCTGCCAAAATATCTTTTGTAGTTTCTCTTTTAGCTTTCCTCATTCTCAGAAAAACACTTCACCTTCAATAACTTCTAGGTCCATTGGTCAAATACCAATAACCTTGAGGTTCTTACCTTGAAGTTGATCATCACATGACAAGCGTTCTAGATTTCACTATTAGTAACCTTTAATGTGATGAACAATTTCACTCATAATTTTATCCATCAAATCATGACGACTTTCCGAGACCATGTCTGTACATGCTAGGCTCGTAAAGTTTTAACCTTAGTATTCGCATGTGCAAATCTGTCTTGCACCCGTTGTATGCACACGTAGAATCTATAACACCCGATCATCACGAGATGCTTCGAAACGACGAGTCTTAGCAACGGTGCATACTAAGGACGATCACTTCATGGATATGCGAATATCGTTAGTGCCCAACTAGTTGGAGGATTGAGACGCCCGGCGTTTTCAACCTTCGTACATTCCCATAAAACTTATGAGTTTATGTAGTCTCACCAAATTATATTCTATCATCTTGCAATAGGGTCTTAGATATCACATATATCTCATACCTTGCTTATTTCTGAAAACAAAATTTTCAGCTCCTTACTTTTCAAACGGATTTGAAACTTCAAGTTTCACGGAGACAAGATGATTTAAGGTACTAATTGAAACCATTGCTCTTTGAATCATTAATGTGAGGTTTACTAAAAGTTTGCATTAGGACTTAATCATATCTTGATTCTTTAACAATACGGTACCAGTCCGTAAAGTTACTTGTCAGACTTAACAGTATTTCTATCTCAATTACAAGACTAGCGCATGGTAGAAAACGGATGCCAATTCTACAAATTTAATTCAAAATACTATTCAGACTATGTTCATGATAATTTGAGTTCATTTTTAATTCTTCAATTAACTAGGTGAACTCCCACTCAAAACAACATCCCTCGCATTGTCTTAGTGATTACACGAACCAAATCCACTACACCAAGTCCGATCATCACGAGAAAAGATGTAGATTCAAAGGCGAACACTCAAAGTGTTCATCATATCATTCATATGACTCATGCTCTACCTTTCGGTATCCCGTGTTCCGAGACCATGTCTGTACATGCTAGGCTCGTCAAGGCAACCTTAGTATCCGCGTGTGCAAATCTGGCTTGCACCCGTTGTATGCACATGTAGAGTCTATCACACCCGATCATCACGAGATGCTTCGAAACGACAAGTCTTAGCAACGGTGCATACTAAGGATGAACACTTTATTATCTTGATATTTAGTGAGAGGGATCATCTTATAATGCTACCGTCGCGATCTAAGCAAGATAAGATGCATAAAGGATTAACATCACATGCAATTCATAATATGTGATATGATATGGCCTTTCTTCTTGTGCTTTTGATCTCCATCTCCAAAGCACATGATCATGATCTCCATCATCACCAGCATTGCACCAAGGTCCGTGGCGCCGCTTCATGGTTGTCCATCACTTATAGCTACTATGACAACTACTTGAAATAAAGCTATTACATGATGAATAGACACGCAGGTCTTTAACAAAAATTAAAGACAACCATTAGGCTCCTGCCGGTTGCCATAATACAATAATGAACATCTCATACATCAAATATAATCATCATCACATCATGGCCATATCACATCACCAAACCCTGCAAAAACAAGTTAGACGCCTCTAATTTGGTTTGCATATTTTACGTGGTTTAGGGTTTTCGAGTAAGATCCAATCTACCTACGAACATGAACCACAACGGTGATACTAGTGTTGACAATAGAAAGTGCAAATTGGAATCTTCACTATGGTGGGAGAGACAGACACCCGCAAAGCCACTTATGCAATACAAGTTGCATGTCAAGCGTGGAGCAAGTCTCATGAGACGCGGTCATGTAAAGTTAGCCCGGGCCGCTTCATCCCACCATCCCGCAAGATGCAAAGTACACAAACTAAAGCAACAAAAGCATCAACGCCCACAAAACCATTGTGTTCTACTCGTGCAACAGATCTATGCATAGACATGGCTCTGATACCACTGTTGGGGTTCGTAGCATAGAAAACAAAAATTTTCCTACCGCAAGACGAATAAATCCAAGATCTAATCTATGGAACACCCAAGATCTAATCTACAAGATCGAAGCAACGAGATTGACAAGATACTAACCCTTGATGATTTCCAAAGCCTACGAGATCAGATCTCGTTGTTGGTGTAGACGATCATCCCCAGTGCTGCAATCCGGCAGCACTTCCGTACTCGGTCGCGCGTACGGTGTCGATGTAGCCCTTCCTCTCCCCGTTCCAGCGGGCAGCGGAGGTGTGGTAGATCCCCTCGGAATCCCAGCAGCACGACGGCGTGGTGGTGGAGGTGGAGGAGAAATTCCTGCAGGGCTTCGCCAAGCCTGCGCAGGAAGAAGGAGGAGGGAGAGAGGGGCGGCTAGGGCTTGGGGAAATCATGTGCTGCGCCCCAGCCCTCCCCTCCCTCTTATATAGGCGTGGGGGGCTGCCTTGGCCCCCCCTCCAAGCCTTTGGGTCGGCCAAAACAAGGGGGGCAACTTCCCCCCCAAGTTAAGTCCCTAATTTTAAGGGATTTGATCTTATCCACTTGATCCAGCCACATGGGCCTTGGGGGGCTGGTGTGCCTGGCCCATGTGGGCCTATGTGACCCCCTCCGGTCCATGTTGGACGTTCGGGATAGGTGGGCCCCACTATGGTACCCTCCGGAACCTTCTAGAACCTCCGGTACAATACCGAAAAATCCTGAACTTTTCCGGTAACCCTGAAAATGACTTCCCATATATGAATCTTATTCTCCGGACCATTCCGGACCTCCTCGTGATGTCTTGGATCCCATCCGAGACTCCGAACAAAAACTTCGGACTCCATCTCATATTCCGAATCTACTTATGCGACATCGAACCTTAAGCGCGTCACCCTACGGTTCGCGAACTATGCAGACATGGTCGAGACTCCTCTCCGAGCAATAACCAATAGCGGGATCTGGAGATCCATAATGGCTCCCACATATTCAACGATGACTTAGTGATCGATTGAACCATTTACATACGATGCCGATTCCCTTTGTCACGCGATATTTTACTTGTCCGAGGTTCGATCATCGGTATCTCCATACCTTGTTCAACCTCGTTACCGACAAGTACTCTTTACTCGTACCGTGGTATGTGATCTCTTATGAACCATTCATATGCTTGCAAGCTATTAGATGACATTCCACCGAGAGGGCCCAGAGTATATCTATCCGTCATCGGGATGGACAAATCCCACTATTGATCCATATGCCTCAACTCACACTTTCCGAATACTTAATCCCATCTTTATAACCACCCATTTACGCAATGGCGTTTGATGTAATCAAAGTACCCTTCCGGTGTAAGTGATTTACATGATCTCATGGTCGAAGGACTTGGGCAACTATGTATCGAAAGCTTATAGCAAATTGAACTTAATGACTTGATCTTATGCTATGCTCATTTGGGTGTGTGTCCATTATATCATTCACCTAATGACATAACCTTGTTATTAATAACATCCAATGTTCATGATCACGAAACCATGATCATCCATTAATCAACAAGCTAGTTATACAAGAGGCTTACTAGGGACTCCTTGTTGTTTACATAACACACATGTATCAATGTTTCGGTTAATACAATTATAGCATGGTATGCAAACATTATCATAAACACAAAGATATATTATAATAACCATTTTATTATTGCCTCTTGGGCATATCTCCAACAGTACAGGCATGACACGAAAACTGCACAACAAAAAGAAAAAGGCTAAAGCTAAATCTGAAACTAGCAGGTAATAGCGAAAACACATCATATGAGATGAGAAAAATTACCCCAAGAAAGTTGATTCCATGCATAAACTTCGCCTGTCTGAGTTACAGCAAATACAATACCCTTGTGGATGATTGCATCGGAGTAGCCGTACGCTAAGAACTGGTTGTCAAGAACTGTCCATCTGCTAGAAGCACAGTGAAGGACTGCAATTGCCGCGTTGAAGATGGCAAGAACAGAGAAACTAGTATAATTTGAAGCAGCTGTTGGAACTCGGCAAATAGCTATCTTCAGCAGTTGAAGATGTTGATCATTAGACTCGAACACAAGTTTATCCGGGGTGGATTTAAACTCACTTATTGGTGGTAGAGGAATCCGGCGACCAGTGTACACATTGACAAGCTCCCAATTCCAGGGGAAGCCAAGAAGGGCGATCCAATCTCCATTCGCGCCTGCCCACATGCCCGTACCACCATCTGGAATCACGGCATCGGAAGAGATCCTGTCCAGCGGCGTCAGTTGGCACAAGGTACCCTTGCGATCTTTTGCATCATGCTGCTTGTCCTTCTGCGCACCCTCCTGCTTGAACTTGTGGACGCGGTAGAAGGGATTGTGCGCGGGCGGTACCTCAGTTTGGTGAGTATGAAGAACACAGGGCATGCCAAACGGCTGAGATGCAGGCAGAGCTACACTTTGTGTTGCTGAATCATGATAAAACTTGCATGAACCGACGAGGCTCGCGGCGGTGATGACATCGCATCGGGATGCGATTTCTTCAAGGGGGCCATCAGGAAACACCCAAGAACTGCCACTCTCATTGATCGATCTCGCCATTGGAAGGATGCGGTCAAGTGGGTGTGGGGGTGTGGTAGTGGGACGCTGGCGTTTGGGTATGAGGTATTGGAGGACAGTGCGAGCGGCAGCTGGTAGAGCGATATGGATAAAAGTCAACAACTCCTACTAGTACCATCAAACAGGTGGCTCGAGATGATCCGAAAAAGGCATGGCGGCGGTGGTGCAGGGGCTGCTGGTGTAGGCGGGGTCGCCAGAGAAGATGGAGATGAAGAAGACGGAGAAGCAGGCAAAAAAAACAATTTGAATTGAAATCAATAATACGAGTACTACGGGCGTGCCTTCTCTCTCTGGTCTCTGCTGCACTACTGCACCTGGCGTGAAGGCGTGTGACCCGAGAAGAAGCTAATGTACTGTATACTGTCCTTGCACGCCGTGGAGCTGTATTTTGTCTCATCAAATCAGCTCTGGACAGTTTCAGCAGAGAAAAGATCCTTTGCCATCATCATGATATATTACCACGGGCCCACGGCAGTGCACATTCATCTTGGAGGCCTCTTCATCTTGTACTACCATATACTCTACTGCTCTATATGTTGCACAAACCACCACTTGGACATTTTTTTTGCAGTTTCCACCATGTGGTGGTCTAATATGTTGCAAATTTCACCACTTGGTTATCTAATCAGCTAGTTAGTCATGTTGATAGCAAAATCGACAAGTGGGTTCAACATGTCAATGCTCCAATTAATGTTTTAGAAAAAATAAATTTTTCAAAATTCGTACTTCTTTTATTTAGCTATTTAAAAATGCTTATTCATTTATTTCAACAAATATTGTGCGGTCTTGAATTTTTTTCAAACAAATATTATGGCATCGGGTTCGGGACTCCTGAAAAGGACTGGCCGTGGTACGGGAACCCGAAATGATGCCCACAACATGGTCGAAAGTGGCAAGGAACCCATCGAGGTGGATGAACTCGGGAAACCTTGGTAGAGGTAGGGATCTTGAGGAGGCCATTAGGGTTAGCCTACCCCCCAATAAGCGTATGAACGAAAAAAATTCACATAAGTAGTAGCTATTATTAAAATTTCACAAATATTACGCGCTTTTGAATATTTCAAAAGTATTGTGGCGTCACGCTGGCCTTGCCCGAATTTTACCTTTCATGCTGGATGTCACGAGCATGATCACTCAACCAACCGGGTCCAAACATATATATACAATTGGCCTCCTCGAGCCTACACCGACCAGATTGTCGCTGAAACTGGATCATATAGTTTCTATTGGATTGATGTCCTAAGGAAATATTCCAACAACGGAAGTTGTTTGATTCGTTGTATTATATTCCTTTGGAATCTTGTTGGGCTTGTTTGGTTCGAAGAAAATTCATAGAAATTTTGTGGGATTCAAATCTCAGTGGCTCCTTTGATTCTTGAATACATGATAATTCATACTAATTCACGTGTTTTTTGTGTAGCACTACAACCAAAGAACATGCAATTCAAATTTGTGTGATTTCTCTCATATAGGATTAATTCAACATGCAATCATATTCAATTCCTACATTATTTCTATTTTAACATTATGTACACATCATGCATGCGACCCAAACAATGCGTACATGGTGGGGGGGTTGTTTCGTTGCAAAAGCAGTTGGTCACACCACAAACAAACATGCAACAATTAATCTAAATTCACGCGGTTTCCCCGCGATGCAACCAAACAATATTCGATGAAACTAAGCATGGCATAAACATATACAATACACACCATAGATTTTGGCTGCTTTGATTATTCGCAAGATTTTCAAAGTGCGGGAATATGAAAATTGTATGATTAGAGAGTGATGATCATCTCCAAATATATAGGATTGAGAAACAACGGTATTTGGATCCAATAACATTTGATTGCGTGTGAAAACCAAAAGAAATACTAGTAGTAACATACGGTTACACAATGAAGGATTTTTTGTTTTTGTATAAAAATGTATTGTCAATGAATTCTGAAAATTGCAATCCTATGAATTAAACAATCAGAAATCGTGTCAGACTAATTCCTACGTTTCGAGATTCTAGTACGGAGTATGATTTCTTTGAAGGGGCGCAGAGGGACGTGGGTAGCAATGTCTAGTCCCTGTCTTGTCTGTATACACTGTACTTACGTCAGACTAGTGTTGCTCATGAAGTCTTAATCTGGCGTACTCTGAAGCTAGATGCATCACCGTTTCCAGTCTCTGTCCTCGTTTTTTCGGCAAAATAGACAGAAATAACCCAAAGTCGAAAAGATTGGGAAAAACAAACTTTCGACATACTAGCAAGATTGGGTTATTTTTGTCCAAATTCTCGTTTTTTTCTCTTGGCTTCCCTACCCTTGAATCCATGTCACTTACGTGTGTTGCCCATGCATGCGTCATGTCCCACACTTCAGTGAGCACAAGTGACGTGATGTACGTACGCAAACTCCCAGCAATCTTCTTTGTCAAGAGAAGACGCATCAAGATTCAAGACCCGATCGCATTTCTTGCTTTCAGCCTGGGGTCCTCCATGTAAAAGTTAGGGATTTAGATGTAATTTCATGTTTATTTTGTGTGCTGTTGTAAACTGTTGATTTTTTATGTCCATTTGAATCTTGGTCAAATCCTAGGTTTGACCTAGATTTAAACAAGTTTAAAATATGAAAATGAAAAAGTAAGCCTGGATCCTCCTTAGTCAATCCAAAATGAAGCTTTTGGGAGGTTTTTGAAATTTCCATGTTTGAAACCCAAAACCACTTCTTTTCATGCTAGACTTCATAAGACATAGTTTAGGGATAGGGGTAGATACATGATTTGTCTGGTTTCAGTATGTCTAGAGCTTGTTTATCCACTTGAATGCTTACTATATGACATAAGAAGACTATGTGCTATGGTTTTTCATTTATCTATTTTTTTGAATTTTATGCCCATTTGAATCTTGGTCAAATCCCAGGTTTGACGAGGTTTTAAACAAGTTTAAAACTTGAAAATGAAAAGGTGTAAGCATGGATCCTTCGTAGTCACTCTAAAATGAAGCTTTATTTTGGGAGGTTCTCGAAATTTCCATGCATGCTTGAAACTCAAAACCACTTTTCTTCAAGCTTGACTTCATAAGACAAAGTTTAATTAGGGTTAGGGGTAGATACACGATTTTTCTGGTTTGAATATGTCTAGACCTTGTTTATCAACTTGAATGTTTACTATATGACATAATTAAGAAGGCTATGTACGTGCTTTGGTTTTTCATTCTTTAATTAGATTTTTGTCTGAATTTTTATGCCCATTTGAATCTTGGTCAAATCCTAGGTTTGACCAAGATTTAAATAAGTTTAAAACATGAAAATGAAAAGATAAGCATCGATCCTTCTTACTCGCTCTAAAATGAAGCTTTTGGTTTTTTGAAATTTCCATGTTTGAAACCCAAAACCACTTCTCTTCATGCTTGACTTCATAAGACGAAGTTTAGGGTCGATAGGGGGTTGATATATGTCTAGACCTTGTTTATGAACTTGAATGCTTACTATATGACATAAGAAGACTATGTGCTTTGGTTTTTTTTATTTTTTTATTTTATGCCCATTTTAATATTGGTCAAATCCTAGGTTTGACCAAGATTTAAACAAGTTTAAAACATGAAAATGAAAAGGTAAGCCTGGATCCTTCTTAGTCACTCTAAAATGAAGCTTTTGGGAGGTTTTTGAAATTTCCATGTTTGAAACCAAAAACCACTTCTCTTCATGCTTGACTTCATAAGACAGAGTTTAGGGTTAGGGGTAGATACATGATTTGTCTTATTTGAATATGTATAGACCTTGTTTGTCAACTTTTGAATGCTCTTACTATATATATATGTGACATAAGAAGACTATGTGCTTTTGTTTTTCATTTTTCTGATTTTTTAAATTTTATGCCCATTTAAATCTTGGTCAAATCCTGGTTTGACAATGATTTTAACAAGTTTAAAATATGAAAATGAAAAGGTAAGCATTGATCATTCTTAGTCACTCTAAAATGAAGCTTTTGGTAGGTTTTTGAAATTTCCATATTTGAAACCCAAAACCACTTCTCTTCATGCTTGACTACATAAGACAAAGTTTAGGGTTAGGGAGTAGATACATGATTTTTCTTGTTTGAATATGTCTAGACCTTGTTTATCAACTTTAATGCTACTATATGACATAAGAAAACTATGTGCTTTGGTTTTTCATTTTTCTGATATTTTTTGGAATTTTGATGCACATTTGAATCTTGGTCAAATCCTAGCTAGGTTTGACCAAGATTTAAACAAGTATATATAGAACATGAAAATGAAAAGGGAAGCATGTATCCTTCTTAATTAGTCACCCTAAAATGAAGTTTTTGGAAGGTTTTTGAAATTTCCATGCATGTTTGAAACCTAAAACCACTTATCTTCATGCTTGACTTCGTCATAAGACAGAGTTTAGGGGTTTTAGGGGGTAGATACATGATTTGTCTAGCTAGTTTGAATATGTCTAGACCTTGATTATCAACTTTAATGCTTACTATATGACATATAAGAAGACTATGTGCGCTTTGGTTTTTCATTTTTCGGTTTTTTTATTTTATGCCCATTTGAATCTTGGTCAAATCCTAGATTTGACCAAGATTTAAACAAGTTTAAAACATGGAAATGAAAAGGTAAGCATCGATCCTTCTTAGTCGCTCTAAAATGAAGCTGAATTTTGGGAGGTTTTTGAAATTTCCATGTTTTTGAAACCCAAAACCACTTCTCTTCATGCTTGACTTCATAAGACGAAGTTTAGGGTCGATAGGGGGTAGATACATGATTTGTCTTGTTTGAATATGTCTAGACCTTGTTTATCAACTTGAATGCTTACTAGCTATATGACATAAGAGGACTATGTGCATTGGTATTTCATTTTTTGATTTTTATGCCCATTTGAGAATCTTGGTAAAATCCTAGGTTTGTTGAGCAAGATTTAAACAAGTTTAACATGTGAAAATGATAAGGTAATTAAGTCTGGATCTTTTTTGAAACCCAAAACCACTTCTCTTCATGCTTGACTTCATAAGACGAAGTTTAGGGTCGATAGGGGGTAGATACATGATTTGTCTTGTTTGAATATGTCTAGACCATGTTTATCAACTTGAATGCTTACTATATGACATAAGAAGGCTATGTGCTTTGGTCTTTCATTCTTTCGATTTTTTTCTGAATTTTTATGCCCATTTGAATCTTGGTCAAATCCTAGGTTCGACCAAGATTTAAACAAGTTTAAAACATGACAATGAAAAGGTAATTAATCATGGATCCTTCTTAATTAACCAGCCAGTCTAATTAAAATGAAGCTTTTTGGGAGGTTTTTGAAATTTCCATGTTTGAAACCCAAAACCACACTTCTCTGCTTCATGCTTGACTTCATATATAATTAAGACAAAGTTTAGGGTTAGGGGGTACATGATTTGTCTGGTTTGAATATGTCTAGACCTTGTTTATGAACTTTTGAATGCTTACTATATATATGTATGTGACATAAGAAAACTATGTGCTTTGGTTTTTCATTTTTCTGATTTTTTTGGAATTTTGATGCACATTTGAATCTTGGTCAAATCCTAGGTTTGACCAAGATTTAAACAAGTATAGAACATGGAAATGAAAATGGAAGCCTGTATCCTTCTTAGTCACCCTAAAATGAAGTTTTTGGGAGGTTTTTGAAATTTCCATGTTTGAAACCCAAAACCACTTCTCTTCATTCTTGACTTCTTAAGACATAGTTTAGGGGTTAGCGGGTAGATACATGATTAGTATGGTTTGAATATGTCTAGACCTTGTTTATCAACTTTAATGCTTACTACATGACATAAGAAGACTATGTGCTTTGGTTTTTCATTTTTCTGTTTTTTTTTGAATTTTCTGCCAATTTTGTTTGACCAAGATTTAGACAAGTTTTACACGTGAAAACGAATAAGTAAGCCTGGATCCTTCTTAGTCACTCCAAAATGTACCAATTGATAGGTGCGTTAACTTTGCTTCATGGAAAAAATAATGTCATGTAAATGAGTTAACTTGGATTTCCTACCCTTGAATCCATAGGAAACTTTGTTCTAATGCACTATAATAATCAACCGAGTTTTTACACCAACAGGTCTGTCACTTACGTGTGGTGCCCATGCGTGAGGTCCCACACTTCAGTGAGCACAAGTCACGTGCAATAGGTACGCAAACTCCCAGCCATTTTCTTTGTCAAGAGAAAGACGCATCAGGATGCGTATTGGAAGTCTGTGGGTCCTTCTGGATCCTTCGGTCGTCCCTCTAAAAAAAAAATCTCTCTCATTCTCGGCCTCGCTCGACTCGCTCGCTCGCTCGCTCGCACCTCCTGCTCACTGACAAACCCTGCACAAAAGTCAACATCATCACCCGAAAAAGGGGAGACACCATAATTCTCTCCCTTCTTCTCTCCTTCCGAGTGATCCCTCTTCCTCCGAGTTTCACTCGACGGGCAAACACACATGTGCTGCATAGTAATAATAAAAAGGTAGAAAAATCGACCTACGAATCTATAATTAAATAGGTTAAACTAGGGTTTTGCCCAGTACTACAGATCAAGGTTCAAAAAATCCAACTACGGGGTTCGAACAACCCCATTTCTAATCCAAGATTTTTTCGACCTCATCCAATGGCCTCAAACTATAGGCCGGGTTAGCATCTAGTGCAGTATGTGTGAGAATGTATGCACTATGTGTGCTATAACTTGTGTGTCTTTCAAATTTGAACCAAATTTGAATAAGTTTGAAATATTTGAAATGGGGCTTTTGGCTTAAACGTTTGAAACCCAAAACGACTTCTCCTCATGCTAGACTTCATAAGACCGAGTTTAGGGTCGATAGGGGGTAGATACATGATTTGTCTGGTTTGAATATGTATAAACCTTGTTTATCAACTTGAATGCTTACTATATGACATAAGAAGACCATGTGCTTTTGTTTTCCATTTTTCTATTTTTTTAAGAATTTTATGCACATTTGATTCTGGTCAAATCCTAGGTTCAACCAAGATTTAAACAAGTTTCAAGCATGAAAATGAAAACGTAATCCAACATCCTTCTTAATTAGTCACTCTAAAATATATGAAGCTTTTGGGACGTACTTGAAATTTCCATGTTTGAAACCCAAAACCAATTCTCTTCATGATTGACTTCATAAGACAGAGTTTAGGGGTAGGGGTAGATATACACATGATTTTTCTGGTTTGAATATGTCTAGACCTTGTTTATCAACTTGAGTGTTTACTATATGACATAATTAAGAAGGCTATGTGCTTTGGTTTTTCATTCTTTAGATTTTTTGTCTGAATAATTTTTATGCCCATTTGAATCTTGGTCAAATCCTAGGTTTGACCAAGATTTAAATAAGTTTAAAACATGGAAATGAAAAGGTAAAAGCATCGATCCTTCTTAGTCGCTCTAAAATGAAGCTGAATTTTGGGAGGTTTTTGAAATTTCCATGTTTGAAACCTAAAACCACTTATCTTCATGCTTGACTTCGTCATAAGACAGAGTTTAGGGGTTTTAATTAGGGGGTAGATACATGATTTGTCTAGCTAGTTTGAATATGTCTAGACCTTGTTTATCAACTTGAATGCTTACTAGCTATATGACATAAGAGGACTATGTGCATTGGTATTTCATTTTTTGATTTTTATGCCCATTTGAGAATCTTGGTAAAATCCTAGGTTTGTTGAGCAAGATTTAAACAAGTTTAACATGTGAAAATGATAAGGTAATTAAGTCTGGATCTTTCTCTTAGTAACTCTAAAATGAAGCTTTTGGGAGGTTCTTGAATTTACCATGTTTGAAACCCAAAACCACCTTCTCTTTTCATGCTTGACTTCATAAGACAGAGTTTAGGGTTAGGGGTAGATACATGATTTTTCTGGTTTGAATATGTCTAGACCATGTTTATCAACTTGAATGCTTACTATATGACATAAGAAGGCTATGTGCTTTGGTTTTTCATTCTTTCGATTTTTTCTGAATTTTTATGCCCATTTGAATCTTGGTCAAATCCTAGGTTCGACCAAGATTTAAACAAGTTTAAAACATGACAATGAAAAGGTAATTAATCATGGATCCTTCTTAATTAACCAGCCAGTCTAATTAAAATGAAGCTTTTTGGGAGGTTTTTGAAATTTCCATGTTTGAAACCCAAAACCACACTTCTCTGCTTCATGCTTGACTTCATATATAATTAAGACAAAGTTTAGGGTTAGGGGGTACATGATTTGTCTGGTTTGAATATGTCTAGACCTTGTTTATGAACTTTTGAATGCTTACTATATATATGTATGTGACATAAGAAAACTATGTGCTTTGGTTTTTCATTTTTCTGATTTTTTTGGAATTTTGATGCACATTTGAATCTTGGTCAAATCCTAGGTTTGACCAAGATTTAAACAAGTATAGAACATGGAAATGAAAATGGAAGCCTGTATCCTTCTTAGTCACCCTAAAATGAAGTTTTTGGGAGGTTTTTGAAATTTCCATGTTTGAAACCCAAAACCACTTATCTTCATGCTTGACTTCGTCATAAGACAGAGTTTAGGGGTTAGGGGGTAGATACATGATTTGTCTAGCTAGTTTGAATATGTCCAGACCTTGTTTATCAACTTTAATGCTTACTATATGACATATAAGAAGACTATGTGCGCTTTGGTTTTTCATTTTTATGTTTTTTTTATTTTATGCCCATTTGAATCTTGGTCAAATCCTAGAGATTGACTTCATAATACAGAGTTTAGGGTTAGGGGTAGATATACACATGATTTTTCTGGTTTGAATATGTCTAGACCTTATTTATCAACTTGAGTGTTTACTATATGACATAATTAAGAAGGCTATGTGCTTTGGTTTTTCATTCTTTAGATTTTTTGTCTGAATTTTTATGCCCATTTGAATCTTGGTCAAATCCTAGGTTTGACCAAGATTTAAATAAGTTTAAAACATGGAAATGAAAAGGTAAAAGCATCGATCCTTCTTAGTCGCTCTAAAATGAAGCTGAATTTTGGGAGGTTTTTGAAATTTCCATGTTTGAAACCCAAAACCACTTCTCTTCATGCTTGACTTCATAAGACGAAGTAGGGACGATAGGGGGTAGATACATGATTTGTCTGGTTAATTTGGATATATCTAGACCTTGTTTATCAACTTGAATGCTTATGATATGACATAAGAACACTATGTGCTTTTTTTATTTTTTTGTGCCCATTTGAATCTTGGTCAAATCCTAGGTTTGACCAAGATTTAAACAAGTATAGAACATGAAAATGAAAAGGGAAGCCTGTATCCTTCTTACTCACCCTAAAATGAAGTTTTGGGAGGTTTTTGAAATGTCCATGTTTGAAACCCAAAACCACTTCTCTTCATTCTTGACTTCTTAAGACATAGTTTAGGGGTTAGCGGGTAGATACATGATTAGTATGGTTTGAATATGTCTAGACCTTGTTTATCAACTTTAATGCTTACTACATGACATAAGAAGACTATGTGCTTTGGTTTTTCATTTTTCTGTTTTTTTTTTGAATTTTCTGCCAATTTTGTTTGACCAAGATTTAGACAAGTTTTACACGTGAAAACGAATAAGTAAGCCTGGATCCTTCTTAGTCACTCCAAAATGTACCAATTGATAGGTGCGTTAACTTTGCTTCATGGAAAAAATAATGTCATGTAAATGAGTTAACTTGGATTTCCTACCCTTGAATCCATAGGAAACTTTGTTCTAATGCACTATAATAATCAACCGAGTTTTTACACCAACAGGTCTGTCACTTACGTGTGGTGCCCATGCGTGAGGTCCCACACTTCAGTGAGCACAAGTCACGTGCAATAGGTACGCAAACTCCCAGCCATTTTCTTTGTCAAGAGAAAGACGCATCAGGATGCGTATTGGAAGTCTGTGGGTCCTTCTGGATCCTTCGGTCGTCCCTCTAAAAAAAATCTCTCTCATTCTCGGCCTCGCTCGACTCGCTCGCTCGCTCGCTCGCTCGCACCTCCTGCTCACTGACAAACCCTGCACAAAAGTCAACATCATCACCCGAAAAAGGGGAGACACCATAATTCTCTCCCTTCTTCTCTCCTTCCGAGTGATCCCTCTTCCTCCGAGTTTCACTCGACGGGCAAACACACATGTGCTGCATAGTAATAATAAAAAGGTAGAAAAATCGACCTACGAATCTATAATTAAATAGGTTAAACTAGGGTTTTGCCCAGTACTACAGATCAAGGTTCAAAAAATCCAACTACGGGGTTCGAACAACCCCATTTCTAATCCAAGATTTTTTTCGACCTCATCCAATGGCCTCAAACTATAGGCCGGGTTAGCATCTAGTGCAGTATGTGTGAGAATGTATGCACTATGTGTGCTATAACTTGTGTGTCTTTCAAATTTGAACCAAATTTGAATAAGTTTGAAATATTTGAAATGGGGCTTTTGGCTTAAACGTTTGAAACCCAAAACGACTTCTCCTCATGCTAGACTTCATAAGACCGAGTTTAGGGTCGATAGGGGGTAGATACATGATTTGTCTGGTTTGAATATGTATAAACCTTGTTTATCAACTTGAATGCTTACTATATGACATAAGAAGACCATGTGCTTTTGTTTTCCATTTTTCTATTTTTTTAAGAATTTTATGCACATTTGATTCTGGTCAAATCCTAGGTTCAACCAAGATTTAAACAAGTTTCAAGCATGAAAATGAAAACGTAATCCAACATCCTTCTTAATTAGTCACTCTAAAATATATGAAGCTTTTGGGACGTACTTGAAATTTCCATGTTTGAAACCCAAAACCAATTCTCTTCATGATTGACTTCATAAGACAGAGTTTAGGGGTAGGGGTAGATATACACATGATTTTTCTGGTTTGAATATGTCTAGACCTTGTTTATCAACTTGAGTGTTTACTATATGACATAATTAAGAAGGCTATGTGCTTTGGTTTTTCATTCTTTAGATTTTTTGTCTGAATAATTTTTATGCCCATTTGAATCTTGGTCAAATCCTAGGTTTGACCAAGATTTAAATAAGTTTAAAACATGGAAATGAAAAGGTAAAAGCATCGATCCTTCTTAGTCGCTCTAAAATGAAGCTGAATTTTGGGAGGTTTTTGAAATTTCCATGTTTGAAACCTAAAACCACTTATCTTCATGCTTGACTTCGTCATAAGACAGAGTTTAGGGGTTTTAGGGGGTAGATACATGATTTGTCTAGCTAGTTTGAATATGTCTAGACCTTGTTTATCAACTTGAATGCTTACTAGCTATATGACATAAGAGGACTATGTGCATTGGTATTTCATTTTTTGATTTTTATGCCCATTTGAGAATCTTGGTAAAATCCTAGGTTTGTTGAGCAAGATTTAAACAAGTTTAACATGTGAAAATGATAAGGTAATTAAGTCTGGATCTTTCTCTTAGTAACTCTAAAATGAAGCTTTTGGGAGGTTCTTGAATTTACCATGTTTGAAACCCAAAACCACCGTACTTCTTTTCATGCTTGACTTCATAAGACAGAGTTTAGGGTTAGGGGTAGATACATGATTTTTCTGGTTTGAATATGTCTAGACCATGTTTATCAACTTGAATGCTTACTATATGACATAAGAAGGCTATGTGCTTTGGTTTTTCATTCTTTCGATTTTTTCTGAATTTTTATGCCCATTTGAATCTTGGTCAAATCCTAGGTTTGACCAAGATTTAAACAAGTTTAAAACATGACAATGAAAAGGTAATTAATCATGGATCCTTCTTAATTAACCAGCCAGTCTAATTAAAATGAAGCTTTTTGGGAGGTTTTTGAAATTTCCATGTTTGAAACCCAAAACCACACTTCTCTGCTTCATGCTTGACTTCATATATAATTAAGACAAAGTTTAGGGTTAGGGGGTACATGATTTGTCTGGTTTGAATATGTCTAGACCTTGTTTATGAACTTTTGCTTACTATATATATGTATGTGACATAAGAAAACTATGTGCTTTGGTTTTTCATTTTTCTGATTTTTTTGGAATTTTGATGCACATTTGAATCTTGGTCAAATCCTAGGTTTGACCAAGATTTAAACAAGTATAGAACATGGAAATGAAAATGGAAGCCTGTATCCTTCTTAGTCACCCTAAAATGAAGTTTTTGGGAGGTTTTTGAAATTTCCATGTTTGAAACCCAAAACCACTTATCTTCATGCTTGACTTCGTCATAAGACAGAGTTTAGGGGTTAGGGGGTAGATACATGATTTGTCTAGCTAGTTTGAATATGTCCAGACCTTGTTTATCAACTTTAATGCTTACTATATGACATATAAGAAGACTATGTGCGCTTTGGTTTTTCATTTTTATGTTTTTTTTATTTTATGCCCATTTGAATCTTGGTCAAATCCTAGAGATTGACTTCATAATACAGAGTTTAGGGTTAGGGGTAGATATACACATGATTTTTCTGGTTTGAATATGTCTAGACCTTATTTATCAACTTGAGTGTTTACTATATGACATAATTAAGAAGGCTATGTGCTTTGGTTTTTCATTCTTTAGATTTTTTGTCTGAATTTTTATGCCCATTTGAATCTTGGTCAAATCCTAGGTTTGACCAAGATTTAAATAAGTTTAAAACATGGAAATGAAAAGGTAAAAGCATCGATCCTTCTTAGTCGCTCTAAAATGAAGCTGAATTTTGGGAGGTTTTTGAAATTTCCATGTTTGAAACCCAAAACCACTTCTCTTCATGCTTGACTTCATAAGACGAAGTAGGGACGATAGGGGGTAGATACATGATTTGTCTGGTTAATTTGGATATATCTAGACCTTGTTTATCAACTTGAATGCTTATGATATGACATAAGAACACTATGTGCTTTTTTTATTTTTTTGTGCCCATTTGAATCTTGGTCAAATCCTAGGTTTGACCAAGATTTAAACAAGTATAGAACATGAAAATGAAAAGGGAAGCCTGTATCCTTCTTACTCACCCTAAAATGAAGTTTTGGGAGGTTTTTGAAATGTCCATGTTTGAAACCCAAAACCACTTCTCTTCATTCTTGACTTCTTAAGACATAGTTTAGGGGTTAGCGGGTAGATACATGATTAGTATGGTTTGAATATGTCTAGACCTTGTTTATCAACTTTAATGCTTACTACATGACATAAGAAGACTATGTGCTTTGGTTTTTCATTTTTCTGTTTTTTTTTGAATTTTCTGCCAATTTTGTTTGACCAAGATTTAGACAAGTTTTACACGTGAAAACGAATAAGTAAGCCTGGATCCTTCTTAGTCACTCCAAAATGTACCAATTGATAGGTGCGTTAACTTTGCTTCATGGAAAAAATAATGTCATGTAAATGAGTTAACTTGGATTTCCTACCCTTGAATCCATAGGAAACTTTGTTCTAATGCACTATAATAATCAACCGAGTTTTTACACCAACAGGTCTGTCACTTACGTGTGGTGCCCATGCGTGAGGTCCCACACTTCAGTGAGCACAAGTCACGTGCAATAGGTACGCAAACTCCCAGCCATTTTCTTTGTCAAGAGAAAGACGCATCAGGATGCGTATTGGAAGTCTGTGGGTCCTTCTGGATCCTTCGGTCGTCCCTCTAAAAAAAAAATCTCTCTCATTCTCGGCCTCGCTCGACTCGCTCGCACCTCCTGCTCACTGACAAACCCTGCACAAAAGTCAACATCATCACCGAAAAAGGGGAGACACCATAATTCTCTCCCTTCTTCTCTCCTTCCGAGTGATCCCTCTTCCTCCGAGTTTCACTCGACGGGCAAACACACATGTGCTGCATAGTAATAATAAAAAGGTAGAAAAATCGACCTACGAATCTATAATTAAATAGGTTAAACTAGGGTTTTGCCCAGTACTACAGATCAAGGTTCAAAAAATCCAACTACGGGGTTCGAACAACCCCATTTCTAATCCAAGATTTTTTTCGACCTCATCCAATGGCCTCAAACTATAGGCCGGGTTAGCATCTAGTGCAGTATGTGTGAGAATGTATGCACTATGTGTGCTATAACTTGTGTGTCTTTCAAATTTGAACCAAATTTGAATAAGTTTGAAATATTTGAAATGGGGCTTTTGGCTTAAATGTTTGAAACCCAAAACGACTTCTCCTCATGCTAGACTTCATAAGACCGAGTTTAGGGTCGATAGGGGGTAGATACATGATTTGTCTGGTTTGAATATGTATAAACCTTGTTTATCAACTTGAATGCTTACTATATGACATAAGAAGACCATGTGCTTTTGTTTTCCATTTTTCTATTTTTTTAAGAATTTTATGCACATTTGATTCTGGTCAAATCCTAGGTTCAACCAAGATTTAAACAAGTTTCAAGCATGAAAATGAAAACGGAATCCAACATCCTTCTTAATTAGTCACTCTAAAATATATGAAGCTTTTGGGACGTACTTGAAATTTCCATGTTTGAAACCCAAAACCAATTCTCTTCATGATTGACTTCATAAGACAGAGTTTAGGGGTAGGGGTAGATATACACATGATTTTTCTGGTTTGAATATGTCTAGACCTTGTTTATCAACTTGAGTGTTTACTATATGACATAATTAAGAAGGCTATGTGCTTTGGTTTTTCATTCTTTAGATTTTTTGTCTGAATAATTTTTATGCCCATTTGAATCTTGGTCAAAGATCCTAGGTTTGTTGAGCAAGATTTAAACAAGTTTAACATGTGAAAATGATAAGGTAATTAAGTCTGGATCTTTCTCTTAGTAACTCTAAAATGAAGCTTTTGGGAGGTTCTTGAATTTACCATGTTTGAAACCCAAAACCACCGTACTTCTTTTCATGCTTGACTTCATAAGACAGAGTTTAGGGTTAGGGGTAGATACATGATTTTTCTGGTTTGAATATGTCTAGACCATGTTTATCAACTTGAATGCTTACTATATGACATAAGAAGGCTATGTGCTTTGGTTTTTCATTCTTTCGATTTTTTCTGAATTTTTATGCCCATTTGAATCTTGGTCAAATCCTAGGTTTGACCAAGATTTAAACAAGTTTAAAACATGACAATGAAAAGGTAATTAATCATGGATCCTTCTTAATTAACCAGCCAGTCTAATTAAAATGAAGCTTTTTGGGAGGTTTTTGAAATTTCCATGTTTGAAACCCAAAACCACACTTCTCTGCTTCATGCTTGACTTCATATATAATTAAGACAAAGTTTAGGGTTAGGGGGTACATGATTTGTCTGGTTTGAATATGTCTAGACCTTGTTTATGAACTTTTGAATGCTTACTATATATATGTATGTGACATAAGAAAACTATGTGCTTTGGTTTTTCATTTTTCTGATTTTTTTGGAATTTTGATGCACATTTGAATCTTGGTCAAATCCTAGGTTTGACCAAGATTTAAACAAGTATAGAACATGGAAATGAAAATGGAAGCCTGTATCCTTCTTAGTCACCCTAAAATGAAGTTTTTGGGAGGTTTTTGAAATTTCCATGTTTGAAACCCAAAACCACTTATCTTCATGCTTGACTTCGTCATAAGACAGAGTTTAGGGGTTAGGGGGTAGATACATGATTTGTCTAGCTAGTTTGAATATGTCCAGACCTTGTTTATCAACTTTAATGCTTACTATATGACATATAAGAAGACTATGTGCGCTTTGGTTTTTCATTTTTATGTTTTTTTTATTTTATGCCCATTTGAATCTTGGTCAAATCCTAGAGATTGACTTCATAATACAGAGTTTAGGGTTAGGGGTAGATATACACATGATTTTTCTGGTTTGAATATGTCTAGACCTTATTTATCAACTTGAGTGTTTACTATATGACATAATTAAGAAGGCTATGTGCTTTGGTTTTTCATTCTTTAGATTTTTTGTCTGAATTTTTATGCCCATTTGAATCTTGGTCAAATCCTAGGTTTGACCAAGATTTAAATAAGTTTAAAACATGGAAATGAAAAGGTAAAAGCATCGATCCTTCTTAGTCGCTCTAAAATGAAGCTGAATTTTGGGAGGTTTTTGAAATTTCCATGTTTGAAACCCAAAACCACTTCTCTTCATGCTTGACTTCATAAGACGAAGTAGGGACGATAGGGGGTAGATACATGATTTGTCTGGTTAATTTGGATATATCTAGACCTTGTTTATCAACTTGAATGCTTATGATATGACATAAGAACACTATGTGCTTTTTTTATTTTTTGTGCCCATTTGAATCTTGGTCAAATCCTAGGTTTGACCAAGATTTAAACAAGTATAGAACATGAAAATGAAAAGGGAAGCCTGTATCCTTCTTACTCACCCTAAAATGAAGTTTTGGGAGGTTTTTGAAATGTCCATGTTTGAAACCCAAAACCACTTCTCTTCATTCTTGACTTCTTAAGACATAGTTTAGGGGTTAGCGGGTAGATACATGATTAGTATGGTTTGAATATGTCTAGACCTTGTTTATCAACTTTAATGCTTACTACATGACATAAGAAGACTATGTGCTTTGGTTTTTCATTTTTCTGTTTTTTTTTTTGAATTTTCTGCCAATTTTGTTTGACCAAGATTTAGACAAGTTTTACACGTGAAAACGAATAAGTAAGCCTGGATCCTTCTTAGTCACTCCAAAATGTACCAATTGATAGGTGCGTTAACTTTGCTTCATGGAAAAAATAATGTCATGTAAATGAGTTAACTTGGATTTCCTACCCTTGAATCCATAGGAAACTTTGTTCTAATGCACTATAATAATCAACCGAGTTTTTACACCAACAGGTCTGTCACTTACGTGTGGTGCCCATGCGTGAGGTCCCACACTTCAGTGAGCACAAGTCACGTGCAATAGGTACGCAAACTCCCAGCCATTTTCTTTGTCAAGAGAAAGACGCATCAGGATGCGTATTGGAAGTCTGTGGGTCCTTCGGATCGTCCCTCATAAAAAAAAATCTCTCTCATTCTCGGCCTCGCTCGACTCGCTCGCTCGCTCGCTCGCACCTCCTGCTCACTGACAAACCCTGCACAAAAGTCAACATCATCACCCGAAAAAGGGGAGACACCATAATGCTCTCCCTTCTTCTCTCCTTCCGAGTGATCCCTCTTCCTCCGAGTTTCACTCGACGGGCAAACACACATGTGCTGCATAGTAATAATAATAAAAAGGTAGAAAAATCAACCTACGAATCTATAATTAAATAGGTTAAACTAGGGTTTTGCCCAGTACTACAGATCAAGGTTCAAAAAATCCAACTACGGGGTTCGAACAACCCCATTTCTAATCCAAGATTTTTTTCGACCTCATCCAATGGCCTCAAACTATAGGCCGGGTTAGCATCTAGTGCAGTATGTGTGAGAATGTATGCACTATGTGTGCTATAACTTGTGTGTCTTTCAAATTTGAACCAAATTTGAATAAGTTTGAAATATTTGAAATGGGGCTTTTGGCTTAAATGTTTGAAACCCAAAACGACTTCTCCTCATGCTAGACTTCATAAGACCGAGTTTAGGGTCGATAGGGGGTAGATACATGATTTGTCTGGTTTGAATATGTATAAACCTTGTTTATCAACTTGAATGCTTACTATATGACATAAGAAGACCATGTGCTTTTGTTTTCCATTTTTCTATTTTTTTAAGAATTTTATGCACATTTGATTCTGGTCAAATCCTAGGTTCAACCAAGATTTAAACAAGTTTCAAGCATGAAAATGAAAACGTAATCCAACATCCTTCTTAATTAGTCACTCTAAAATATATGAAGCTTTTGGGACGTACTTGAAATTTCCATGTTTGAAACCCAAAACCAATTCTCTTCATGATTGACTTCATAAGACAGAGTTTAGGGGTAGGGGTAGATATACACATGATTTTTCTGGTTTGAATATGTCTAGACCTTGTTTATCAACTTGAGTGTTTACTATATGACATAATTAAGAAGGCTATGTGCTTTGGTTTTTCATTCTTTAGATTTTTTGTCTGAATAATTTTTATGCCCATTTGAATCTTGGTCAAAGATCCTAGGTTTGTTGAGCAAGATTTAAACAAGTTTAACATGTGAAAATGATAAGGTAATTAAGTCTGGATCTTTCTCTTAGTAACTCTAAAATGAAGCTTTTGGGAGGTTCTTGAATTTACCATGTTTGAAACCCAAAACCACCGTACTTCTTTTCATGCTTGACTTCATAAGACAGAGTTTAGGGTTAGGGGTAGATACATGATTTTTCTGGTTTGAATATGTCTAGACCATGTTTATCAACTTGAATGCTTACTATATGACATAAGAAGGCTATGTGCTTTGGTTTTTCATTCTTTCGATTTTTTCTGAATTTTTATGCCCATTTGAATCTTGGTCAAATCCTAGGTTCGACCAAGATTTAAACAAGTTTAAAACATGACAATGAAAAGGTAATTAATCATGGATCCTTCTTAATTAACCAGCCAGTCTAATTAAAATGAAGCTTTTTGGGAGGTTTTTGAAATTTCCATGTTTGAAACCCAAAACCACACTTCTCTGCTTCATGCTTGACTTCATATATAATTAAGACAAAGTTTAGGGTTAGGGGTACATGATTTGTCTGGTTTGAATATGTCTAGACCTTGTTTATCAACTTGAATGCTTACTATATGACATAAGAAGACTATGTGCTTTGGTTTTTTATTTTATTTATTTTTTATTTTATGCCCATTTGAATATTGGTTAAATCCTAGGTTTGAACAAGATTTAAACAAGTTTAAAACATGAAAATGAAAAGGTAAGCCTGGATCCTTCTTAACTAGTCACTCTAAAATGAAGCTTTAATTTTGGGAGGTTTTTGAAATTTCCATGTTTGAAACCCAAAACCACTTCTCTTCATGCTTGACTTCATAAGACGAAGTTTAGGGTCGATAGGGGGTAGATACATGATTTGTCTGGTTTGAATATGTCTAGACCATGTTCATCAAATCCTAGGTTTGACCAAGATTTAAACAAGTTTAAAACATGAAAATGAAAAGCGAAGCATGTGTCCTTCTTAGTCACTCTAAAATGAAGTTTTTGGGCAGTTTTTGAAATTTCCATGTTTGAAACCCAAAACCACTTCTCTTCATGCTTGACTTCATAAGACATAGTTTAGGGGTTAGGGGTAGATACATGATTTGTATGGTTTGAATATGTCTAGACCATGTTTATCAACTTTAATGCTTACTATATGACATAAGAAGACTATGTGCTTTGGTTTTTCATTTTTCTGATTTTTTTAGAATTTTGATGCACATTTGAATCTTGGTCAAATCCTAGGTTTGACCAAGATTTAAACAAGTATATATAGAACATGAAAATGAAAAGGGAAGCCTGTATCCTTCTTAGTCACCCTAAAATGAAGTTTTCGGGAGGTTTTTGAAATTTCCATGTTTGAAACCCAAAACCACTTATCTTCATGCTTGAGCAAGATTTGACCAAGATTTAAACAAGTTTAAATCATGAAAATGGAAAGGTAAGCCTGGATCCTTCTTAGTCGCTCTAAAATGAAGCTTTTGGGATGTTCTTGAAATTTCCATGTTTGAAACCCGGCCAAAACGACTTTTCTTCATGCTAGACTTCATAAGATCGACACGGGGTACATATATACATGATTTGTCTGGTTTGGATATATCTAGACCTTGTTTATCAACTTGAATGCTTACGATATGACATAAGAACACTATGTGCTTTTTGTTTTTCATTTTTTGTGCCTATTTGTATCTTGGTCAAATCCTAGGTTTGACCAAGATTTAAACAAGTTTAAAACATGAAAATGAAAAGGGAAACATGTATCCTTCTTAGTCACTCTAAAATGAAGTTTTTGGGAGGTTTTTGAAATTTCCATGTTTGAAACCTAAAACCACTTCTCTTCATGCTTGACTTCATAAGACAGAGTTTAGGGTTAGAGGGGTAGATACATGATTTGTCTTATTTGAATATGTCTAGCTAGACCTTGTTTATCAACTTTTGAATGCTTACTATATATATATATGTGACATAAGAAGACTATGTGCTTTTGTTTTTCATTTTTCCGATTTTTTAATTTTATGCCAATTTAAATCTTGGTCAAATCCTAGGTTTGACAATGATTTAAACAAGTTTCAAATATGAAAATGAAAAGGCAAGCATGGATCCTTCTTAGTCACTCTAAAATGAAGCTTTTGATAGGTTTTTGAAATTTCCATATTTGAAACCCAAAACCACTTCTCTTCATGCTTGACTACATAAGACAAAGTTTAGGGTTAGGGGGTAGATACATGATTTTTCTTGTTTGAATATGTCTAGACCCTTGTTTATCAACTTTAATGCTTACTATATGACATAAGAAAACTATGTGCTTTGGTTTTTCATTTTTCTGATTTTTTTGGAATTTTGATGCACATTTGAATCATGGTCAAATCCTAGGTTTGACCAAGATTTAAACAAGTATAGAACATGAAAATGAAAAGGGAAGCCTGTATCCTTCTTAGTCACCCTAAAATGAAGTTTTTGGGAGGTTTTTGAAATTTCCATGTTTGAAACCCAAAACCACTTAATCTTCATGCTTGACTTCGTCATAAGATAGAGTTTAGGGGTTAGGGGGTAGATACATGATTTGTCTAGTTTGAATATGTCTAGACCTTGTTTACCAACTTTAATGCTTACTATATGACATATAAGAAGACTATGTGCGCTTTGGTTTTTCATTTTTTCATTTTTTTATTTTATGCCCATTTGAATCTTGGTGAAACCAAGGATTTGACCAAGATTCAAATCCGTATAAAAATTAAAAAACAAAATAAAAAAACAAGGTCTTCTTATGTTATATAGTAAGCATTCAATTAAGTTGATAAATAAGGTCTAGACATATTCAAACCAGAAAAATCATGTATCTACCCCTAACCCTAAACTTTGTCTTATGAAGTCAAGCATGAAGAGAAGTTGTTTTGGGTTTCAAACATGGAAATTTCAAAAACCCTCTCAAAGAGCTTCATTTTGGAGTGACTAAGAAGGATCCATAGGAAACTATGTACTAATACAGTATAATGATCACCCGAGTTATTAGAGCAACAAGTTTGTCACTTACGTGTGGTTCCCATGCGTGAGGTCCCACACTTCAGTGAGCACAAGTCACGTAGTCTTCTTATGTCATATAGTAAGCATTCAATTAAGTTGATAAACAAGGTCTAGACATATCAAACCAGAAAAATCATGTATCTACCCCCTATATATCCCTAAATTAACCCTGACTTATGAAGTCTAGCATGAAGAGAAGTCGTTTTGGGTTTCAAACGTTTAAGCCAAAAGCCCCATTTCAAATATTTTACACTTATTCAAATTTGGTTCAAATTTGAAAGACATACAAGTTATAGCACACATAGTGCATACATGTTCACACATACTGCACTAGATGCTAACCCTACAGTTTAGGGGCGGACCTAGGATAAATTTTTAGAGGGGGCAAACATATGATAAGTGATGCAAATATCATATTACAAGGTTTCAGAAAATTGAGCGGGGGCGGCTGCCCCCCTTGGCTATAGTCTGGATCCGCCCATGCTATAGTTTGAGGCCATTTGGATGACGTCGAAAAAAATCTTTGATTAGAAATGGGGTTGTTCGAACCCCGTAGTTGGATTTTTTTGAACCTTGATCTGTAGTACTGGGCAAAACCCTAGTTTAACCTAGTATATTTAATTATAGATTCGTAGGTCGAATTTTCTGTAGTACCTTTTTATTATTACTATGCAGCACATATGTGTTTGCCCGTCGAGTGAAACTCGGAGGAAGAGGGATCACTCGGAAGGAGAGAAGAAGGGAGAGCATTATGGTGTCTCCCCTTTTTCGGGTGATGATGTTGACTTTTGTGCAGGGTTTGTCAGTGAGCAGGAGGTGCGAGCGAGCGAGCGAGCGAGCGAGCGAGTCGAGCGAGGCCGAGAATGAGAGAGATTTTTTTTTTGTGAGAGGGACAACCGAAGGATCCAGAAGGACCCACAGACTTCCAATACGCATCCTGATGCGTCTTCTCTTGACAAAGAAAATGGCTGGGAGTTTGCGTACCTATTGCACGTGACTTGTGCTCACTGAAGTGTGGGACCTCAAGCGTGGGCACCACACGTAAGTGACAGACCTGTTGGTGTAAAAACTCGGTTGATTATAATAGTGCATTAGAACAAAGTTTCCTATGGATTCAAGGGTAGGAAATCCAAGTTAACTCATTTACATGACATTATTTTTTCCATGAAGCAAAGTTAACACATCTATCAATTGGTACATTTTGGAGTGACTAAGAAGGATCCATGCTTACCTTTTCGTTTTCACGTGTTAAACTTGTTTAAATCTTGGTCAAACCTAGGATTTGACAGAGATTCAAATGGGCGGAAAATTGAAAAAAAAACAGAAAAATGAAAAACCAAAGCACATACGTAGTTTTCTTATGTCATATAGTAAGCATTCAAGTTGATAAACAAGGTCTAGACATATTCAAAACATACAAATCATGTATGTACCCCTAACCCTAAACTATGTCTTATGAAGTCAAGCATGAAGAGAAGTGGTTTTGGGTTTCAAACATGGAAATTTCAAAAACCTCCCAAAAACTTCATTTAGAGTGACTAAGAAGGATAAATGCTTCCCTTTTCATTTTCATGTTTTAAACTTGTTTAAATCTTGGTAAAACCTAGGATCTGACCAAGATTCAAATGGGCATCAAAAATAGAAAAAATCAGAAAAATGAAAAACCAAAGCACATAGTCTTCTTATGTCATATAGTAAGCATTAAAGTTGATAAACAAGGTCTAGACGTATTCAAACCAGACAAATCATGTATCTACCCCTAACCCTAAACTCTGTCTTATGAAGTCAAGTATGAAGAGAAGTTGTTTTGGGTTTCAAACATGGAAATTTCAAAAACCCTCTCAAAGAACTTCATTTTGGAGTGACTAAGAAGGATCCATAGGAAACTATGTACTAATACAGTATAATGATCACCCGAGTTATTAGAGCAACAAGTATGTCACTTACGTACGTGTGGTTCCCATGCGTGAGGTCCCACACTTCAGTGAGCACAAGTCACGTAGTCTTCTTATGTCATATAGTAAGCATTCAATTAAGTTGGTAAACAAGGTCTAGACATATCAAACCAGAAAAATCATGTATCTACCCCCTATATATCCCTAAATTAACCCTGACTTATGAAGTCAAGCATGAAGAGAAGAAGTGGTTTTTGGTTTCAAACATGGAAATTTCAAAAACCCTCCCAAGAGCTTCATTTTGGAGTGACTAGTTAAGACGCATACATGCTTACTTTTTCATATTCATGTTTTAAACTTGTTCAAATCTTGGTCAACAAACCTACGATTTGACGAAGATTCAAATGGGTATAAAAAAATTAAAACCAAGGTCTGCTCATGTCATATAGTAAGCATTCAATTAAATTGATAAACAAGGTCTAGACATATTCAAACTAGTAGGAAAATCATGTATCTACCCCCTAACCCTAAACTATGTCTTATGAAGTCAAGCATGCATGAGAAGTGGTTTTTGGTTTTCAAGCATGGAAATTTCAAAAACCCTCCCAAGAGCTACATATTGGAGTGACTAAGAAGGATAGATGCTTAATTTTTCATATTCATGTTTTAAACTTGATTAAATCATGGTCAAACCTAGAATTTGACCAAGATTCAAATGGGCATAAAAATTCAAAAAAATGAAAAACCAATGCACATAGTCATCTTATGTCATCTAGTAAGCATTCAATTAAGTTGATAAACAATGTCTAGACATATTCAAACCAGAAAATTCATGTATCAAGCTAACCCTAACCCCAAACTCTGTCTTATGAAGTCAAGGCATGAAGAGAAGTACGTGGTTATTTGGTTTCAAACATGGAAATTTCAAAAACCCTCTCAAGAGCTTCATTTTGGAGTGACTACGAATGATACACGCTTAATTTTTCATATATATTCATGTTTTAAACTTGTTTAAATCATGGTCAAACCTAGGATTTGGCCAATATTCAAATGGACAAAATTTTAAAAAAAATCAAGGCACATAGTCTTCTTATGTCATATAGTAAGCATTCAATTAAGTTGATAAACAAGGTCTAGACATATTCAAACGAGAGAAATCATGTATCTACCCCCTAACACTAAACTTTGTCTCATGAAGTCAAGCACATGCATGAAGATATGTGGTTTTTGGTTTCAAACATGGAAATTTCAAAAACCCTCCCAAGAGCTTCATTTCGAAGTGATTAATTAAGAAGCATACATGCATGCTTACTTTTTCATATTCATGTTTTAAACTTATTCAAATCTTGGTGAAACCTAGGATTTGACCAAGATTCAAATGGGTATAAAAATTAAAAAAAACAAAAAAGGTCTTCTTATATATGTTATATAGTAGGCATTCAATTAAGTTGATAAACAAGGTCTAGACATATTCAAACAAGAAAAATCAAGCATGTACCCCTAACCCTAATATAAACTATGTTTCATGAAGTAAGCATGAAGATTTGTGGTTTTTGGTTTCGAACATGGAAATTCAAAAACCCTCCCAAGAGCTTCATTTTTGAAGTGACTAAGAAGCATACATGCTTACTTTTTCATATTCATGTTTTTAACTTATTCAAATCTTGGTGGAACCAAGGATTTGACCAAGATTCAAATGGGTATAAAAGTTCAAAAAAAAGGTCTTCTTATATGTCTAGACCTTGTTTGTCAACTTTAATGCTTACTATATGACATAAGAAAACTATGTGCTTTGGTTTTTCATTTTTCTGATTTTTTTATTTTGATGCCCATTTGAATCTTGTCAAATCCTAGATTTGACCAAGATAATTTAAACAAGTTTAAAGCATGAAAATGAAAAGGGAAGCATGTATCCATCTTAGTCACTCTAAAATGAAGCTTCTGGGAGGTTTTTGAAATTTCCATGTTTGAAACCCAAAACCACTTCTCTTCATGTTTGACTTCATAAGACATAGTTTAGGGGTTAGGGGTATAGATACATGATTTGTCTGGTTTGAATATGTCTAGACCTTGTTTGTCAACTTTAATGCTTACTATATGACATAAGAAAACTATGTGCTTTGGTTTTTCATTTTTCTGATTTTTTTATTTTGATGCCCATTTGAATCTTGTCAAATCCTAGATTTGACCAAGATAATGTAAACAAGTTTAAAACATGAAAATGAAAAGGGAAGCATGTATCGTTCTTAGTCACTCTAAAATGAAGTTTTTGGGAGGTTTTTGAAATTTCCATGTAGGAAACCCAAAACCACTTCTCTTCATGATTGACTTCATAAGACAGAGTTTAGGGTTAGGGGTAGATATATTTATGATTTTCCTAGGTTTGACCAAGATTTAAACAAGTTTAAAACATGAATATGAAAAGTAAGCATGTATCCTTCTTAGTCACTCCAAAATGAAGCTCTTAATTAGGAGGGTTTTTGAAATTTCCATGTTTGAAACCAAAAACCACTTATCTTCACCATGCATGCTTGACTTTATAAGACAGAGTTTAGGGTTAGGGGTAGATACATGATTTTCAGGTTTAATATGTCTATACCTTGTTTATCAACTTAATTGATTGCGCGCATACTATATGACATAAGAAGATCTTGGTATTCATTTTTTTTGAATTTTTATGCCCATTTGAATCTTGGTCAAATCCTAGGTTTGACCAAGATTTGAACAAGTTTAAAACATGAATATGAAAAGGTAAGCATGTATGCTTCTTAGTCACTCCAAAATGAAGCTCTTGGAAGGGTATTTGAAATTTCCATGTTTGAAACCAAAAACCACATCTCTTCATGCTTGACTTCATAAGACAAAGTTTAGGGTTAGGGGTAGATACATGATTTGTATGGTTTGAATATGTCTAGACCTTGTGTTTATCAACTTTAATGCTTACTATATGACATAAGAAGATTATGTGCTTTGGTTTTTCATTTTTCTATTTTTAATGCCCATTTGAATCTTGGTCAAATCATAGGTTTGACCAAGATTTGAACAAGTTTAAATCATGAATATGCAAAATTAAGCATCTATATATCCTTCTTAGTCACTCCAAAATGTAGCTCTTGGGATGGTTTTTGAAATTTCCATGTTTGAAACCTAAAACCACTTCTCTTCATGCATGCTTGACTTCATAAAGATAGAGTTTAGGGTTAGGGGTAGATATATACATGATTTTCTGGTTTGAATATGTCTAGACCTTGTTTATCAACTTGAATGCTTACTATATGACATGCAAAGACTTGCTTTGGTTTTTGATTTTGTTTTTGAATTTTTATGCCCATTTAAATCTTGGTCAAATCCTAGGTTTGACCACGACTTAAACAAGTTTAAAACATGAATATGTAAAAGTAAGCATGTATCCTTCTTAGTCACTCCAAAATGAAGCTCTTAATTAGGAGGGTTTTTGAAATTTCCATGTTTGAAACCAAAAACCACTTATCTTCACCATGCATGCTTGACTTTATAAGACAGAGTTTAGGGTTAGGGGTAGATACATGCATGATTTTTTAGGTTTAATATGTCTAGACCTTGTTTATCAACTTAAGTGAATGCGCACATACTATATGACATAAGAAGACCTTGGTATTCATTTTATTTGAATTTTTATGCCCATTTGAATCTTTGTCAAATCCTAGGTTTGACCAAGATTTGAACAAGTTTAAAACATGAATATATATGAAAAGGTAAGCATGTATGCTTCTTAGTCACTCCAAAATGAAGCTCTTGGAAGGGGTTTTTGAAATTTCCATGTTTGAAACCAAAAACCACATCTCTTCATGCTTGACTTCATAAGACAGAGTTTAGGGTTAGGGGTAGCCACATACATGATTTTTCTGGTTTGAATATGTCTAGACCTTGTTTATCAACTTAATTGTATGCTTATTATATGACATAAGAAGACTATGTGCATTGGGTTTTCATTTTTTTATCCCCATTTGTTGAATCTTGGTCAAATCCTAGGTTGGACCAAGATTTAAACAAGTTTAAAACATGAATAATATGAAACGTAACCTGCATCGATCCTTCTTAGTCACTCCAAAATGAAGCTCGTGGGAGGTTTTTGAAATTTCCATGATTTTTCTGGTTTGAATATGTCTAGACCTTGTTTATCAACTTGAATGCTTACTATATGACATACACAGACTATGTGCTTTGTTTTTTTTGAATTCTTATGCCCATTTGAATCTTGGTCAAATCCTAGGTTTGACCATGACTTAAACAAGTTTAAGACATGAATATGACAAAGTAATCATGTATCCTTCTTAGTCACCCCAAAATGAAGCTCTTGGGAGGGTTTTTAAAATTTCCATGTTTGAAACCAAAAACCACTTCTCTTCACCATGCATGCTTGACTTCATAAGACAGAGTTTAGGGTTAGGGGGTAGATACATGATTTTTCAGGTTTAAAACGTCTAGACCTTGTTTATCAACTTAATTGAATGCTTACTATATGACATAAGAAGACCTTGGTTTTTCATTTTTTTCTTCATTTTTTTGAATTTTTATGCCCATTTGAATCTTGGTCAAATCCTAGGTTTGACCAAGATTTGAACAAGTTTAAAACATGAATATAAAAAAGTAAGCATGTATGCTTCTTAGTCACTCCAAAATGAAGCTCTTGGGAGGGTTTTCGAAATTTCCATGTTTGAAACCAAAAACCACATCTCTTCATGCTTGACTTCATAAGACAGAGTTTAGGGTTAGGGGTAGATACATGATTTTTCTGGTTTGAATATGTCTAGACCTTGTTTATCAACTTAATTGAATGCTTACTATATGACATAAGAAGACTATGTGCCTTGGTTTTTCATTTATTTTGATTTATTTTGAATTTTATGCCTATTTTTATGCCCATTTAAACAAGTTTAAATCATGAATATGAAAAATTAGTCACTCCAAAATGTAGCTCTTGAGAGGGTTTTTGAAATTTCCATGTTTGAAACCAAAAACCACTTCTCTTCATGCATGCTTGACTTCATAAAGACAGAGTTTAGGGTTTGGGGTAGACAGCACGCGCCGACGCGTGGACGAAATTTATTCTCTGTCCCCCTGACATGCACTTGCCAGTGTCTTCAACAGTCTGACACGAACAGTGAAGCTTTTATGGAGCCCAGCGGAGAGGGGCTCCATTTCTCGAGCGGTAGCGAGGTGACATGCGGCCTAAATCCAAATTTAAACATTGCGAAAAAAATCTGAAACAAATCATGCACGTTCACAGCTCATATTAAGATAACCCCTAAAAATTTCAGATCAAAATTCGAAACATACATCGAGAAACAAAAAAGAGAAACTCAGATGGGAATAGTCTACAGAGAAACTCAGATTTGAATTCGGGAACTATTCATGACAGATTTCTCTTTTTTGTTTCTCGATGTATGTTAGTGGCAGTTAATATGGACCGGAGGAAGTACTAATAATATGAGGCATATTTTTGAGCTGGCCCTGTTTAGTAGAGTTTACATTTGAGAGTTACATCTTTCTACCACCATTATTTTTGATTTAGCTTGTCTTTTTTTGCCCACCATTTTATCGAGCAGGGTTAATGCAAGATCCATAGCAAACTAGCTTGTCATGACATTTTGTTGGCGGAGTGCATCTTCTCATGGCGAGCTAGCGACTTTGCCTACTAGAGTTTTTTTTGTTGAACTACATTTTTTGGATTTTCCCATTTTATTTGTGCACAAGCTATGAGCCGCCCGCAATTCAGCACCATATATTGGCGGGATTTTCTAGTTCAGCACCATAAATTAGCAGGATGCTATCTTCCTACCTCGCTTTCATTTCCCCTATATCCAGCCCCACCCACGGACAAGCAAGGGCCTCTCTCCCTACCTCGCACCTAGTCCGTCTCGCTCCCTCTCAGTCCTCCATCCGTAGCCGACATCCACCGCACCGGAGCCAGCTCAGCGACGCCGTCAACCACACTCCGTCCGCTTCGTCGGATCTGCTTCCCCGACTCACTGGTTCATCTTACCGGCCGGCGAGATCGGTACACAAAGCGCCACCATGATCCACCGAACCAAACCGAACGGCCAACGCGCCACCTCCCCAGTCGACCAAGGTTGAACACTTTGTCCGGCAGCTTTTGTTATGTACTCCGTATTTGATTTCCGAGACTAGTTTATTGCTTGCTTCCACTGCTTGTTATTAGCATCTGTTTTTTTTTGTAATGCCTGCTAGATATTCCCCTCGAGAATGCCTACGAAGAATCTCGGAGGCAAAATATCTTGCAGAATATGATAATTGCAGCCAAGCTCGGCATACTGTGGAATGGGACAAAATCACCGCACCCCAAGTCGTTGCCGAGATTTTTCACACGTGTGATGTGCCGCCAAAAGGACGATTCCGTGGGGCAGCTGCTGAAGAAGGTATTTAGCCGCACTGCTCAAATTTCATATGTCTTGTTTGCTGATTGATTTGATGAACTTTGATTTGCAGCAGCTAGCCACTGCTCATGTTCCTAACAAAGACAGTGAGCGCGCCAGTGATGCAGACATTGGTAGAAAGGAGGCGGGATTTGGTCCTATTGTTCTAGCAAGCAATCATTTGAGTGGCCGCCTAGGATCAGCACATCTGGATCCTCCTGAGCTCAACATTAAGGAGGTAATTTTATAATAGTGTTTTAAACATGACATAATCTAATGTACTGAAAGAGATCAAACTGTCAACAGGAGTGGAGTGGTATAGATGGTAGAGATATAGATATAGATTTCAGATTTCCTAATTTTTTCTTGAAAATAGGGTCGCCCCGGCCTCTGCATCCAAATGATGCACCCACCCTTTTATTGCAATGTTTTAGACTCCATTTAAGGTTTAGAAACTCATGGGTTGCTGAAAGTGGTGACATGAATCAACCAACATATTTCCTTTTAATCTGCTGATTGATTTTATGCATGGCAAATCGCAGAAGCAAGTGACTGCTCATGTCCCTGCCAAGCAGCATTGTAGCACAGATGTCCAGAGTTCCAGTGATGCAAACGTTTGTAGGAACAAAACAGAAGGATGTGGCACTGGGGAAGCTAAGATTAGGCGTCTTCAAAAGGACTTGGATGTGGCCACTTGGCGGAACAAAGAAATGAACCGAGGATGGAATTCTACAATTCAAGATGGCCTACATGCTGTTGCTGATCTGCAGAAGCTAGTGGCTGGCAACTTGGTTACCGCTTTGGCTGATGCAGATGTCCATGAGATCAACTGGACGATCTTGGAACAGGTGAAAGCACGAGCAGAAACTCTGCACTCATCTTTGCAGGTAGATGATTTTCAAAGGGTGATGCAAGAGCCGCTATATGAATAGATTGTTGTTTTCAGTTGATGATGTCCCTGGTTCTTTTGTTTACTTATGTGCTGGTAGTACTTAGGGGAACTAGCTTGTACAAGTATTTTTTTCCGATAAAGTTGTACAAGTAAATGGCACATGCTTCGCATGTTTGACCAATTAAGTTAAAAAGCTTCACAAAATCCTGCTATCATGTAGGCGGGCTTGCATTGGCTTTCAACCCAAGTGACTATTGACTGCAATCTGTAATATGTACCCCTCTGTTGCACTTAATGGTATCCAAGCCCTTGGGCCCCCCTCCTTTGTTAAAAAAAGATCGAATTCTTATTGCGTCGAAGTTGTTTCACTAAAAAAAAGAGCCCTCACGTGCAAGGCACGTGTATATATACTAGTACTAGTAGAGATGGTACACCTAGACATTAGAGATTTGTTTGTTTTAAAGATATTTTTAATTGTGTACAAGATGGAAAATATAACTTTAGGCTATCCACAATGTTGCTATTGCCAAATCTGATACGATGGTGAATTTGGCTTTGGTGTGAAATATAGCAATAGCTCCACAATGTAGTGGTTCCAAATATTTATAACGTGGGTCCCGCCATCAAGCTAAAACAACTCATAAAGCCAATATGGAACTACTCTCACAATGTAGGGAACTAGTTCCAAATGCCAAAAGTGAAATTTGGCATCGGAGCACCTATTTGCTCCGGTTCCCTGTTTTTCTGGTTTTGGAACTACCTCTACAATGTATGGAACTAGTTCAAAAAGCCAAAAATCAAATATGGAACCACTTTTGGCTACACGTTGTGGATGCTCTTAGCAAATTCCTAGTATTTTTCATGGTCGATGTAAAAAAAGTATTTTTCATGGTTGATGTAAAAAAAACAAGTTTTTTTCATGGTCGATGTAAAAAAAGAGAGAAAACATGTCTCATAAAAAGCCTTATGGTTAGCACAATTTTTTTACGGAGTAACTCTTTTTTACATAGCCCAAATTACTATTCGATTTTTCCATTGAAATATTTTATGTGTATAAAGCAAGCGAAGAAGTACACATGCATTTTTCGTTTTATTCTTTTTTGACATTTCAAAATGTATAGAAGATGAATTTCGAAATAAAGAGATCATATGCACCCAAGAACCAACAAGCATATCCCCTTGAACCCGAACATACTCAGGGCCCTTTTGTTGTGCCTTTTTTTGCCTTTTTGGCTTTTGGATTTTGGAAGCCAAAAACAAATATTATATTCTTTTGGCTTCCAAAATCCAAAAGCCAAAAAGCCACAGCAAAAGGGCCCTCAGCTTCAGACTTGGGATTTCGTAGGCTAGGGTTCCACAGTTTTCCAGCAACCAGTAATAATTTCAACTCTGCCCCAAAATTCCCGCCGAAATCCCCCCCCGCTTCCAAAATTCAAAGCGATGTGAAATAAGTACAGTGTCGATCTTATCCCCCCGGACCGCTCAATTCAGACCTATCACCGGCGGCGCCGAACCCCGCATCTCTCTCTCACGCTTCCACCCTGCATGACCCACCGGATCATCTCACACGCCGGCGCCGGCCCACTGTCCCACTCCCACACCAGCACTACTGCCTTCTCATCGGCCACCGTAGTGACCGACGACGTTCCGCCGTCTCCCTTGCTTTTTAGCAAGCCGGAGTAGCTTCCACCTCCCCCACCCCCACCGACGACCACTGTACCATACGAGCTCCTCCGTAGCCGACTTCCACCGCCGCCTTGTCAGCGACAGTCACCATCGCCGGGTTCTCGTATCTTAATCCCCGACTCCTTCCGTCCACCGGACTGGAGAGATGGGCGCTTCCATGGTCGACGGCAGGAAACCAAAGCGTACACGCGCCCACTTCCAAGAAGGTTGATATGGCCGCATTCGTTATGCATGTGATTTCGAAAAGTATTTTTTTGCTTACTTGCACCGCCATCTCATTAGCATTTTTTTTGTAATGCATGCTAGATATTATTGCAATACAGAAGAATGAATTAAAAGAGAAACGGATACGGAATATATGTATAAGATATGCAAGCCGTGTGGGCACAAACATGTGTAACGCTATTGCCTCTAGTGCAAACCTGAACAAAATCGGAGAAGAACCCTTTCCCCTTCCCAAAGATAAAGAACAATGTTATGATTCACAATTTGATCATGCTGAGCCTCTTGGAGAGCTGACTCAGGAAGATGCCTTGCCTGACCATTCTCCTCAACCCCACCAGGTGATTTCTGTGTTTTTACTTTGAGATATCTGTTTTGCAACTTCCATGTGTTGTATACTTGTATCCTGAATCCCACCAAACATGTTCACATGCCACCTCTAGGTCTCCTTAATGCATCATATATATGTTTCAGCATGCACGTCATCCTTTACTGTTCTTCATTCTATTCCATTTGCATATCATCATATATGGGACTTCTGTAGACTGAAATATCGTTTATGTGTGCTAGGAATCTGCAGCTTCAAGTAAGAATTTCGCAGGAACCACCAATGAGAGGAAGACCATTCAACAGGCACCTGAATTGGTGATAGAACAGCTGCAACCAAAAAAGAAACCTGCTTCTGCTACTAGACAGTCTCAGCGATTCATGGCACCAGTTGAAGAAAATAACGAAAATTCTAAGAGTACTGAAATAAAAAAACGTGGTGAACACCCCAAGCGGTTGAATCAGCCACCTGTTACCAATCCAGTCAACCAGCGACAATCGGCAGCAGAACCAGTTTCCACAGCAACTTCTCAGCCACAATTGGCAGCAGAACCAGTTTCCACAGCAACTTCTCAACAACAATTGGCAGCAGAACAAGTTTCCACGGCAACTTCTCAGCCACAATTGGGATCAGCAGTAGCTGTGGTAGGAAATACTGCCCAAGGACACACTGTACCAGTCCCAGCTGACACAACCACAACTGGCCAAACACTGCTAGCACAACATCAACAAACTGTTGATGATCTCCCACTGACCCATATTAGTCCTGCCATAGACAACTCCCCTGAGGATGAGCCCCACACCGAAGAAGGTACATTTTCCAATGCTTATAGTTTCATTCTCCGTTATAAAGTTATACTTTATAGAGATATATATATATATATATACCTACCTTGATAGCTTGATGTAATGCTTAACTTTGTAGTTGCACCACGATCAAGAAAAACGAGGGGCCCAACAGTAGGGAAAATGTTCGTAGCTAAGCTTGCTGGGATGGAATCAAGATTTCGCCTTTCATCTATCGTAGGTGGCAGAAGGCCACTGGACCCAGAAGAATCTTGTAAATTAGCATCGGATGTAGGAATTTTCGTCAGGAATGAAATTCCTATCTTCCCAACATGGAAAGAGCACGTAGACACCTCTGCGCATTTTGAAAAATTAGTGCACAGGTTACACGTAAGTCATCTTTCTCTTGGTAATGTTACTCATACTAGTATACCACATTGGCACGTCCCGTTCCTTCTAGCTTGTTGTTGGATCTATGTATATCACACCAACGGTTTATATTGTTGTGAACAGTTAAGGTTCGAGTTCGATGAGGACCAAGAGGAAGTAAAGCATGTTCTCAACAGTCTATTCTCAGACTGTCTGCGCCAGTATCGCAGCAGGCTAAAGAAGAAATACTTCACTGGAAAGATTACTGGGAGTGTTCCAACTATATCTCCTTTTAAGCAAATGACTGACAAACAGTGGGGAGATCTTGTGAAGCACTGGTCTGATCCAAAGAATATGGTATGATTTGTAAGACTGAGACCAGATCACATCTTGGATTCTTATTTATAGCAGTGTCTCACTAGTCTCCTTTTTGCAGAATTTGGCTAAACAGAATCAGGAAAACCGCGGTAAACTACTTTTACCTAGCCGTACGGGATCTCGTAACCTTATAGTGCACATTCGGCAAAAAGTAAGGACATGTTGTTTTATACTGCTATTTAGAAATATTTTAGTAAAAGATCATGCAGAGTATATACACCAGTGTGCAGCTTATATTATGATCCTCCATTTCAACCACGTTATTCGATTTATAAATGGTAGTACTAAAATGCAGATGTTACATAATGCAAGTAAAAGGGAACCAAACAAAGAGATGACTCTGCCAGAGATTTTTGAAGCATGCCAGAAGAACAAACTTGAAGTGATTGGAGAAGTCGCACAGAGTGTTCTTGTAAGTCTTCTCAAAGATTGAAATTTTGTGACGACTCACATCCCAACTTATAGGAGTAGTAAAGTACATGTCAATATGATATTATATATGTTTATTAAAATTCATGTGATGTGAATCAGACATGCCAAACTGTAGGAATAAAAGTAGGTCATACACATGATAAATCTACTATCAGCAAGTTTCTCTGTAGTAACTATCATGTTTACACATGTGTACGAACTGAATTTTTTGCAGGAAGATATGAAATTAGAGATGGCAAAAACCGGTAAAAACGGTCTGGAAAAAACCGATGAAGAATGTGTGAAGGCATTTTCTATGGCAATAAAAAAGAAAGGCATTGCCAAAAACACTTTCTTACGGAATGCTGGACTGCTGAAGTGCAAGTCCATGTCCAAGTCAAAGTATTTGCATGCTCAAGTTCTAAAGGAGCAACTCCAAGTAGAACGAGCTGCATCAGCTGCGCTAAGACTAGAAGTCGACAATTTTAGAACGATAGCAGCACAGAAGGAGGCCCTACTGGAGCAGGTTAGGAATGCTAGTAAGTAGTAAGAAGAGTATCTGCTAGATAATTGGAGATGAACGGGGACAGTGACAGGTCATTACCTTTGTCTTGTAAAATGGTTCCTTAGTCTGAGCATATTTCGTAGGTGCATTTATCTGCAATTGCTATGATCTTGGTGGTCGTTTCCTTGTTGTGATGTGGATTTTTTTGAACCGGAACCCTGCTGATTGTTAATATTATAAGTGGATTGCCTAGCCCTTTCCATCAGTTCTGACTTGTGGTTCCGTTGGCTCGTGGATGAAGCTTGACGTGGTATCAGAGCCCATAGTCTCAAGTTCGAGTCATCGCTTTCACAAACCTTCTCTTCTCTTCTCCCGGTCTAGCCTTTTCTGTCAGTTTGGACTTTTTGTTGCGATGTATAAAGTGGATTGCCTAGCCCTTTCCATCAGTTCGGACTTTTGGTCGCGTTGGCTAGTGCATTAAAGCTTGACACTGATGATTTTCTGTGATCCATTGATTTCCATCTTTCTACATACTGGTCTAGAAGCTTGTCAACTGGTCTGGTTCATTCATCGCTGTATTGAGTGCAATGAACGGAACAGTGGCTTCTCCTTTGTGTTGTGCTGCAACACAACAGCTGTTCCTGCTTCTGTACAGGTGAGTTGTGAACAGAGATACTTATGTATGCTACCAAATTTCGACTCCATATAATCAATAGCTTAACAACCCTCTAATTCAAAATCTCAACATTATTTCACACACTGAAATATTTTGTACGCGTTTTGAATTGGAGAACATGGGAACCGACTTTGGTTTCTGATTATGACTTGATGTGACCCTAGGCCCTGGATTCCTGAGCAGAAGGTATGTGTAAAAACAAAGAGATTACGAAGTGCTAATTCCCTTTTTTTGTAAGTCCTGGTGGCATTGACACTCCTTTCTTACTTGCTATATTTTTTTGGTGTTTATATATAATAGAGAATTACCAGCTTATTGTCGAACCCGTTAGATTTTGGGCAATAATTGTTACGTGGCTGCTTCTTAATTAAAGTTTATCATGTCATGTAGATGGATTTGTGAAAGATGCAGCGGGTCGTTCTTCAGATCGTCTACATGGGATTCCCATCTACATGTATGTTCACGGTTTCATGGAGTACTTCAGCTCATAGCAGCCACATACGATCCTGCAAGATTTGCATTTTTTTTGACCTTGCAAGATTTGCATTCAATGTATCGCCAAGACGCGTCCGTGAGAACTCTAGAAACATCTTCGTCTGACTCGTTTTGGCGCGCGCAGTTCCCGAGCGAATCCAATGAATTTTGACCGTTCTCTTAAAAAAAGGAACTTTGACCGTTGGATCAAGCGTTGGAGAACTGTTGTGCCAACGGCCAATAATTATGATCGTCGTAACCGATTTTCAACGTGATGATGAATTGATGTGACATTTGGCCGTACTAGTACGGTCTCATATTTTTGTATTACTTGGATTGTAGCCAAATTCGAAATCTCATTCCAGCGGCAAAACTTCCCCCGAAAAATACAAATATTTCACACGCTTCTAACTTCCCATTCTACCCTCGTAAAGATGACAACAATGTCCATGTATAAGTCGGTTGGTGGGGGGTCTACCCGTCATTTTTTTTCGATCACCACCTCCCTAGCTCCGGAAACTCCCCGAAAAAAAATTCATTTCCCTCACTCTCTCCTCTGAGACCACCCACCGGAACTTCCCAAGTCCCTCTCTCTCCCACCTCCACGACCACCGCACCGGAACATCCCCGCCGGACTTCCCTGGCCTACCCGAGGCCTCGCGATCCTCGTCATCCGGCTGCCTGCCGGAGCCGCTTCATCGACGCCGTCATCAACCGGACCGGATCATCCCCGCCGAACCTCGAAACCATATGCTCATCCAGCAGTCTACCGCAGTCGCTTCAGCTGCGGCATCGTCCACCCCACCGGAGCCGCTTCGCCGGATCCGTCGTCCACCGCATCGGATCTTGCTCACCGACACCGCTGTGCATGAACCGGATCTGCTTCACCGGCGCCGTGTATGATCTAAACTCTTCTACTGTCGCTTTTCTATTGCTTGCCTGCAAGTTCTTGTTTAATCTTGGGGGAACCTGTTTGTGCTAACGACGCGCCGTTACGTTTTTGCAGACGAGATGAGTAACCATGAAGTGTAATGGCCGTCTCTCCAACCCCAAGTAGCACATGTAGCGTACTTCATCACCGGATCTATCAACCCCAGGAAGATCTGCTGTGACTCCCACAGAGTGCTTCTCCTAATGTAAGTCCCTTGTTTTAGCGCCATGTTCTGGGTTCAGATGCTTGTTTGTCTGAAGCTCTTTTAGTTCATTCCTAGCTATGACCGTAACACCTTGCTATTTTCTACTTCATTGCTAACTTTAAGCGATTGAACATTTTGGTTTGCATTCCCTGCTCTGTAGATGTAGCCATCATAACTTCTATCTTGCTCAGTCGTTGTTACAAAAATTATACTGTAGGTATTATAGTAACATCCTGCTATTATTTAGTTCATGGCCAATTTTAAGTAATTGCACATGTTGGTTCGCATTCCCTGCTCTATAGCTTTTGGCATCGTAACTTCTATATTTGGTTTACATTCCCTGCTCTGTAGATCTAGCCATCATAACTTTATCTTGCTCAGTCGTTGTTACAAAAATTATGGCCTGCTACTATGTTGTTTGTGCCAATTTTTTACTCCATGAACATGTTGGCTTGCATTCCCTGTACTACAGGTGATGCCATTGTTTTGTATCTAGTTCATTGTAAGCTAACAAAGTAAGGACTTAGTTTGGCATGCTATCACTCTGCTATCTAGCCTGTAGTACAAATAAACTTGTCATACTACTAGATAATAATTTTGCGTGCCATCTTGTTCTTCAAAAGCTGCATTATTGACTTGTTTCTCTGACTTGGCATGACGCTCACATATGGAAAGCTGAACATATTGGTTTGCATTCCCTCTTATACAAGTTCACAGGTGATCCCACTATATTCTGTATCTGGTCCATCCTAAGCTCCAGCATTAACTATCCTCCATGTGTTGCTCATTACAAGTTTATATCCCGAAACATCTTGATTTGCATCCCCTTCACTATAAGTTCAGGAGTATTATTTAGTTCACGGCCAAAATGAAGTAATTGCACTTGGCACATGTTGGTTCACATTCCCTCCTCTTTAGCTTTTGCCATCGTAACTTCTATTTTTGGTTTACATTCCCTGCTCTGTAGATGTAGCCATCATAACTTCATCTTGCTCAGTCGTTGTTACAAAATTTATAGCCTGCTACTATGTTGTTCATGCCAATTTTGTACTCCCTGAACATGTTGGTTTGCATGGGACTCGACAGTAGTAAGTCTGCTGTTTCATTCTAACATGCTCTTTATATTTGTTGGTATGCGGCATGCACTCTTTGTTTGCTTATTGTGCGCATTACAATGATCTTGTTATAACGACGAAATGATGAGTTCCAAATTCTTTGCCAAACAATATTGTAGTGTCATTGCCTTTCCATTGTTGCTGTCTTAACTTGTAATGTCTTTGTTTCAGATATAGGTGCTGCATGGACAACTTAAAAGATTGCCGGATCGCTTCATTGTATTGCTAGGTTTAATTACCATTCAATTTCTCTGGGTTCTGTAATATTTTTTCAATGCCTTGCAGCTGATGTAATATTTAGTTAGTTTTTATAGTTCTTTCGCGCATTTTTTCTTTGGTGCTTGTGGTAAGTGAGGCTATCCGACAGAAATCAATGCTGCGTAAATATTCTCAGTATCTAAATCACGAATTCCCATCCCTTAAACGGCCCAATTAAACGAAATCACATATGTGCCTGCCCGCAAAATCCTAAAGCGCATATTATGCCGGCATATAAACAGCAACTAAACGGGCTGGCCCACTTACTTCTTGGGCCAGCCCATTTGATTTACGGTGGACCCCACACTAATTGGGCTGGCCCACTTGCTTTAAGGTGGACCCCACCAACTACTGGGCCGGCCCACTAAATAGTTGGGCCAGCCCATTTGCTTTTTTGGAGGACCCCACATAATAAATGGGCCGGCCCTTTAAGAGAAAGCGGGACCCACCTGTGTTTTTGGCCCGCCCAATATCTTGTTGGGCCGGCCCACTTGCTATATTGTGGACCCCAGCACTAGATGGGCGGCCCTTTAACGGGAAAGTGGGGCCCACTGGGCTTTTGGCCGGCCCGCTATCTTGTTGGGCCGACCCGCTCTATGGTGGTCCCACATGGTAAATGGGAAGCCCTTTAAGTGGAAGGTGGGACCCACCTGTGTTTTTGGCCCGGCCCACTATCTTGTTGGGCCGGCCCACTTTCTACATGGTGGACCCCACATACCAAATGGGCCGGCCCATTAACAGAAATGTGGGACCCACCTGTGTTTTTGGCCCGGCCCACTATCTTGGTGGGCCAGCCCACTTGCTATATGGTGGGCCCCATACTAAATGGGCGGCCCTTTATCAGGAAAGTGGGACCCGCCTGTGTTTTTGGCCCGGCCCACTATCTTGTTGGGCCGGCCCACTTGCATATATGGTGGACCCCACATACTAAATGGGCCGGCCCTTTAACAGGATAGTGGGACCCACCATGTGTTTTTGGCGGCCCACTAGCTTGTTGGGCCAGCCCCTTGCTATATGGTGGACCCCACACACTAAATGGGCGGCCTTTTAAAGAAGTGGGACCCCCTGTGTTTTGGCCGCCCACTTGCTTCTTAGGCGGCCCCGATTCTTGTAAGGGGACCACATGTTAAATGGCCGGCCCATTTAACTTTTGACCGATCAACATTAGAGTTAGGCCGGCCCATAACTAATGGACCAGCCCGGCTATATAGTTGACCGGTCAAACTATGTCATCTGGCCCGCCCGCTTAAGGCGTGGCCGGCCTCGTGTGGGCCTACCATCTACCACGGGGTTTCGGCCGGTTAACGCCGTTAAGCTGCGTCTGCCACGTGTCGTTTGCATGACGTCAGCAGTCAACGGAGCTCCGGAAACACTTCCGCTGGTCCGATTTTCCGTGGCGGAAGGGCGCCCAAGCGCGACGGACCGAAAAAATCGCGTTGGACTTTGCCTGACGCAGTTTCGACAACGGAACCCATATCGTCGGGTTAGGCCCATAGGCGACGAAAAATGCCCCTTAGTTGACGATTTTGGGACGTTGTCTATCAGAACTTTTCTTGTAGTGTACTTTGCATCTTTGTGGCATAGTGGGATGAAGCGGCTCGGGCTAACTTTACATGACCGCGTTCATGAGATTTGCTCCACGCTTGACATGCAACTTGTATTGCATAAGTGGCTTTGCGGGTGTCTGTCTCTCCTACTATAGTGAAGATTCAATTTACTCTTCTATTGACAACACTAGTATCACCGTTGTGGTTCATGTTCGTAGGTAGATTGGATCTTGCTCGAAAACCCTAAACCACGTAAAATATGCAAACCAAATTAGAGAACGTCTAACTTGTTTTTGCAGGGTTTGGTGATGTGATATGGCCATAATGTGATGATGAATATGTATGAGATGATCATTATTGTATTGTGGCAACCGGCAGGAGCCTTATGGTTGTCTTTAAATTTCATGTTGAGTAGTATTTCAAAGTAGTTGTAATAGTTGCTACATGGAGGACGATCATGAAGACGGCGCCATTGACCTTGGTGCTTCGCCGACGATGATGGAGATCATGCCGTTGATGATGGAGATCATGTCCGTGCTTTGGAGATGAAGATCAAAGGCGCAAAGACAAAAGGGCCATATCATATCACATATGAACTGCATGTGATGTTAATCCTTTTATGCATCTTATTTTGCTTAGATCGCGACGGTAGCATTATAAGATGATCCCTCTCACTAAAATCTCAAGATAATAAAGTGTTCATCCTTAGTAGCACCGTTATCAAGTCTTATCGTTTCGAAGCATCTCGTGATGATCGGGTGTGATAGATTCGATAAGTACATATAACGGGTGCAAGACAGTTTTGCACATGCGGATACTAAGGTGGCCTTGACGAGCCTAGCATGTAAAGACATGGTCTCGGAACACGTGATACCGAAAGGTAGAGCATGAATCATATGATTGATATGATGAACACTTTGAGTGTTCGCCATTGAAATTACATCTTGTCTCGTGATGATCGGGCATAGGTGTGATGGATTTGGTTCGTGTGATCACTAAGACAATGCGAGGGATATTGTTTTGAGTGGGAGTTCACCTAGATTTTTAATTATGTAGAATTAAAATTTGAACTCAATTTGTCATAAACTTAGTCTAAACTATTGCAAATATGTTGTAGATATGGCGTCCTCAATCAATTTTAATCAGTTCCTAGAGAAAGAAAAGCTTAAGAGCAACGGTAGCAACTTCACCGACTGGTTCCGTCATGTGAGGATTTTCCTCAATGGCGGAAATCTGCAATATGTGCTTGATGCACCGCTAGGTGACCCTCCTGCAGAAACTGAAACCGATGAAGTAAAGAATGTTTACGCAACTCGGAAAACTCGGTACTCTCAAGTTCAGTGTGCCATCTTATGCAGTCTGGAATCCGATCTTCAAAAACGTTTTGAGCACCACGATCCTCATGAGTTGATAAAAGAGTTGAAGACTATTTTTGAGACTCATGCGGCCGTGGAATGCTATGAAGCATCGAAACACTTTTTCAGCTGTATGATGGAAGAAGGCAGCTCCATTAGTGAGCACATGCTCGTTATGACCGGGCATGCGAAGAAACTCAGTGACTTGGGAATAGTGATTCCTAACAGACTGGGGATTAATCGTGTCCTTCAATCACTGCCACCAAGTTACAAGAACTTTGTGATGAACTACAATATGCAGAACATGAACAAGGAGTTTCCTGAACTCTTTGGCATGCTAAAAGCTGCTGAGATTGAGATCAAGAAAGAGCACCAAGTGTTGATGGTCAACAAGACCACCAGTTTCAAGAAACAGGGCAAGTCTAAAGGAAAATTCAAGAAGGGTGGCAAGAAAGCTGCCACGCCTCCTATGAAACCTAAGAACGGCCCTAAGCCTGATGCTGAGTGCTATTACTGCAAGGAGAAGGGACACTGGAAGCGTAATTGCTCCAAGTATTTGGCGGATCTGAAGAGCGGCCTTGTCAAGAAGAAGAAAGAAGGTATATCTGATATACATGTTATAGATGTTTATCTCACTAGTTCTCGTTCTAGTACCTGGGTATTTGATACTGGTTCGGTTGCTCATATTTGTAACTCGAAACAGGAACTAAAGAATAAACGTTCTGAAAGATGAAGTATGCGCGTTGGAAACGGATCCAAGGTCAATGTGATCGCAGTCGGGACACTTCCTCTACATCTACCTTCGGGATTAGTTTTAAGCCTAAATAATTGTTATTATGTACCCGCGTTGAGCATGAACATTATATCGGATCTTGTTTAATGCAAGACGGTTATTCATTCAAGTCTGAGAATAATGGTTGTTCTATTTTTATGAATAATATCTTTTATGGTCGAGCACCACAAAAGAATGGCTTATTTCTGTTAGATCTCGATAGTAGTAATACGCATATACATAACATTGATGCTAAGCGAATTAAATTGAATGATAATTCTACTTATATGTGGCACTGTCGTCTTGGTCATATTGGAGTGAAACGCATGAAGAAACTCCATACTGATGGATTACTTGAATCACTTGACTTTGAGTCACTTGATAGATGCGAAGCATGTCGATGGGAAAAATGACTAAGACTCCATTCTCGGGTATGATGGAGCGAGCTACTGACTTATTGGAAATCATACATACCGATGTGTGTGGACCAATGAGTGTAGCATCGCGCGGTGGTTATCGTTATGTTCTAACCTTCACAGATGATTTAAGTAGATATGGGTATATCTATTTAATGAAACATAAATCCGAAACTTTCGAGAAGTTTAAGGAATTCCAAAGTGAAGTAGAAAATCAACGTAACAAGAAGATTAAATTTCTACGATCTGATCGCGGAGGTGAATATCTGAGTTATGAGTTTAGCATGCATTTAAAGAAATGCGGAATACTTTCACAATTGACACCGCCGGGAACACCACAACGAAACGGTGTGTCCGAACGTCGTAATCGAACTCTCTTAGATATGGTTCGTTCTATGATGTCTCTTACTGATTTGTTATCATTTTGGAGTTATGCATTAGAGACAGCCGCATTCACTTTAAATAGAGCACCATCAAAATCCGTTGAAACGACACCGTATGAATTATGGTTTAATAAGAAACCTAAGCTGTCGTTCCTAAAAGTTTGGGGTTGCGAAGCCTATGTAAAAAGTTACAACCGGACAAGCTAGAACCCAAAGCGGAGAAATGCGTCTTCATAGGATACCCTAAGGAAACTATAGGGTACACTTTCTATCACAGATCCGAAGGCAAGATCTTTGTTGCTAAGAACGGAACCTTTCTTGAGAAAGAATTTCTCACTAAAGAAGTGACTGGAAGAAAAGTAGAACTCGATGAGATTGAAGAATCTCTACTCGTTGATCAGAGTAGCGCAGTACCGGAAAATGTTCCTGTGCCACCTGCACCGATAACAGAGGAAGCTAATGATAATGATCATGAAACTTCAAATGAGACAGCTACTGAACCTCGCAGATCGACAAGGGATCGTGCCACTCCAGATTGGTATGATCCTTGTCTAAATGTCATGATTGTGGATAACAATGATGAGGACCCTGCGACGTATGAAGAAGCGATGATGAGCCCAGATTCCAACAAATGGCAAGAAGCCATGAAATCCGAAATGGGATCCATGTATGATAACAAAGTATGGACTTTGGTAGACTTACCTGATAGCCGCAAGGCTGTCGAGAATAAATGGATCTTCAAAAGAAAAAACAGATGCTGATGGTAATATTACTGTCTATAAAGCTCGACTTGTCGCAAAGGGTTTCCGACAAATTCAAGGTGTTGACTACGATGAGACTTTCTCACTGTAGCGAAGCTAAAATCTGTGAGGATTTTGTTAGCAATAGCTGCATTTTTCGATTATGAGATTTGGCAGATGGATGTCAAAACGGCGTTCCTTAATGGAGACATTGAGGAAGAGTTGTATATGGTACAACCCAAAGGTTTTGTCGATCCTAAAAATGCTGACAAAGTATGCAAACTTCAGCGTTCAATCTATGGACTGAAGCAAGCATCGAGAAGTTGGAACCGACGCTTTGATAAGGTGATCAAAGACTTCGGGTTTATACAGTGTCATGGAGAGGCCTGTATTTACAAGAAAGTGAGTGGGAGCTCTGTAGCATTCCTGATATTATATGTAGATGACATATTATTGATTGGGAATGATATAGAACTATTAAGCAGTGTAAAGGGTTATTTGAATAATAGTTTTTCAATGAAAGACCTTGGTGAAGCATCATACATATTAGGCATCAAGATTTATAGAGATAGATCAAGACGTCTAATAGGGCTATCACAGAGTACATACCTGGACAAGATTCTGAAAAAGTTTAGAATGGACGAAAGTAAGAAAGGATTCTTACCTATGTTACCAGGCAAGGTCTTGAGTAAGACTCAAGGACCGGCTACGGCAGAAGAAAGAGAAAGGATGAGTCAGATCCCCTATGCCTCGGCAGTAGGCTCTATCATGTATGCCATGCTATGTACAAGACCGGATATAGCACATGCTGTTAGTTTGACTAGCAGATATCAAAGTGATCCAGGAATGGAACACTGGACAGCGGTCAAGAATATCCTGAAGTACTTGAAAGAACTAAGGATATGTTTCTTTGTTATGGAGGTGACCAAGAGCTCGTTGTAACAAGTTACACCGATGCAAGTTGGAACACTGATCCTGATGACTCTAAGTCACAATCTGGGTACGTGTTTATATTGAATGGTGCTGCGATAAGCTGGGCAAGCTCGAAGCAGTGCACGGTGGCGAAATCCTCAACAGAATCGGAGTACATAGCGGCTTCAGAGGCTTCATCGGAAGCGGTATGGATGAAGAGGTTCATTGTAGAGCTCGGTGTGGTTCCTAGTGCATTGGACCCACTAGTCATCTATTGTGACAACATGGGTGCCATCGCCAATGCACAAGAACCAAGGTCACACAAGAGGCTGAAGCATATCAAGCTGCGTTACCACTCGATTCGCGAGTACATCGAAGATGGAGAAGTAAAGATTTGCAAAGTACACACTGATCTGAATGTAGCAGATCCGTTGACTAAAGCTCTCCCTAGGGCAAAGCATGACCAACACCAGAATGCCATGGGTGTTAGGTACCTTACAATGTAATCTAGATTATTGACTCTAGTGCAAGTGGGACACTGTTGGAGATATGCCCAAGAGGCAATAATAAAAGTGGTTATTATATATCTTTATGTTTATGATAAATGTTTATATACCATGCTATAATTGTATTAACTGAAACATTGATACATGTGTGATATGTAAACAAACAAAGAGTCCCTAGTAAGCCTCTTAACTAGCTTGTTGATTAATAGATGATTAGTTTCATAATCATGAACATTGGATGTTATTATAACAAGGTTATATCATTGTATGAATGATGTAATGGACACACCCAATTAAGCGTAGCATAAGATCACGTCATTAAGTTATTTGCTATAAGCTTTCGATACATAGTTACCTAGTCCTTATGACCATGAGATCATGTAAATCACTTATACGGGAAAGGTACTTTGATTACATCAAACGCCACTGCGTAAATGGGTGGTTATAAAGGTGGGATTAAGTATCCGGAAAGTATGAGTTGAGGCATATGGATCAATAGTGGGATTTGTCCATCCTGATGACGGATAGATATACTCTGGGCCCTCTCGGTGGAATGTCGTCTAGTGTCTTGCAAGCATATGAATAAGTTCATAAGAGACCACATACCACGGTACGAGTAAAGGTACTTGGGAGACGAGGTTGAACAAGGTATAGTGTGATAGATGATCAAACCTCGGACAAGTAAAATATCGCGTGACAAAGGGAATTGGTATCGTATGTGAATGGTTCATTCGATCACTAAAGTCATCGTTGAATATGTGGGAGCCATTATGGATCTCGAGATCCCGCTATTGGTTATTGGTCGGAGTGAGTACTCAACCATGTCCGCATAGTTCGCGAAGTAGGGTGACACACTTAAAGTTGGATGTTGAAATGGTAGAACTTGAATATGGAATGGAGTTCGAATATTTGTTCGGAGTCCCGGATGTGATCCCGGACATCACGAGTTCCGGAATGGTCCGGAGAATAAGATTCATATATAGGATGTCATTTTATGTGAATAAAATGATGCGGAAGGTTCTATGGAAGGTTCTAGAAGGTTCTAGAAAAGTCCGGAAGAAACCACCAAGGAAGGTGGAGTCCACATGGGACTCCACCTCCGTGGCCGGCCAACCCTAGTGGGGAGGAGTCCCAAGTGGACTCCCCCTTGGGAGCCGGCCACCCCATGGAAGGTGGAATTCCCACCTCTAGTGGGAGGAAGGTTTCCCCATATGGAAGGTTTTGGGTTCGGGTCTTATTCGAAGACTTGTAGTCCAACACTTGGGGCTTCCACCTATATAGAGGGCCAAGGGGAGGGGGCGACACCTTAAGCCTCAAGCTTGGCCGCCGTAGTGGCCGGCCCGCACCACGAGCCTAAGCGCCCACGTACTATCCGCATATCCCGCACGCTTAGCGGCTCCGCCGGATTTCTCCACCGCGCGACACCACGCCGTCGTGTTGTCGGATTGAAGGAGCTACTACTTCCGCTGCCCGCTGGAACGGGGAGGTGGACGTCGTCTTCATCAACAACCGAACGTGTGACCGAGTACGGAGGTGCTGCCCGTTCGTGGCGCGGAACCGATCGTGATCAAGATCTTATACGCGCTTTGCAAGCGGCAAGTGAACGTCTACCGCAGCAACAAGAGCCTCCTCTTGTAGGCTTTGGAATCTCTTCAAGGGTGAGTCTCGGCAATCCCTCGTTGCTACCGTCTTCTAGATTGCATCTTGGCTTGGATTGCGTGTTCGCTAGTAGGAAAATTTTTGTTTTCTATGCTACGTCATCCTACATATTGTAGAGATGTGATAATGCTGGCCAAGCCGGGCTACCTATATGTACTGACAAATGGCGGGAAAAATGGGAGCGGGAAGACAGGAGGCGGGAAGAAAGAGGCGGGGAGAAAGTGGCGGGAAGAAATTGGCGGGAAAAAATTGGCGGAAGAAAGAGGCGGAAGAAATTGGCGGGAAGAAAGGGTCGGAAGAAGTTTTTTTCTTTATTTTTTGATATATTATTTGTATTTTTAAGATTTTGAAATAAATTAGTTTTATTTTTTTGAATTTATTGATATATTATTTGTATTTTTAAGATTTTGAGTTGAATTAGTTTTATTTTTCTGAATTTATTGATATATTATTTGTATTTTTAAGATTTTGAATTGAATTAGTTTTATTTTTCTTTATTTTTGATATATTATTTGTATTTTTAAGATTTTGAAATGCATTAGTTTTATTTTTCTGAATTTTTTGATATATTATTTGTATTTTTCACATTTAGAAATGAATTAGTTTTATTTTTCTGAATTTGTTGATATATTATTTTGTATTTATAACATTTAGAAATGGAAATAATTTCGAAAAAAGGCCTTTAGTCGCGGTTGGCTTTGCGGCTGCTCATTTCGCGGAGCCGCAAAAGTGAAAATTGGCTTTCGGTCGGTTGGTGTGCAGCGCGGTAAGCTGCTTTAGTCGCGGTTGGCTGCCCTTGCGACTGCTCCACCTCTACTAAGGCGCGGGCGGTTCACTTCTTCTTCCTCATCGTCTTCGCTTCGCCCTCTCGCCTCGCGCCGTCGTCGTTGTCGTCGTCGCGCACCCGTCGTTTCAGCCTGTGGCGCGGTCGTCGTCGTCGACCTCCATCGCCGTCGCCCCTGCTCGTCTCGCCGTCGTCGTCCGCGCCCTCGGCCCGCTGCCGTGCCGATGCCCGCCCCGCGTAACTGCGCGCCGCCGTGGACATCGCGCCGCGCGCGTGGCCGCCGCCTCGATACGCCGCCGCGCGCACAGCGCCATCGCGCCAGCCGTAAGCGCGCGCCTGACCCGCCCGCCGCCCGTACGTGCGGCAGGCCGTTCTGAGAGAGGAGAGGGAGAGGAGGCGCCGGCCTTTTTTTTGTTTTTTTGTTTTTTCATGAACTCACATTTTGTTAATTAAAATTGACTTAGAATTTTGTGAACTTAAAAATTTGTAAACTTAAAAATAACTTAAGAAAAAAATAACTTAAGAAAAAAATAACTTAGCCAAAATAACTTAAGAAAAATAACTTAACCAAAATAACTTAAGAAAAAAATAACTTAAAAAATAACTTAAGAAAAAATAACTTAAGAAAAAAATAACTTAACCAAAATAACTTAAGAAAAAAATAACTTAACCAAAATAACTTAAGAAAAAAATAACTTAAAAAATAACTTAAGAAAAAAATAACTTAACCAAAATAACTTAAGAAAAAAATAACTTAACCAAAATAACTAAGAAAAAAATAACTTAACCAAAATAACTTAAGAAAAAATAACTTAAAAAATAACTTAAGAAAAAATAACTTAACCAAAATAACTTAAGAAAAAAATAACTTAACCAAAATAACTTAAGAAAAATAACTTAAAAAATAACTTAAGAAAAAAATAACTTAACCAAAATAACTTAAGAAAAAAATAACTTAGAAAAATAACTTACAAAATAACTTAAGAAAAATAACTTAAGCAATTGACTCTCGGTCACCGCCACCGCTCTCTCGCACCGCCACCGCTCTCTCGGTCACCGCCACACCGGTCTCTCGGTCACGCGGTTGCGTCCCCGCTTTCAATTCGCCACCGCACCGGTCTCTCGGTCACGCGGTCTGCGTCCCCCTTCGCCGCCGCCGGTCTCTCGGTCACGCGGTCACTGCTCCCCCCTCTCGCCTCCATCGTCGCCCTCTCTCTTTATATGTAGAAGAGATGTGATAATGTTGGCATATACACAATTAATTTTGTTTTGACTACATGTTTTCAGGACTGACATATGGCGGACGATAGAGGTGACCCGATTATGGACAACTATGATCCGGACGCTGAAGACCATATGTTCGGCATCATAAACGGCGATATTCAATATGTGCCGACCGGACAAGAAGAAGATGATATCTCTTTTCTGAACCTTGACGGTGAAGATGAAGGCGCCGTAACAAGATGATGCAGAAACGTCGTAAACGGCATCTTCAATTGGAGTAACCCACCTTGCCGAGGGTATATATACATTGAGCCTATGGTGATACAAACTAACTGATTTGAATAAATATGTGTACTAACGCGCGCGACTCTCTTTCTTATTTTAGCCTCGGCCGGATCATCGAAAAATCGAGTACGTCGTCAAAGCGTGGAGCAACCAAGACGATGAAACCAAACGAAACATGCACCATCGAGGTTGTCGACGAAGCAACCGGCAGGCCGCTGGAGCCCAACAAGAACGCCACCAAGTTTATCAGCCAATGCGGAGCCGTTGTTAGAGAGAACGTCTCGATCACCGTCCAGGAATGAGCCAAAGAAGGCACGTCTTGGTTTCACTTTTGTCGATAAGAGAACAAAAAGATTGCTTCAAGAAGCTTATAGAACATTTCGTTCTACCTCCGGAATACCGCAAATACGATGAGGCGGGTAACAAGATTCAGGAAAACAAGGAGAGGTGCAAGCTAGTCAAACAGTTCGCTCTTTCTAAGATGGCCGACGCATTCCGGAAATACAAGCAAAATCTAGCCCATGACTTTGTCAAGCAGGGCAAGACTCCGGATTTCAAAGGACAATATGAGAAACTGCAACATGAATGGCCAGAATTTGTGAAGCAAAAGAAATCGGAGCAGTTCCTTGAAATGTCGAAAAAAATAAGAAGAATGCGGCCAAGAAGGAGTACAATCATATTATGGGGCCAGGAGGGTATCGCTTTTGGCAGCCTAGGTGGGAAGATGGAGAACGAGCTGGGGCGCGAGGAATCCGTCCAGGTACGGAGGGATGGGACCCAGGGCCAAAGCTGGTGGTACGGGCATGGGGATCGAACCCGGAGACGGGGGAGTGTGTTTATCGGGCAAAATAATTAAACCCACCCAAAAGCTTATTGAGGCAATGAGGGATGCTCAAGAGGGGAGGATCAAGTTCAACGGAAAGATACGACAAAAGCCTCGGGAATCCTGGAGGACGTGTACGAGGCATGCCGGGGACATTCGTGGAAAAAGGGTTCCCAGAACGATGGCCCGTACGGTTACAGAAGCCGTAAGAGAAAGATGGATCGGGATGCAGATGTTGTGGCGAAGTTGGTAACGGAAATGGATGTGATGAAGAAAACCGTGAGTGTACTAGTAGCCGAAAGAGATGCAGCTCGGGCGCAGCATGAAGATCATCCAATGGATCTCGAAAGCCGGCGAAGAAGCGAGCGTGGCTTCCACGGAGGCCTCACCGGCTGGTGCTGCCGACGAAATTACGCACGGGAGCATCGGTGGTCAAATTACTGCAGGAGCCTCTCGCTACCAGTGGACGATATAAAGGAGATGAAAGCATGTCATCTGTATTATCCTATCGGGAACATGTCCATGAAGGTAGCCACCGCAGTGCTTACCACTGGCCTCACAACAACCCCATTCAGGATGGCTATGCTCGTGTCACGGTGGAGGAGATAGTCCAAGGGTTTGAGGACCTGGACATTGACATTGCTACACCTGAAGGGCGACAAGACTTGGAGATGTGCATTCATTCTCGCAGAGAAGTTTATCAGGATTTCCGAGGCGGCGTGCCAAGGTCCACACCTCCGGGGGGCACGGCGGTGGTGGTGGTGGTGGACCACACCTCGGGGTAGCCGACGCCGCCCCAATTCACCTCGGTGGAGGAGCCCCAGGTACGTCCGGCGGGTGATCGAGACGCCGCCCCCAATCCACCTCCGGCGAAGAAGCAGGCAGTCCTGGGTTATTAACCCGGTATTACCTGCAACCACAAAGATACCGGAGCCATCACTTAAGCCTCTCCCCAAGAGGTCTTGGGAATGTAGTGCCGAGGAAGTCGAGGCGGGCGCGGCTGCCGATTTAGAGAAATGGAAGGCGAGCTGCAAGAAGAAAATAGAGGGCGAGCCCAAGCCATTTTCTGATGAGCAAAAGAAGTGGGGTAAGACATTTTTGAACACACCGTCCCAAGCCGCGAAGAATCTCCCTGACGACTATGAACGTGAACTTCGTAGGCAAGCAGCACTCACGTTCAGGAGGAAGCAGGAGGAGGCGGAGAAGCAGGAGAAGAAAAAATTTGAAATGGGGAAAGAAGTTGCCCAGCTCGAGGAACAAAGTAAACAATCGATCGCCCCGCTCATAGTGCAAGCCGCCGATCCGGATGACCCCCAAATCATGCAGCTGCAGCCTTATGGATTGACTGGCAGTGCCCACGGAACAAGCGGCCAACAGGTATCACTCTTCGTGCGGTGTTAGGCCTTGATGAGGCTCCAATGAAGGACGCGAGTATTTACATATGTGGCGAATGGGCCTCTCGTCGAGCTGCGCAGGAAAATGATCTACCTCGACAAATGAAAAGTCTGCTAAATTGGTACAAGGGTTACATAAAACTTAAAAACGCCAGAGACTATATTTATGCGGATGTTAGACATGAGCATCACTTCAAACCTTACTCTATAACAATTCAACGGAATGAATTGTTCCAGCTGTTCAATCTCTGCGCGAGCTCGACAAATCTATCATCGGTTGCTATGTTTGTAAGTGATTTATTAATTTCTACCCCATCTCGTGTGCACTATATATATATATATATATATATATATATATATATATATATATATATATATATATATATATATATATATATATTGTCCTAACTATCTTGTTGTGTACGCTATTATGCAGATTGAAGAAGCGGGAAATACGAATAAGGCTCATCCATGATGTTGGGTTCATGACCCACACATCGTTAATTCATATACGTTAGAACACCACCCCAGGGACGTGGAGGCAGACCTGTGGCGGTTTCTTTAAAACAGGAACTCAAAAGTGATATTTATTCCTTACCATTTTGGGTGAGTGTTTTGTCTTGAGCACATTCTCTTTTGTTTACTCCATGCATGGTATGTGGCTAATCGATGAGTTATGCATGACTGTGCGTGTATCGTGTCCACAGGTTCCACTGGATTCTGCTAGTAATTCAAATTCATAACTCCACAGTTCTCGTCCACGACTCTCTGAATATGGATTCGGCGCTTTGGGCGACATGAGAAAAATGATGCAAAAGTAATTATTTTCATTCATTTTCGCTCTATATCGATCGGCCTATTTAGTTCATCATTTCCTAATATCAAAAGTAATTATTAATAACTCTCTTGTTCATTTAATTTTCTTTGCCTCATAGGGTTTGGAGACGGTTCGTAGATCAAAAGGTCGGTGAATTTAAAAAAGAGCTGCAATTTAAAAGGGCAAAGACTGCGCCTGGGGATATTCAGCCACCGGGGACCAATCTATGGATACTATGTTTGTGAGAGGATCCGGAGATACACCACTGAGCGGGAGCCGTCTGAGAACAACCTCAAGAGGATTAACCTCCGGGCGACGCTTAGTCCAGAAGCTCGCTTCCGACCAATTCAAGAGGAACTAGCTGGATGGTTGGCGAACCAAGTCATCGATCCTAGAGGAGAACACTATGTAGAGGACGTAGAACTTTATATGCACTTATAAATTATGTATGGAAACTTGTTCAAAATTGTATATGTGGTCGTCCGATATTGAATATATATTATTGTATATTCCTCTTGAATTCTTTTGGTTCTAATGTCAAATTTGTTTGAAATTGTACATTCACATGCATGTATACCGTAGAATATGTGAAACTCCTTCAAATTAAAATAAAACACAAAAGAAATAAAACAATACAACTTAAAAAGTAACCAGTTAGGGGAACCAGGTTAGGGGGAGGGGCTAAACCCTAAACCTGCGGCGGCCTTTGGTCGCGGTTGGCGAGCAGAACGCGACTAAAGGTCCTCCGCCACTCGCCTACTTGCCGCCACGTGGACGGGCCTTTAGTCGCGGTTCGTGAGGCCGCGACTAAAGCGGAACCTGATCGCGAATAATAGGTCGCGGTTTTGTGACAAGGTAATAGCATTGCGCACAGCAGAGGCATTTTTCCACCAGTGGACCTGATCGAGCTGCCATCTGCCCAAAACGTACCAAAGCCATCGCCAACTCTCACGCGGCAAAATCAGCGTGGGAGAACACATGTGCTAGAAAAAAATGCCCCAAGGGCACGCACGAATGCTTGTGGCTCCAGCAACAGGCAGCACACACGCGAGCTAGCAGACCGAGTTGACAAGTCATAATTTGTTCCCCATATTTCAATTTCATATGATAAATAGATACACTTTAGCTAAATAACACGCATGTACGGTCCAAAACAACCCGTTCAGTTATGCATGCGATATCTAGAATCTCCACATGTGATATTTCTTTATGATATAAAGATAGGTAAAAGTGAGCGCAAAACACATAAGAAGACAGTCTAGTTGAAAACACATTCTAAATTGTACGGTCAATTGCTCTAGATACCATGCATAATAAAGTCTTACACCATGTTGTTTTAAGAATATAGAGATGGAGACTAACCTGGATGTAAAATGCATTATAGCTCAATCTAATATAAATTGTACAATCAATCAACAAAATATAAGTGGTTATCATTTCTGTGATAAGGGGGGGGGGGGGGGTTACAACATCCAATATCTCTAAATTTCACGCCTATGTAATATAGATAAAAATTTGTAATTTATTTTTAGTTAAATAAGATTTCTTAAGTCGACGATTTAAAGTCGTGGATTTTTACGGTACTTCCGTACTCCGAGGGGTGGATGGAGTACCAATTAAATCTAACGGCGGATATACATATGTGTTTTAGACATTTCAGTTAATAATTTGTTTAATCAAATACCGTATTGTGTCGCTGGTACGGACGAAGTGGACGCCGCCCATTGTCCAACGTACCAAATATCAGTGGGGTTACAAGCAAGGACCGGGTTTGAAGAGTTTAATAAGAAACTAGTTTCGAATGTTGTAGCATTGCAACAAGGGTTTAGTAAGAAACTAGTTTCGAATGTTGTAAACCTTGACGGCATGACTTTTATAGCAATGTACTATCAGTACCTTTGCCAAAAAGTAACTTGTACGGTACTATATTTGTAAAAGTAAGAGAGACGATATGTGTTTTTTTTTCTTTTAGAATTCTCTTATGTCTGTCATCTAATAACTCAGGGCTCCTTTGATTCATAGGAATATGAAGAGTGTAGGAATAGGATAGGTGTAGGATTGAAATGTCATGCTAAGTTGAATCCTATAGGAATATGGTATGTCTTTGATTGTAGCAAAGGAATTTTTAGAATGCTAATCTTTTTTCCTATAGGATTTGTACTACAAGATTCCTATAGGAATAATTCCTATAGGATATGTTCCTATGAATCAAATGACTTGTATAGGAAATTTTCCTATAGGATTCAATTCCTACATAATTCCTATATCAATCCTATGAATCAAAGGAGCCCTCACTCACTGTCCTAAACCGACCGAGGTGGCCGCAAAGCAAAGATCTCCCACCCACGCGCGCGGCCAAATCATGATGAAGCCTTGATTCGCAAACACGTACGACACCGCGTCCGTCCGTGTGCGCGCTTGTAGGGCTGTAGGCTGTAGCCTTGATTCGCAAAGATGGGGAATGCTTGTGGTTGCAGCAACAAGCACGACACGCATGCATCAGTCGCGAACCAAACAGCACCGAAAGGCGCGGCGGCGGCGGCACACGGTGCGGTGCGGAACTGCGGATACGGTGCGATGCGATGCGAACGATGGTGGCGACGGGTGCGCGGGGCAGGTGGCAGTAGATAGGAGCAACTCCGTCGGGTAAACGCGGGGGTCGCACGGCACGGCACGGCAGGACCAGCTAGCGCATCAGCAACAGCAACAGCGCCGACCCCGCTGGCTGTCGCGCGACGACTGTCCACTGCTTTCGTTGCGTTTCGCCTCGTCGTCTCCTCCTTAACCCTTCCCGTCCTGCCTGTCACGCCAAGCCAGCCCAGCCCAGCCCGGCGACGGAACCAATTAAACCCCACACCACCGCGGGGGATTCTTCGCTGTCCTCCGCCCCCAGCTGCCTCCAGCTCCTCCTCCTCCTCCTCCTCGCGCCGGAGTACCGGAGGCGGACCGCGATCGCGGATCGGGGCCTCGCCGCCCCGCCCCGCCCCGCCCAGCCGACCTCCCGGGTTGACCCCTCGCCCTCGCAGGTGACGTCTCTAGTCTTCCCCGTCCCTACACCCCTCCCTTCCTCAATTCCTTCCACGCGGCGAGCCCAGTCTCTCCTGTGAGTACGCTTCGGTAGATTTTTTTTTTCTGGCGCGGCGCCGTCGTGCGGATATCCATGTCCTGGTACCGGTCCGAGATGGTAGGCGAGGTCGCGGGCTCCCGCGGATTCCCTTCCAGGCAGCGGATGGCGCTCCGTTTTGGCCCGAATTGACGACCGTGCGGTGCGAATTGGGGACTGGCTGGCGGCGGGGTCGGCGCGGGATTGGGCCGTCCGCGTGCGACGGAGCTTGGCGGCTTCAGGTGCTGCCGCCTGGGACGGGGAGGCGCAGCAATTGCTGTACCTCCGCTGCTGTAGGTTGGTACAACTTGGTGCCGTGGTCTTTCTGCTTCGGGGAGGCATCGTCGCCTGCATTCATTTTCTGCTGGATAGTAGCAACCCAGTTTACTTCAGCGCAGGTTGATCGTTAGGCTATCATAGAACCTGACAAGCGCAGTGCAAGCAGTGTTTTACTCCATCCCATCGGCTTTAATTGACGCCGGCACCAGCTACCATCCATCATGCACATGCCACTTCAGTACTTGACGTGTCGATTAAAAGCGATAGGAGGCAGTACTAAGGCTTACTGGTGTACTAAGGCTTAATTATCAGTATCCTTGTGCACGCATGGTCTGGAAAACAAATGACCCCAGTTATTATTACTAGGAGTTTTGCAGGAAAGACTAGTGTAAAAGTTGCAGCTCATCTCGTGACGACTATCGCTGATCCAGAAAAGAAGCAAAATACAGAGTTCAGCAAGGATAGTTCACTTGCAGGAGGTGGTTGCTAGAACCTGATGCAAACCCCGTCTTCGTTTCCCAGCCAGTGCATATGTGAATCGTCCCTCCATGATGCATGCCTGCAATCTTATGCGACAGTACTTCTTATCGTTAGAACATTTCCATGATTGAAGATTGGTACTCCAAGGAAACATCTGACCTGATGCCAAAATGTTTTCGTGTTTCTCCCTTTTCCTTAGGAATCCAAGGCATATAGATAGGAAGAACTAAAAGGGGGTCATCATGCGCCGGTGGTTGTGCTGCACTCAGTTTCATGCTTCTTATCGTGAACATCAACATGAGTTTCCTTCCAGCCCTGATGAGAAAGAAGGTACCACTCCTCTATATTGACTTCAACATATTTTCTGTCTCGTGTAATTTAATCAACTCCAGTGATTTGAGCCCTATTTTTTCTGTACTTGTAATTCCACCTGGCAATGGGTTTGCAGTTCTTGTGGGAAGTTCAGTTTTAGTTGCTAGCTTTAAAAGTAGTCCTTCTGGATTATCCAGAATCATATCATCCACTTTCGATATTTTTATTTCATAGTATTTCCTATATCCATGGCATCGGGATGTGCTCCAAAAGTTGTAGTATCTCTACTTAGCATATACTCATGGACTTTAGTTTGTTAGTTGATATAGAACAAGTTAAGCATGACCACCAAGATGGATCTATGATTTTAATGTTACAACTTACAAGTGAAGGAAAACATGGATACGTAGCTGAAACCATGCTCTTTTACAGTTTACTGCAAGGTAGTACATTCTCAGCATAGTAGTGAACACTTTTTCAGGTTATCTTTCCTATCAGCTGAACCATGTAACATTTCTGTCATGGGTTAAATATTTGTATTCTATTTATTTTGCTTATCATAAGGGATTGTGTCGTGCGTTCTTGATTGCTTTCTAGTTACCCTCTGTTTTCCTTCTTTTTTTTGTTGCTTCGGCCTAAAGAGTTGTTTGTAAACACATGGTTAACAGAAAATGGGCTTGCTTCCAAAAGTGATCCAACAAAAGCACCTCCTCCCATTGAAATACCTGAAATGTCACTTGATGAACTGAAAGAGAAGACCAACAACTTTGGTTCAAAAGCTTTGATCGGCGAAGGATCATATGGGAGAGTGTATTATGCTACTCTAGACAGCGGAAAACATATTGCTGTTAAAAAGCTTGATACATCAGCAGACCCTGAGCCTGACAACGAATTTTTGACGCAGGTATTGTTACCAAATACTATCCAGCTTTTGCTAGCTACTCCCTCTGTCCCAAAATGTAAGGCGTCTAAGGATTAGTCAAAAGTCAAACCTTACTAACTTTGACCAAATATTTAGGAAAAAATATTTACATCTACAATATCAAATGGACATATTAAGAAAATAAAATTTATGGTGAATCTATTGATGTTGATTCAGTATTGTAAATATTCATATTTTTGTGTATAAACTTGGTCAAACTTAAAAAACATTAACTTTTGACCAATCCTTAGGCACCTTACATTTTGGAACGGAGGGAGTATGATATTTTTACTCTGATATGTCTATATTAACTACAACTTTCTACTGTCAAACTAATTTTCCTTGTTTGGTTGCAGCTCTCAATTGTGTCGAGATTAAAGCATGAAAATTTTGTGGAAATGCTTGGCTACTGTGTGGAAGGAAATCAACGTCTGGTGGCCTATGAATTTGCTACAATGGGTTCTCTGCATGATATCTTGCATGGTACGCTTGTTATGTTTTGTAATCTGTTAGCCTATTTCTTCATTAGCCCCTCATGATCAAAACAATTCATATTGGAGAGTAGTCTGTTCTGACATGTTTTTTTCTGCTTTTTAATCATAAACAAGGAAGGAAAGGTGTCCCTGGTGCACAGCCTGGCCCAGCACTTGAATGGTTGCAGCGGGTCAAAATTGCTATAGATGCTGCTAAAGGACTAGCATATCTTCATGAGAAGGTTCAACCTTCAATAGTCCATCGGGACATACGGTCTAGCAATGTCCTTCTATTCGAGGATTACAGAGCGAAAGTTGCAGATTTTAATCTTTCAAATCAGTCTCCGGATATGGCTGCTCGTTTGCATTCCACCCGTGTCCTTGGAACCTTCGGCTATCATGCTCCTGAGTAATTACTCAACTTGAATACTTGGACAGTATACATATTTGCACAGTAGTTGTTCTTTTTCTGCTAGTCATCCCCACATAATTATTATTAGAAGAACATGTTTATTTGCTTTCATATTAGGTATTGGTGATAGACTGGAAGTATTAGTCAGACGATATTCACTATAGTCTACAGCTAAACAAGACTGACATTTCTAAACCAAGATTTATGGTTGAATGAATTGATGTAGTTCCACCTATTCTTTATTCTTACATTGGACCACGTTTATTAATCATTACTTTGTGTTATTGCTTCATTTATGAAGTGCTCTTTATTGACAATGCAGGTATGCCATGACTGGTCAGCTAACTCAGAAAAGTGATGTATACAGCTTTGGAGTTGTTCTTTTAGAGCTTCTAACAGGAAGGAAACCGGTAGACCATACAATGCCTAGAGGTCAGCAGAGTCTAGTTACATGGGTAAGTATTTGGTTCGCAACAATCTCACATTGGGCGATTTTTCCCCCTTCTCGAAAAAAAACAATCTCACATTACAGACTATTCAGCATATGAGGAGTTTGCCAGGAGTATAAATTAATGGTGAAGAGTACTTGATTTGTAAAATTGTTTTAAATAAAATGAGGAAAACATGCACTAGCAACAAGAGTGTAGGACATAAAATTGGCGAACGCAACGATTTGAACTTCGAAGAGTCTCAGACTAGCCTTACACATGAACGTCAAGTGAACGAACATCGAAAAAATGGTCAGATTTTCAATAAATTTTATGTTATTCCTGATCTATGCCCTCCAGTTTAAGGTGCTTGCTATATTTTGTGTCACGTAGTGCCCTTGGATGTCATTACATAACAAACTATATTCTAAGCTGCATAAGCTGATTTGCATACTTCTGACTGGTCGCTACTACTCCCTGGACACAGGCAACACCTCGTTTGACCGAGGATACAGTTAAACAATGTATTGACCCAAGGTTGAAGGGCGAGTATCCCCCAAAAGGCGTTGCGAAGGTCTGCCTCTCCTCTTCCCTCCCTCTCTTACACCGTCACTAGTAGAAACAGCTCTGAACAAATCCAAACACTGAATGGTTTTCTTCTGTTGATTGCAGCTTGCTGCTGTGGCAGCCCTCTGCGTGCAGTACGAATCCGAGTTCAGACCCAGCATGAGCATCGTCGTCAAGGCGCTCTCTCCCCTTCTACAGCACAAACCTCAACCTCCGCCAACTGATACAACGGCTTGAGATGCCTGACCAACCCGGTTCAGCATGAATGAATGTAAAAAGAGTGCTAAGGTGCATATATACCCTCGTCTGTCCCTGCGCGTGAGTTGTTTTTTACAGTATCGGGAGCAGTACCCTTGCTTTACTGAGTTCAACGACAGGCTTTAGTGTGTGATTTCGCTCGGCGATGTGCTCTTGTTGAATTCGTTTGCCTGGGTGTGCAAGATGTGTTTTGTTGGTGCTCACCTCAGTAACCGTGCTCTGAACTTGGGAAGGTCGTAATCTTGTAATTAGCTTATGCTTTTGACATTTTCTGGGCTTGCCATTGTGGTTTTGAGCTAACATCATCGATTGATAATATAATGCGCTGAACTCGAAGCTCGTGTGATATATGAGGAGCGGCCACATTCTTGTCAATTTTTTTTATCTGCTTGCCTGCTCTGAATTATGTCTGGACTCTGGGTAGTGGGTACTACTGCTTTGTGATGCTAAGGCACCTACTACGTCCCTCAATACATCTTTTTTTAATGGAACTTAATTTTTTTTTTTTTTTGAAACGAGGCAAAAGCTTTACCTTTCATTAATATAGGAGAAAAGAGTTGGCCTGTTTATGAGGTAAAACCGAATTCGACAAACACTTTTGTATGCATTTCGTTACTGCAATTCGACGCCAACCCGGTCGACACCACACCTCAGCAACAGCGACGTGAAAGACCGGAGCCACCGCTCCAACCACCTGCCGACCCCAGGCGGCGCCCGCCTGGCGAAGACGAACCCACCTCCGACGAACCACCAAAACACTCCACAAGTCCCTCTGTCCGGTGGACGTCCAAAGCGAGGCCCCAAGAGGCACAGCGCCGTCCACGCCCGATCCCGCTAAGGATCTAGGGTTTCCCCCGGAGAGCGGGCGGATCAAGAAACACCCGCACGACGCCTTCAAGAAGGATGCGGTGCACACGGGCGTCACCGTCGTCGGTCTGCCGCCGCCAAGACAAAGCTTTCGCCGCGAGAGTCCAAAACCTCGCGCCCACCCAACAAGGACCGGGACAAACCACCACCTGCATCGCAACCCCCGGAGAGCCGCCGCACGCACCCCGCCCCGCAGCCTCAAACGCTCGTCTTCTTGCAGCATCCTCATGGCCAACCTCTAGCCGTCGCCGTGCTGCACACTCTGTAGACAACGGAGCACCGCCGAAGAGCACCGTGGGCGCCGCCGGAACACCACAGAGAGGGGGCGCCGACCAACACCGACACGGGCTCGGACGAATGCCGTCGCGCCATGAGCTCCCGGCACGCCCGCGGGCCGCCGCCCCGCCATCCGACCACTGCGCCCTTCCAGGCGACATCGCCGGTGAAGACCGGGAAGAAGGGCCTCGCCTCAGCCTCGGCATCCACGGGCCGAGCTAGCGCGACTGGGGTGATCTCGGCCGGCCCGCGGAGCCCATCTGGGCCCCCGGCGCGCATGCCCCTCCTTACTGCCCGCACCGCGCCCGCCGCGCGCCATCACTCCGCTGGCGCCCGCCCGCCGCTGCGCCCGCCTGCCCGCGCCGACGGGCTCTCGCCGCCGGGGAACACGGGAGGGAAACGCGTCCGCCGCCACCACCACGGGGTGCGCGCGGCTGTCGCCCGCCTGGCGGCGACGAAGCAGGAGGAGAGGTGGAGGGAGGCTACGGCGGCGGCTAGGGTTCCCCAGTCGCGGGAGGGGCGCGCGGGCGGGGGCGGGGGGGAGGGGGATCGAGGACTGTGGAACCAATAAGGTCACGGGTGCCCAGTTTTGGCGGTCGAACTCCATTACTCATAGTGCACATCAGCCCACCCTACACGCTCTTCCTCAATTTGGGAGCCAAACTTAGCTAGAGTGTGAGTAATCTTACTACAAATATGGCGGCAGTGCACAAAGCTAAAAGACTCAAACGAAGAAATACACATGCTTCTTGCCTCATGGAGCAGGATGCTGATCTCGGACAACTCAGGGCTGCTGGAATTTAGAGCACCCACCAGAACTTTTGAATATGATTCAAACACTATCCAGTTTAGACCGACTGCCACAACACCCTCCACCGCTGAAACGCACGCCTTGGTCTTAGCCTGTAACACGGATTTAGGTATCTCAGTTTGCCTGCTGCTGGGGCGACAAACTCGCCTCCGCCATCTCTAGCTATAAAACCCCAAGCCCCCATACCAAGTGGTTCCCAAAAGACTGCATCCGTGTTAATCTTCACCTGGTCCCGATCTGGCTTCTTCCATAGGTGGCTGCACCTGCTGGAATTCAATGGCGTGCTTTTGGATTGTTTTGCACACATGGGAAGTAGAACATTCTGCCTCTCCAGCATTGATCTTATTCCTTGCATTCCACCAGTTCCACAGCAGAATAAATGAAAGAATTTGTTTGACCTTGTGTAACGTGAACACAGACTCCATCATCAGTTTTGGATTGGGTGCTTCCAACGTCTCTCCAATACCGTTGACATCAGGCCACGCCGACAGAGTTCAGCGTGAGAGAGTTGCCTGGAGTTGAAGAGTCCGATCGGACCGGGCCAGCAATTTGTTGTAAACTATTGGGCAGAACCGGGTTGGTAGAAGCCTGTGTGACTAATTAAACTCGTTGCCATTTCAGCTGGCCCATGTTGTTCCAACCAACCATGCCAAGCAACGGAAGGAAGAGTTATTTAAACCCCTCCCCTCCCAGGCTCCCACCCACGACCACGGCCACCACCACGAGAGGACCCGTTCTGGCAGCTCGTCGCCCGCTAATTATTCCCCTCTTCATCCTCGCCGCCGACGTACTGACCGGAGGAGGAGACCAACCGGCGTCACCGTACGTCTCGCGGGTTCAGGTGCTCCCTTCCGTGCTTCCTCAGTAGTCAATCTCAGCTCCTTTCCACGCCTCTGCTGGTGTAGGAATTAGGATAGTTCACTTGCAGGGGAATAGTTTTCTCACTTGAAAGTTTCAATTCCATGCATGCCAAAATGCGCTCTTGTATTTCCCTTAGGAATCGGAGGCATATAGACAGGAAGAACTAAAAGGAGGTCGTCATCATGTCCCGGTGGTGTTGCTTCACAAATTTTCATCCTTCACAAGGTCATGGTTCATATCATGAACGCGAAGATGGATTTCCGTCCCGCCCAGATGAGAAAGAACTATGTGTGAGTGGAAAGAGGAAAGAAGGTACCACGCACCTTTTCAGCTGTTAGTTTAAGTGTTGAACCATGTAACATTTTGTCACCGCTTAAATACTTGTACTTTATTTATTCCGCCTATGATAAGTGACCATGTCGTGCATTCCTGATTGCTTTCTAGTTATGGTTTTATTATCTGGGCCTAAAGTTGTTTGTGAACACATGGTTAACAGAAAATGGGTTTGCTCCCAAAAGTGACCCAACAAAACCTCCTCCTCCCATTGAAGTACCTGAAATTCCACTTGATGAATTGAAAGAAAAGACCAACAATTTTGGGCCAGAAGCTTTGATCGGTGAAGGATCATACGGCAGAGTGTACTATGCTATTCTAGACAGCGGAAAACATGTTGCTATTAAAAAGCTCGATACTTCATCGGAACATGAGCCCGATAATGAATTTCTTACACAGGTATAGCTGGTCGGTAATATGCTCCTTTTGCTAAGTTATGATTGCTTAACTCATATTTTTATATTACAACTCTATTGATGAACTTTTTTATTTATTTTGGTTGTAGCTCTCGATTGCGTCAAGATTAAAGCATGAAAATTTTATGGAAATGCTTGGCTACTGTGTGGAAGGAAATCAACGTCTGGTGGCTTATGAATTTTCTACGATGGGTTCTCTACGTGATATTTTACATGGTACAGTAGCTATGTTATGGAATCTGTTTGTCTGTTTCTTCATTAGCCCATCATGATCAAAATAACTCATATAGGACAGTGGTCTTATCCACTCTGACATTGTTTTCGTGCGTTCTGTCATAAACAAGGAAGAAAAGGTGTCTCTGGTGCACAGCCTGGCCCAGCACTTGACTGGATGCAGCGGGTCAAAATTGCTATAGATGCTGCTAAAGGGCTAGAATATCTTCATGAGAAGGCTCAACCTTTGATAGTCCATCGAGACATACGGTCTTGCAATGTCCTTCTATTTGAGGACTACAGAGCGAAAGTTGCAGATTTTACTCTTTCGCATCAGTCTCCTGATATGGCTGCTCGTTTGCATTCCACCCGGGTCCTTGGAACCTTCGGCTATCAGGCTCCTGAGTAATTATTCAACTTGAATACTTGAGTAACTATTCAACTTGAATACTTGAATATTTGCAGAATAGCTGTTCCTTTCTACCATAGAGATACCCCCCCATAATTATTATTAGAAAACACCTAAAAATATATTCCCATCATAAATTGTTATTAGAAAATACATCATTATATCCTTTCATTTTTGGTATGGGTGTTAGACTAGTAGTATTATTCAGACGATATTCATTAGCTACACAAGACTGTCATTTCTAAAAGAAGATTTATTGTGCAATTAATAGATCTAGTTACACCTGTTCTTCAATTTTACATATGCAGATCTTCCATTGCACTATGTTTTGATTTATTATTAGTTTACACTACTTCTTGTTTTACATAAGAAGTGTTCTTTATTGACAATGCAGGTATGCCATGGCTGGCCAGGTAACTCAGAAAAGTGATGTATATAGCTTTGGAGTTGTTCTTTTAGAGCTTCTGACAGGAAGGAAACCATTAGATAATGCAATGCCTAGAGGTCAGCGAAGTCTAGTTATATGGGTAAGTATGTGGTTCATAACAAAATCATAATACTAGATTATTCAGCATACAATTTCTTTCCCAGCTATGCTCTCTCTTTCAAAATAATTGATATTCTAGGTTTCCCAGCTACAATTTATTTTTATTAGATTAATTAGGAAATATATTTTGACACTAGATTTAACAGTGTAGGTACTGACATATTTTTCTTTAATCTGGTAAGGCTTACAAAATATATTTTCACTAGATCTTTTCAACGAAACGAGACACATTCCTTTTGCATTTTTTCAAAAAAATACTTACAAAAGTTTGACGTAGGATAAACCTAGAACGTCAATTCTTTTTGAAGAGAGGGAGTAGAACTTAATGGTGACGAGAATTACTTGATTTGTGAATTGTTCTTAATAAACTGAGGAAAACATGCTCTCTGTGGACACAGGCAACGCCTCGCTTGACCGAGGATACAGTAAAAGAATGTGTTGACCCCAGGTTGAAGGGAGAGTATCCCCCAAAAGGTGTTGCCAGGGTTTGTCTCTCTTCTCCCCTCCCTTCTGTGTGCAGCGCACTCGCCTCTCTTACACCGCCACTAGCAAAGAAACAGCTTGAAACAATTTTGAACACTGAACAGTTCTCTTCTCTTGATTGCAGCTTGCAGCGGTGGCAGCACTCTGCGTGCAGTACGAACCCGAGAACAGGCCTAGCATGAGCATTGTCGTCAAGGCACTCACTCCCCTTTTTCAGCATAAACCTCAACCTCCACCAGCTGCTCCTTCTGATACACGCAACGGCTGACTTCTGTTTTGCTGATACATCCTTTTCATCATGAGCATTGTTTTACAGTACCACCCTGCATTACCAAGTTCCACAACAGGCTTCTGTTCTCCTTGCATTTCCTGTGTGGTGGTTTTGCTGACTGATGTGCTCTTGTTGCATAAGTTTAGCCCAGGCGAGCAAGATGTGTTTTGTTGATGCATGATCACCTCAGCAATCGTGTTTTGGGTTCTCTATATACTGTAATGTGACTATTTGGGAAGGTTGTAATTGGTTCATGGCTTGATGTTTCTGGGTTCGCCATTATATTGTGAATTTGAGCTGACAATGCACCCTCCCGATTGTATAAACTGTTGAATCTAATTCATTTGCGAGGCGATGAGAAATGCCCACATTCTTGTCCATTTTATTATCTTCCTTCCTGTTACGAGTTATGTCTGGACTCCTTACACGGGGTACTATTGTTGGCCTAAGGGAAGGCGGTTTTATAGGAATCCTCATGCAAATGGGTTGAATTGTTCATGCAGTTGTGCGGCGAGATGGTGCGGTACATTACATACCTTATGATGCATATGGGATGATAGTGTGATATCTAGTTCTGCGATTTTTTTTTTCGCGAAAACGCAAAAGACTTGCGTTTCGATGCATTGATAGAAAGAGAAAGGTTATATGTACATGTCCACAAAGGGACCAACACCCCGCATTACAACTCGACCCAGGAAAGGAGACCTAGTCTAAGGCAGGATGTGCCGGACACCCCGGGCTCCCGCTCTCGCCCACTGTTGCGCCTCGGTCTTGATGTCGTTGAGCAAGGAAGGCACCGAAGGTTGTGCGTTATCAAAGATCGCAGCATTCCGGTGTTTCCAGATCCACCACGCCGTGAGCATGATTATCGACGAAGTACCTTTGCGCAACTGGCGGGGAGCGGTCCGCACCGCCTGTGACCACCACTCCGCGAAGTCCCCCTCCGAAGCCGGAGGCCCCGAGGTTCTGCGATTTTGATAGGTTATGAGTCTCTTTGGTTCAAAGGATTTCCAAGCAAATTTTGTAGGATTTTAATTTACAGGATTGCCTATAGAGTCTACTAGGTTGAAAGGAATAGATCCTCAATAATTACTATATATGGACTAATTTTCCACACTACAATTTCATATGATTTCTAGCAAGAGATAAACCTATTATAAAATTTTCCTACGTGTCTATGACAAGTTGACAGCTATGATATGTACTTAATTAATATAGAAACTCATGTAGAATTCTACATCTCATGACATTCTAGTAATGGCTGAAGGGCGATTATCCCCCAAAAGGCGTTGCCGAGGTGTGCATCTCTTCTTCCCTCTCCCTCTCTTACACGGTCACTAGCTGAGAAACAGCTCTGAACAAGTCTGAACACTGAATGGTTTTCTTCTGTTGATTGCAGCTTGCTGCTGTGGCAACTGGCAACGCTCTGCGTGCAGTACGTGTCTGAGTTCAGACCCAGCATGAGCATTGTCGTCAAGGCGCTCTCTCCCCTTCTTCAGCACAAACCTCAACCTCCACCAGCCGCAGCTCCTGATACAACGGCTTGAGACGCCTGACCAACCCGGTTCAGCATGAATGAATGTATGCTAAGCTGCATATATACCCTGTTTATCCTTGCGCGTGAGTTGTTTTTACAGTATCGAAAGTAGTACCCTTGCTTTACAGAGTTCAACGACAGGCTTTAGTATGTGATTTCGCTGGGTGATGTGCTCTTGTTGCATTCGTTTGCCTGGGTGTGCAAGATGTGTTCTGTTGGTACTCACCGCAGTAACCGTGCTCTGAACTTGGGAAGGTCGTAAACTTGTAATTAGCTCATGCTTTTGACATTTTCTGGGCTTACCATTGTGATTTTGAGCTGACATTATCGATTGATTGTATAATGTGCTGAACTGGAAGCTTGTGTGGGATATGAGAAGCGGCCACATTCTTGTTATCCGCTTGCCTGCTACGAATTGCGTCTAGACTTTGGACACTGGGTACTACTACTGCTTTGTGATACTCTTCGCATTGTTCATCTCTCATATTCTCCTTTGAGGCTTGTCCTGTAATACGGTTGACCTTAGGCCTCACCGACGGAGGTCAGCGCGAGAGAGGATAATATCGTTAAGCCTGGAGTTGAAGAGTCAAATGGACCGGGCCAGCAAGTTGTAAACTATTGGGCAAAACAGGGTTGGTAGAATTAAACCAGTTGCCATTTCAGCTGGCTCATGTCGTTCCAGCAAGCCACGCCAACGGCGGAACGAACAAGTATTTAAACCCCTACCCTCCCAGTCTCCCACCCACGACCACCACTACCAGAGGATCCGTTCCGCCAGCTTGTCGCCCGCTGCTTATTCTCTTCATCTCGCGGGTGCCGACCCAGCCCAGCCAACCTCCCGGTTCAGGTGACGCTTCCTCCCTTCCATGCTTCTCCTTGCTCCCTGGCTCCCTTCGGTGCTTCCTCAGTTCCTTCCACGCGGCGGGTCTCTGCTGGTGGGATACTTCACTTGCAGAGGACCGGATGAAAACCTCGCCGTGATTTACAAGTGAGAGCACACATGTAATCGTTGCTCCATGGATGATGCATGCCCACAATCTTATGCAATTTTTTTGATTACATGCATGCTTTTTCATCATAACATCAAGGTTTGTAGATTGCTGATATCATGTTTCCCACACGATTATGCAATAATTTTTCCTCACTGGAAAGTTTCCATAATGACCATAGCTGTCCTGATTGAGATTACTACTCTTAGTAAACATCTGTATTGATCTTTATCGGAAAAAAATCTGCATTGATGCCAATGTTCTTGTATTTCCCTTAGGAATCAGGGGCATATAGGTAGAAATAACTAAAAGGCTGTCATCATCATGTGCCGGTGGTTTTGCGGCAGAAATTTTCATCCTTCACGAGGTCATGGTTCATATCATGAACGTGAAAATGAATTTCGTTCCCGCCGGGATGTGAAAGAGCTATGCAGGCGTGGAAAGAAGAAAGAAGGTACCACTCACTCATCTATTGAGTTTTACTTCTTTTTTTGCTGTTTTGTGTAATTTAATCTGCCTATATTCAAGTTCATTGAATTTGAGGCTCCTAATGCCACCGGGGAATGGGTTTGCAACTCTTGTGGAAACTTGAGGTCAGGGACGAAGACAAGGGGGGACGAGCAAGGGCTACTAGCCCCCCCCCCCCCCCCCCTATGATCCTGAGTTTCTTCGGAAAATTAGCCATGGTTGCTTCTCATCTATGGTGGTTAGCTAGCTTCGCCCCCCGTATACACATCATAACACTAACTCAGCCCCCCTTAAGCTCAGATCATGGCTCCGCCCCTGCTTGAGGTTTAGTTGGGTGGTTTAAACATAGTCATTTTGGGTTCTCCAGAATCATATCATCCACACTTTCAGTGATTTTATCTTATGTATCCATGACATCACGGTGTGCTGAAAAATTGTGGTATCTCTACGTTTTATTTTTGGGGAAAAAGAGATACCATTAAATCATGGGGAGATTACAATAATCTTTTCATACAATTTGATGCATGGTATCTGTTGGGAAACCGGTAAACCATTAATTGGTGATTAGTTCACTCTTAAACATGATCTAGAAATACGCATCGGAATTAATGGAACCATAAATCCTTAATTGGAGATTTAGCACCACTCTGTACTAACTCACGGATCGTTGCTTGTGTTGGAAGAAACATATGCATAAAACATATATGTATAAAATAAGACACTACATGGCTCTCTCCTGACCATAGAGAGTACCTCTTCATTAAGACACATTGATCAGGATGTGCTTTATGTTAACCAAGCTTAATAATAAAGGACTCAAACTTCTTGTGCCACTACCAATTAGCTTGCTTCAAGCCATACAAGCTCTTCTTCAATCTGCACACTTGCTCCTTGCCTGCAACCACGAATCCTTCTAGCTGCTCCATGTATATGTCCTCTTCTAGGTCACCATGTAAGAATAATGTCTTCACATTAAGTTGTTCAATTTCCAAGTGCAAGGTGACAACAATGCCAATCACAGCTTGGATCGAAGACCTCTTGTTCACCGGAGAGAATATCTCATAGAAATCAATACCATTATATTGTCTAAAACCTTTCACAACCAATCTACCTATGTACCTTGGATGTGAGGTACACCTACATGTTCTTGAGTGCTTTCTTGCCCTTTTACAAAGACACCAGTTGTTGTGGATATACTTCATGGGTATGCTAATGATGTAGACTTATTCCGGCAAGCCCAGGTGGCCCACAGATGGTGGATGGGCCTATGGCCCAACCGGGTGGCCTAGTTGTTGATTGACCAAGACGGAGGGTCCATGTACTGAAGCTCTAGCCAGATCCGGCACCGCCATAGTTACCCGGATCCATACCGACATAGGTTAGTCGGATCCTTATGTGTTGGCAAGTAGTATCAATTAGGTTAGTGCTAGTAGAGTTCGACCTGGACTACTCCTTGTAAGCCCTAGGTCCTGACGCCTTTATAAGCCGGACCTTGGGAGCCCTTGCGGAAAGAGACAACTCATTGTAATCATGCCGTGTTGCCTTCTAGTGAATTATAGCAACACGTAGGATCTTGCCGCCGTTGCGAGGTCTTAAGCTGGGTAACTTGTGTGACCCCGTCCCGGTGACTCCTCGCCCCATTGGCCCCTCTCTCTCTCCCCTCCGTGAGGCTTCCCTCACTAGAGACTTGTCGAATACGCAACGACACCAGCTCAAAGGTGTTGTTCTCATACTTGGATTTCGTCTCATCCTGCATGGGTTCTGACCAATCATTCTTGTGATCATCAGACACGGCCACCTCACCTGCATCATTCATCAACACATATTGATGTGGTGGATATTTGGTGGAAGGTACTTGATCTCTTCCACTTCTACTCAATTGTTGCACCGGTGGGGAATTAGGTGGATTATCATCAATTTCATCATCATCTTCATCAGATGGCTAGTCATGTCCTTTACTTATACTACCTTCTTCATCACTTGCATCATCACTATCTTCTCTTTCTTCAACGTTTTCTCTTTCTCATCCCTTCGTTTTCTTCTCTAATGGAGGCTAACCTAGATTTTCGTCACTCCACCTAGTGGTGGCTGGATGGGAGGTTTATCCTCTCCGTTCCTTCATGTGCAATGTCCAAAATAACCTTCGTCCATAACCCCAATAATGGATAGTGGGCACTTGCACTTGTTTGAGCTGCCTAAAAGGCTTCATAAGGCCATATCCTTACAACCCACATGAGGAGGATACCCAACAAGACCTTCCCAGGTATTCCATGAAATGACTAGCAACACTTTAAGTACGATGTTTTGTCAATTGATGTAGAACAATTTAAACATGAGCACAAATTTTGATCTATGATTTTCAATGTTACGACATACAAGTGAAGTGAAATATATGTATTGTTCAATGCAAAGTAGCGCATTCTCGACATAGTTTTCGACAACTTTTGAGATTATCTTCCTGTCAGCTGAACCATCTAACAATTTTTCATGTGTTCAATATTTTTATTTAATTTTTTATGATAAGTGCTTGGTTTCTAGGTATCCTCTATTTTTCTGTTGTGCTTTTGTTGTTCGGGCCTAAAGTTGTATGTAAACATATGGTCAACAGAAAATGGCTTTGTTTCCAAAAGTGAGATAACAAAAGCACCTCCTCCCATTGAAGTACCTGAAATGTCACTTGACGAACTGAAAGGAAAGACAAAAAACTTTGGGTCAAAAGCTTTGATCGGTGAAGGTTCAAATGGGAGAGTGTATTATGCTATTTTAGATAGCGGAGAACCTGTTGCTGTTAAAAAGCTTGATACTTCATCAGACCCTGAGCACGATAATGAATTTCTTACACAGGTATAATATGAAGCTTTTGCTAGTTATGTAGCTTTACTCATAATTTTTTATATTAACTTTATTGTTTAACTTCTTTGTTCGCTTTTTTTGGTCGTAGCTCTCGATTGTGTCAAGATTAAAACATGAAAATTTTCTGGAAATGCTTGGCTACTGTGTGGAAGGAAATCAACATCTGGTGGTCTATGAATTTGCCACAATGGGTTCCCTACATGATATTTTGCATGGTACGCTTGCTATGTCTTGGAAAATGATTGCCTGTTTTTTCATTAGCCTATCATGATCAAAACAATTCATCTTGGAGACTGGTCTGATTTGACATTTTTTTTCTGTTTTTTAATGACAAACAAGGAAGGAAAGGTGTCCCTGGTGCACAGCCTGGCCCAGCACTTGCCTGGATGCAGCGGGTCAAAATTGCTATAGATGCTGCTAAGGGGATTGAATATCTCCATGAGAAGGTTCAACCTTCGATAGTCCATCGGGACATACGATCTAGCAATGTCCTTCTATTTGAGGACTACAGAGCAAAACTTGCAGATTTTAATCTTTCGAATCAGTCTGCTGATATGGCTGCTCGTTTGCATTCCACCCGTGTCCTTGGAAGTTTCGGCTATCATGCTCCTGAGTAATTATTCAACTTGAATACTTGTAAAATCATATGTATTTGCAGATTAGTTCCTTTCTGGCATAGAGATATCACCCAATAATTATTATTTTAAAAACCATGTTCCCCTTATTTTCTTTCATACTAGGCACCAGTGAGATAGTATTATTCAGAAGACATTCAATAGCTAAGCAAGACTTTCATTTCAAAACAATATTAATGGTGGAATGAATAGCTTTAGTGCCGCCTCCTCTTTATTTTTACATATGCAGATCTGCCATTGCACTAGGTTTGATTAATTATTACTTCACACTATTTCTTGCTTCATTTAAGAAGTACTCTTGATTGACAATGCAGGTATGCCATGGCTAGCTTGCAAAGTCAGAAAAGTGATGTATATAGCTTTGGAGTTGTCCTTTTAGAGCTTCTGACAGGAAGGAAACCAGTCGATCATACAATGCCTAGAGGTCAGCAGAGTCTAGTTACATGGGTGAGTATTTCTGTATTTTGTTCCTAATAATCGATCTCGCAATATCACAATACTACAGTATTCAATATACGAGTTGTTTGCCTAGTAAACTTAATGGTAAAGACAGTAACTTCAAGTAAAAACAATCTAAATAAAACGAACAAAACAGCAACAAGAGTCTAGGGCCTAAAACATTGACACAATTACCCAGTTTGAACTTCGGGGAGCCTCAAATTAGACTCTTGCAGCATAAGCATAGGGTAAATGAGCATTAAAAAATGGGTAGAATTTGAATCGAAATTTGCATATTTCTGAATGGTTGATACTACTTTTTGTGGACACAGGCAATACCTCGTTTGACTGAGGATAGAGTGAAAGAATGTGTTGACCCCAGGTTGAAGGGCGATTATCCCTCAAAAGGCGTTGCCAGGGTCTGCCTCTTCTTCCCTCCCTTCTGTGTGCACACTCCCTCTCTTCCGCTGTCACTAGATAAGAAACAACTTGAAATAAGTTTGAGCACGTACTGAATGGTTTTCTTCTGTTGATTGCAGCTTGCAGCGGTGGCAGCACTCTGCTTGCAGTACGAATCCGATCATAGGCCTAGCATGAGCATTGCCGTCAAGGCACTCTCTTCCCTTTTTCAGTACAAACCTCAACCTTCCGCAGCCGTTGCGCCTAATACAACAGATGACTTTTGTTCTGCCGATACATCCTTTTCAGCATGAGTTCACAGTACACCCCTCCTTTTACCGAGTTCAACAGCAGGCTTCTGTTCTCGTTGATTTTCTGTGTGGTTTTGCTGACTGATGTGTTGTTGCATTCGTTTGGCCCAGGCGTGCGAGATGTGTTTTTTGATGATCACCTCAGTAATCGTGTTCTAGTTTATATATACTGTACTGTGGGGGAAGGATGTAATTGGTTCATGGCTTGATGTTTCCGGGTTTGCCGTTATATTGTGAATTTGAGCTGCCCAGTGCACCCACCGATTGTATAAACTGTCGAACCTAATTCTTTTGCGAGACAATGAGAAATGCCCACATTCTTGTCCATTTTATTATCCTCTTTTCTGATATGAGTTGTCAGTTTTCGTTGGTGTGGTTTCAGGTTTGTCTCTTCCGATCTACGAGTCTCATCTTGGCGATAGTTGCTGCTATGGTGGGTTGGTTTGCTAGGGTCTTGGCACGACGACTTCATGTTTGTTTACTACCTAGCAAATAGAGTTTGTTGTAGTAGACAAACATGAATTAGCAAATCGATGACACCTTGCTGGCATGTGATGAAGGAGCGAGGACGACGACGCGCATTCAGCTCGTGCCAGTTTCTATAGTCATCACTAGGTGGTCTATGGATCTATTTGTAATCTTTATTACTTTTTTGATTATTTGTTCTACTATGGATTTATCAATAGATCGGTTAAATTTTAGTAAAATAAAAAAGATCGATCCCTAAATCTTCTCGATGTATCGTATCTTTGGGTAGATGATACACATGCCGAGAAGATACACATTGTAGACTGAAAGCTTGGAGTTCGAACTGACGGGCATATTTTAGTGCACCCACTACCCTACGGGCCTCTTTGATTCATATGTTTCAAAAATGAAGGAATATATAAAAAAACGCAGTACTACAATATCACACACACTTCGATCCTTACGAGATTTAAGGTGCATCAAAGTTAGTTTGATTTCATCATAATAAACAAAGGATTCTAAGAAATATTACCTCCGTTCTTTGAAAGTTAGTTTAGCTTTTAAAAGTGCTTATATTTTTTTCGAAATGGGATGAGCCCCGGCCGAAAAGTGCTTATATTTCGAAACAGAGGTAGTAGGTTCTAGTTAATGTTACATTTAAAAAAAAATCTAGTGGAATTATTCCTTCAAAAAAATTAAACAAACTACCATAGAAAATGTGCTAAATATTCAAGTTCTCTAAAATATGAAAATCCTTGGTAATCGAACAAAAGAAAACATCTACGATACCGCACTGCTCCAACCTGCTGGTCCAGCCCGGCCCAATCTCTTTTCTGTTCCCCCGCTCCCCTGAGCAGTCACGGCCACGGCCTCAGCTCTCTCTCCACCGGCGGCGGCCACCAAGCGGCGTGCGGTTTGTCAGCAGGTAGCAGCAGCATCCGGCGGCGGCGGAGGCGAGATGCGAGTCAGCGGAAGCGGCGGCGGGAGCGCCGGCGCGGTGTTCTACGCGGACAAGTACCACCCGATCCAGGCGGGCAGCATCGACGGCACGGACGTCGCCCCCCACGATAACGCCGTCCTCCGCGCCCTCCTATGCTCCACCGCCGGCCTCTGTGCGTGCTCTCCGTTCGTCCTCCCCCTCCTCTCCTCCCGTTCTACTATTCTCCCATTCGCGCATCAACGCGCTGCAGGTCCCTCACTTGGTGTCTGGTTTTTTTCCCCCGTTCCCTTCATTCTCTAGATGATCCGTTCGGGGACCCCAAGGCCGCCGGCGACCCCTACTGCACGGTGTTCGTCGGGCACCTCTCCCGCCTCACCGACGACGAGACGCTCCGGAAGGTGCGCGTCTCTGGCGTGTGCCTCTGTGCTGGGTTTGCTGGTGTATCCTTTCCTGCCTGATGGTCTGAACTGTTTCTTCTGATTCGGTGCGCCGAGCAGGCGATGTGCAGGTACGGGAAGGTGAAGAGCATGCGACTGGTGCGGGATATTGGTGAGTTAAGCATTTTGCTCCTTGAGTTCTAGCATGTGTTATTCGAGAATAAATAGCTTGATTTGGGAACTCTGCAACCGAACATCACGAATTGCATGATGCCTACTGTAGTGAAGATAAAATCAGTACAGTTCATCTCGGTTCAAATTGGAGTGTTCTATGTGGCATAGGTAACACAGTGGAACGTCCTACTACCTTCTGATAAGCTTAAATGGGGAGTTTTATCTTGCAATCAAAAAAAGTGTTGCATCAATCTCCAACTTTCAGGTCAACTCGCTAATTCGTTAGTGCCTTAGCACCTTCGTAGTTGTCCTTGTTGGTACACAGACAATTAGCAATGTTTCATTAACATGTGACTGATTGCATACCTCGATCTTTACACTTTCAGTTTTACTGACAAGGCTACTCCATTTGCAGTTACTGGTGCTTCTCGTGGCTATGCATTTGTGGAGTATGAAACGGACAGGGAGATGCGTCGTGCCTATGAGGTATCGACTTTATAACATCCTGGAGTCCTTTTTTGCCTGCTTGTTTCCTGCTGCATTCTAGGCATGTATTCGAAATCTATTTGATACTGCCCTTGCCCTGAAGGATGCACACCATTCCATTATTGATGGCAGTGAAGTGATTGTAGACTACTACAGGCAACAACTTATGCCTGGTTGGATTCCAAGGAGGCTAGGTAATCCATGCTTAAGTATAATGTATAACTCAGCCTGCTTGAGCTCATCTTCATACTACTTGGGATTGTCTTCTTATAGGTGGAGGCCTTGGAGGAAAGAAAGAATCTGGCCAGCTTCGATTTGGAGGTCGTGAGAGGCCATTTCGTGCTCCCTTGTATGAATCCTAACATTTGTTACATTTTCGATATTCTTACAAGAAGGGTCATGAGACTTGAGTAACAATGTGTATTTCTGTAAAACACAGGCGGCCTATTCCTTATGACGAACTGAAAAAGCTCGGGATCCCACCACCACCTGAAGGGCGATATATGACACGTTTTCAGGTAGTTTCATCACTTTTACCCTTTACTGCTAAAGGGGAGTGCTATTTCATATTTACACTAGGTATCACTGCTACATCAAATGTTAGAGCCTGTTGCATTTTTATCTCCTAATAGCTAAAAAAATGGAAGTGCTAATTCATGGTTTCTTCCAGCAACACCATAGAATAAACTGGCTGTTGCCTTGAAAGATTAGGAAGAATAGAAGAATATTTGTCAGTATGATATTAACTTGATATTCACTCATCATTGTCATTTACTAAAACCTCATGAGTAGCTGCAGACATTAACACTGGCAAGTTAACCACGGCAGTGAGTGTGCTCACAATGAGGAACCATTTTTTTATTTACTCTGCTATCCTGATCTTTTGGAGTGAATATTAGTTTCTATTCTATGTACCTTATCTTTTAGAGTGGTTTGATTATTCCATGCCTGCTTGCTGCCATGGAGTGAAATAACATTATTTTACTCCCACAGGTTCCCCCACCACCGAGACGAAAAGGTGGAAACGTTGACAGGGAAGAGTCGCCACCTCCTAGGAGAAGATCCAAGGACAGGGCTGATAGCACCTACAGAAGGCAAAGTCCAACCCAAGACGAAGGCAGCCCCCGCAGGCGCAAAAGCAGCCGTGACCACAGGGAAGAATCACAAAGTAGGATAAGATCATCTACTTATAGGGAGGCCAGCACTCACAGTAGGCAGAGAAGCCCGACCGAAGATGACAGCGACCATCGCAAGAAGAGAAGCCGACAAGAGCATGGAGATATCAGGAGCTATGATAGGCATGTAAGTGCAGCTGAAGACGACAGAGATCATCATAAGAAGCAGAGAAGAAGCCGAGAGCACAGAGATATCAGCAGCCACAGTAGGCAGAGAAGTCCAACCGAAGACGACGGTTATCATCATCGCAAGAGTAGAAGAAGAAGCCGGGAGCCTGGAGATATCAGCAGCCCCAGTAGGCAGAGAAGCCCTGCCGAATATGACAGCAGCTATAGCAAGCAGAAGAGCCGAGAGCCCGGAGAGGTGTCTCCAGGCAACGAGGATGACAGGGTCAGAGGAGGAAGAACCTCGACGGAAGCTGGCCGCAGCCCTCGTCATCAATCTCATTGGGCGCAGAGGCATTACGGCGAGCAGACACATGATGATGGCGGCAGCAGCCGTTCCCGGGACGGTGGCCGCCGTAGTCACGGTGACCGTGCTCGCTCCAGGAGATCCGAGAGCCGAGATTACAGCCACTAGATGCCAGTCAATTTCCATCATGCGGAAACTTTGTCTACTCGCTACTTGATTTGATTATGTGTGTAGGTTCTGTACAGTTAGTTATTGGGCAGATTTTTGTGACTGAACTTTGCAATGCCGTTGGTTTTTCGTGATAACTACAGCCATAAAAATGTCGCAGAAATATATCCAAGTGATATCTAATTTTGAAAGCCCTTTTCGTGTTGAACTCAATAATGAAAATATATTGTAAATCAGGTGCGCCGATAGAGGAAAAGAAACAGATGAAAAGTTCGATTGCTATGCTCTGCGAAAAAAGCTCCGGACCTATAAAAACATAAAGTACTCATCTTTTCAGTCCATGAACTAATTGAATATTTACCATACTATCTTATTTATCAGAGGAATGATATCCATTTAGTTAATGCATTTTGGTAGACTGCTTTGTATATCTACCTCTTTGCCGATATATAAGCAGCACGAGTCTGGACTCAAGCAAAGAGCCTTGTTTGTCGATAAACAGCTTCGTCGATCTAGTAGTAACACATACAGATAGTCCATCAACGATGAGGTGCTTTAGATCCCGTGGCCAGATGAGAAGCAAGAAGGCAACACTGATTATGTTCCTCGTGCTCATCCTTGGATGCCACGCGTTCTCTGCACATTGTAACTATACTCAAGCCATTCATGAGCTGAAGATTTGCATCATCATATTCTAACACGCATCTTAGGCCATCTCCAACGGGGCGACCCATCCCGCGCCCGCGCGTCCGGATGGGTCGAAACGGACAAAACTGCTGCCCAGCGCGCGGACCCATCCCTAAAACGGATGGCCGTGGCGTCGGGACGAAACCCGGCCCAAATCTGGGACGAGTTTGCGTGGCCACGGACACGAAGGCTGGTCGCTCGCGTCCTCCCTTGTTCGCCCTGGCCCGGTCTGTCTCCCAAAACAAACACTCCACTCCACCCAAAACCTAGAGATGGCCGGCGACGCCGCCGCCACCGCCACCACCGCCACCATCGGAGACGAGGCACAGCTCGCGGCCGTTGCCGCAGGCGGCTCCTGAACTGGACGCTCCGGTGGTCGTGGAGCCGGCCGCCGAAGAAGGCGAAGCCGAGTCACCGCGGAGAGGGCGATGGAGACCAAGAGGCGGGGCCGGCGCGGGCGCTCGAGCAACGGAAGAGGAGGCCGCCGCCGCGGAGGAGCGGGTGCGGGCGGTGGAGCAGCTCCTCCAACTCCAAACGCACGAGTCTCATTCAAGAGCGGCGCAGGCCATGCTCTTGCGGCCACGCTCGGCCGGCACATGATCATTCCGGGCACCGGCACGGCCTCGGGGGGGAGCTCGGCCTCGTTCGTGACCCGGCCCCTTCCTCCAAGGTCAACTGCCCCACCGACTGCCCCGTTTGCGCACGAAATGGGTGCGCATTCAGGGCGGCACGCAATCCCGTCACGGGATGGATCACCGGAGGTGGGCGAGTCCATGACGGGGCCGTCACCTTCGTCCATTGACCTCAACCGTGCGTCGGCGAACTCCAAAGGCCCCAAGCACCTGGGAGCAGCTGCGATGGGCGGTGCACGCAACATGTTCGACGATTTGTCGGCCGAGCGCGCGCAGTCACCGTCCACCGTGCCGGCCCCTCCGTCTTTCCCGCAGACAATGTCGACGACCGTGCCATATCCTTCGACAGCAGGCTCCCCAGCCACCTCCCATTGACACACAGGAGGGCACAACTGCCTGTCCCGGCAGCATGAACATCGAGGAGGAGCCGTTGTTCGGTGAGGACCTCACACAAGCCGCAGCTGCACACGCTAGAGGTCGCCGGGTAAGCAAAAGAACCAGCAACTACACGGAAGAAGGAGGACAAGGTGCTCGTCCAAGGATGGTTGACCATCGGGCAAGATGCGTTGACAGGTGCCGAGCAGAAGGGGACCGCATTCTGGCGTCGGATCTATGAATACTTCCATGAACATCGCAAATACGGATAGGAGCCATTTGAGAGCGACCGCAGCGAGATATCGCTCCAAAAGAGGTGGGGAGCAATTCAAACGGAATGCAACAAGTTCCAGGCGGCGTATGATCACGTGAAGCGGATCCCCGTTAGTGGCATGGGTGTGAAGGACTTGGTATGATTCTTAACCTCAACTTATTCATCCGATGTTTGTACATATGTTTATCGTTGTTGTCTCACTTTGCTCTACGTGTGGCAAGCTTTGGAATGGTACAAATCTAATAATGGAGAAAATACCTTTGCCTTTCCTCATTGTTGGAAGGAACTCCACGGCACCCCCAAGTTCCAGGAGGGGTACAAGGGGTACAAGGCGACCTTGACTGGCAACAAGACCACCAAAGATGCCACGGTCATCGACCTTGATGGTGGGCAGCCTTGCGGTAGCTCCGCTTCACGTGCAAGTCGGCCACGCGGCCACAAGTCAACCAAAGCCGACATCAAGCGTGATGCTTCGTCCATGCTATTGTTTGGCACTTTGAAGGAGATGCATGCGGACAGAGAGGTGTCCACGGACAAGAGGGATGAGAAGAGGCGCCGGGAGAAAGAAGAGGACAGGAAGAAATTCTTCGATGTCCAGCAGAAGAAGCTTGAGATTGAAGAGGTCAAGGCCAAGACCAAAGCTAAAGAACTTGAGCTCAAAGAGAGAGAACTTGAGCTCATAGCAATGGCAAGGGCCAAAAAGGTGGAGCTGAAGGCGAAGTAAGTTGAGCTCAAACGCCAAGCCGAGGACAACCTCATCATGAACGCCGACTTGACCAACATGAGCGAGGCGAAGAGAGCTTGGTTCGAGAAGAGACAGAAGGAGATCCTCGAGCGTCCTAATTGAGTTAGACAATCTCAATTGTAATTTTTATACTTTTCTTAAACTATGGCACATTTTAATTTCTTTATCATGGTACATTTGATATTATTTTATGCTATTTGATATTATTTTATGTTGGTTAGATATTATTCTATGTTTATGAGATATTATTCTATGTTTGTTAGACATTGTTCATAAGGATTTGTGGCCAGATGGCCTATTTCCCAAAGAAATAGGCCAAATGGTCAAATGGGTGGCCGCTGCGTTGGGCGCAGCGTGCGACCCAAACGGACACGCGGCCGCGGGGCGCTGTCCGCGTGTCCGGACGGCCACGCCAGCCCAAAACGGACGGCCCAGCGCATCCGTTTGGGTCGCTCGGTTGGAGATGGCCTTATCCTCTATTCCGCATAAAGATGCAAGCGGCGCGGCAACGGGATATCCCGCCTCGCAAGTATTGTCGGGAACGCCCATCCCACTTGCATCGTTAATTCCGCGGTGTGCAGGCGGCCGTCAGCTAGACGGCGGCGACGGCGACGGCCAGACCGGCCCCGGCAGCATTAAGATTTGACCGCCGCCAGGGAAGTGTTTGAAGAGCAGATGCGCTGCTGATCATAGGCATAGCGTCGACAGTGTCAGTAGCTGCTTCTGCTGTCTGTCGACGCCCGAGAACCCTTGCTTCCGGAACGAGGCCGACTGCGTCAAGGTCTGCCGGCCCCAGGTGTTGCCGCCCTGGTCGCCGCCCCCGCCCTCGTCCTCCTGCGGCACCAGCGATTAGCAGCGTCACGAGATGTTTCGAACGAGGAGAATAAGATATCATGGCGTCTTTGTGCTTCGAGTGAGCAAATCGTAAGTGAGCATTCGAGCTGGCGGTGCCGGGTTTAGTTGTTAATCCTGCTAACAAACGGCACTCGTTATCATTTTGTAAACCGATTTCGGTGTCGCCTCCCAAGTTATCGATGCAGGTAGGGTTGCCTAGCTTCTCTAATGAAGACGTAGAGTTGTCTGCAACAAACTGAACTTCTGGATACATCTAGTGTCGTGGCATCATCTTGTTGCTAGATCTTAGTCTGCTTTGTTGTTTCTTCAACTCTTCTGTTGCTCTAATTTGGCTCGAATTTGATAATCTTTTATTCACCCCTCTGGTCAATAAACCTCAATCTTTAACTCACACACAAAATATTAGGGTTTTAGGTACCACACATAATCAAAAAATAATAATCATGATTCTACCTAGCATTGCCTAAATGTACCAATGGCTACTTCATGCAACGACAACACCTAAAGCACACTAGGTTAACTAATCATGACCTAATCAAAATACTACCTCTGTCCATAAATAAATGTCTTAGATTTGTAAAAATTTAAATATATGTAGATACTATTTAGTGTATAGATACATTTAAATTTAGACAAATCTAAGACATCTATTGATGGACGGAGGGAGTACAATATATCTTGGATAAAAGAAAACACACATTTGAAAATCTAAGCCTTGATCTATGTAAAAAGATGTTACAAAAAGTTACAATGGGAACATTTTTTTTTTTTGAACAGAATGGGAGAACATGTAAAAATTGACTATCAAAGACTAATTACACGGTACAACGTGGGACCGAAGGACTTTCGCAGTGCTCGCGCACCGAACACGTAGTCTGGCAACATGCAGGTGCAGAGGACGGTCACTACGGGTTCAAAATGCATTACTGCGTGCGTCCCCCGAGCAATCTGGCAGGTTGGTCGAGGAGCCATTATAAAGAGCTAAATCTGGAGTAAATTCGCCGTCTGGTATTCTCCAAGCCTGTCATTAAGAGGTTGTCGCGAGAGCTCTATATAAAGAGCTAAATCCGGAATTTGCTGAAAACAGGCACACTCATTTCACACGCACCACTCTGATCCCGATCGATGGGGCGCAAGTCGCGCAAGGGCAAACGCACATCGGCCCGCGTCGTCGGTGCCATCTGCAAGTGCAAGGCGAAGCTGGCGGCGACAGAGCGCAGGCTGCGGAAGCTGAAGAGCGCCTCGTCGTCGAGCACATGGACTACCCCGAAGAAGGGCCGGCTGAAGCTCAACTTCGACGGGTCGTCCATGTCCAAGAGCTCTAGCATCGGGGGAGTTTATCGGGATCATAAGGGGAACTTCGTCCTTGGCTACGCGCAGCGCATCGACAAGGCGACGAGTTCCGTGGCCGAGCTCCTTGCGCTCAAGCGCGGGCTGGAGCTCGCGGTGAAGAATCGGTGGCGAAACATCTCCATCGAGGGCGACTTCAAGACGGCTGTCGATGCCATGGCTAGTCGTGCGCGTATCCGGGCCAAGAAGGACCTGGAGGAGTGGAGGAAGATCGCCGGGCTGCTCCCGCGGCTCGGCAAGACCACCGTGTCGCATGTGGTCCGGAAAGGCAATAAAGTTGCCCATGGCTTTGCCAAGCTCGGGTACGAGGAGGAGGCGCTTCGCTTGCTCGCCCCCCGCGGGCGACGGGCGAAAACCCTAGCCCCCTTCCCTCAGCTCCTCCCCCCAGCTCTCTCCTGCCGCCGCCGTCGGCGTGGGCCGCCGGGCGTTGTCCGTGCGGTGCCGGCGGGGCCGCCTCTACCCGTCGCGCGGAGGGGGGCGCGGGCGGCCTCTCGATGGCGGCGGTGCGTTTCGGCCGGCAGCGGTCGATCTGGCGGCGTGGTATCCGCAGGTCGGCTGGGAGGTGACCCGGCGGCGCTGCCAACGGCAGCGGGGCGGCGGGGTGGCCGGACGGCTGGCGGCGCTCGCTCTGCCCTGATCTGGCCCATCTGGGCCCGATCTGGGCTGGGGCGGGCCTCTGGCTCCTGGCTCGACGTCGTTCTCCTGGAAGCAGCGGAGGTGTGGTGGCAGGGGGTGGCGACGGCGGCACACATCCGGCCAGTAGCAGCGTGGCGGCGAGTACTTGGACGGGCCAGTTTGGGCCTGACTTGGTCTCGCTACTACGTCCGGTCGACTACCGCCAGTTCGGGCGGTGGAGGTTGTTCCCTCCGGCGTGGTTGTGCTACTGCTATCTCTGACCTTGCGCTCGCCTTATCTGTTTCTAGGCCTCGCGTTGGTGACCTTTGAGCGACGGCGAGGATGGCTTCAAGACCGTGGTGGCGTACGCTGGTGGACGACGGGTGAGGTGGAGCAGTTCGGATTGTTTGGGGTGGTGGCGGTGTGGGTCGGGAGAAATCCTTGTCGGCTTGTCCGACACCGACGCGGCGACGCCTGCGGGTGCCGTCTTTCCTTCCTGAAGGGTGTCGCGTGTACCTCTCCCCCATCACCTCCGCTTACCGGGGGAAACCATAGGACTAGTCCGGGCAGCAGCGGCGTCGTTGTCGTTTTCCTTGTTGAAGGTGTTGCTTGGTATGTGGCGATTCGGACTGCTAGGAGCGTGGTGGTACTGTTCCGGAGGGCGCAGCGGTTGCGAGTTGTTTTCGTGTTCGTTGCTTAGCCGTAGTCGGCGCATTTGTTTCTCTTATCTTTCTTTTTCTTTTTCTTTGGGCTTGATTGTGCTGAGGTCCCAGCAAGCTTGTTGTATCTTGGTTGCTATATATTAATATAGCGGGGCGAAAGCCTATTTCGAGGACGAGGAGGAGGCGCTGAGGCAGCGGGTGTGGCGCGACGTGCCGCCGGAGGAGGTTCTCCAGTACCTTGAGCGAGACGCAGACGCCCAAAGGAAATAGCACGCGCGATCGCTCGTCCTGAGAGCATCTCCAGCCGCGTCCCCCAAACCGTCCCCCAAAGGGATTTGGGGCGCGCCGGACCAAAAAAGCGTTCCAGCCGCGTCCCCCAAAGCCCCTTGTCCGGCGCGCCCGATACGGTCTCCGGCGCCCGAGCCCGTCCCGGTCCCACGGGGGCGCTCCGGGAACAACGCGAGGCGGGGAGTGGCGGGCCGACCCGTCGGCGGCACAGTGGTAACCTAACAGTCGCCTACCTCGCGACGGAAGTTGATGGCGCGCCGGCGGTGCAGTTCCGCGAGAGGTGCGGACGCGTCGATACGTCTCCAACGTATCGATAATTTCTTATGTTCCATGCTACTTTATTGATGATACCTACATGTTTTATGCACATTATATGTCGTATTTACGCATTTTGGAACTAACCTATTAACAAGATGCCGAAGAGCCGGTTTGTTTTCTGCTGTTTTTGGTTTCAGAAATCCTAGTAAGGAAATATTCTCGGAATTGGACGAAATCAACGCCCGGTTCCTATTTTGCCGGAAGTATCCAGAACACCGAGCCGTCAGAGAGGGGCTACGTGGGGCCCACACATGGTGGCGGCGCGGCCCGGCCCTGGCCGCGCCGCCTAGTATCTGGCCTCACGGACCCCCTCAGGGCTGTCTTTCGCCTCTTAAAGCCTCCGTCGCGAAACCCCGATGCAGAGGCCACGATACGGAAAACCTTCCCGAGACGCCGCGCGCCGCGAATCCCATCTCGGGTGATTCAGGAGATCGCCTCCGGCACCTGGAGAGGGGATTCATCTCCCGGAGGACTCTTCATCGCCATGATCGCCTCCGGAGTGATGAGTGAGTAGTTCACCTGGACTATGGGTCCATAGCGTAGCTAGATGGTCGTCTTCTCCTAATTGTGCTTCATTGTTGGATCTTGTGAGCTGCCTAACATGATCAAGATCATCTATCTGTAATACTATATGTTGTGTTTGTCGGGATCCGATGGATAGAGAATACTATCTTATGGTGATTACCAATCTATTACTTATGTGTTGTTTATGATCTTGCATGCTCTCCGTTTCTAGTAGAGGCTCTGGCCAAGTTTTTGCTCTTAACTCCAAGAGGGAGTATTTATGCTCGATAGTGGGTTCATGCCTTCATTGACACATGGGACAGTGAGAAAGTTCTAAGGTTGTGATGTGCTATTGCCACTAGGGATAAAACATTGATTCTATGTCTAAGGATGTAGTTGTCAATTACATTACGCACCATACTTAATGCAATTGTCTGTTGCTTTGCAACTTAATTGAATGGGGTTCGGATGATAACCGAAGGTGGACTTTTTAGGCATAGATGCAGTTGGATGGCGGTCTATGTACTTTGTCGTAATGCCCAATTAAATCTCACTATATTTATCATATCATGTACATGCATTGTTATGCCCTTCTCTATTTTGTCAATTGCCCGTGTAATTTGTTCACCCAACATGCTTTTATCTTATGGGAGAGACACCTCTAGTGACTGTGGACCCGGTCCTATTACATCGCATACAATCTTGCAATACTTGTTTTACTGTTTTCTTGCAAACAATCATCTTCCACACAATACGGTTAATCCTTTGTTACGACAAGCGGTGAGATTGACAACCTCACTGTCGTTGGGGCAAAGTACTTTGGTTGTGTTGTGCGGGTTCACGTTGGCGCCGGAATCCCTGGTGTTGCGCCGCACTACATTTCGCCACCATCAACCTTCAACGTGCTTCTTGGCTCCTACTGGTTCGATAAACCTTGGTTTCATGCTGAGGGAAACTTGCTTCTATACGCATCATACCTTCCACTCGGGGTTCCCAACGGACGTGTGCATCTACGCGTATCAAGCTAAATTTCTGGCGCCGTTGCCGGGGAGATTGATACGTCCAATTTGCATCACTATTTTATATCATAATTTGCTGTTATTCATTGATATATTTCATATTGGGACACAATACTTATGTTATTTCATCTATTTTGCATGTTTCATCATTATTGGAGGATCAAGCACCGGAGCCAGGATTCTGCTGGACCGTCAGAACGCAATATTTCGGAAGATCAAGTGTGGAAGAAATTACACGTAAATTCCTATTTTCCAGATGACGGAGGGAGCAGAAGGGGGAGAAGAGGGGACCCAAGGTGGGCCCAGGACCACGGGCGGCGCGGCCATGGCTGGCGCACCACCCTGTGGTGCAGGGCCCCACCTTCGCCTCCTTTTCTTCGCGTACTCCTTCGTCCCGAAAACCTAAGCCACAGAGGGAACCTCACGAAGAGTTACAGCCGCCTCTACGGGGCGGAGGACACCCAGAGAGAAAAAGAGCTCTCCCGAGGAATCCATTGAAATTCCATCCGGAGAAGAAATCAGCCATCGTCATCGAGTGGACATCATCTCCATCATCATCATAATCATCTCCACCATCTACACCGCCATCACCACCTCGTCACCGCTGTAACAATTTGGGTTGGATCTTGATTGTTTGATAGGGAAACTCTCCCGGCATTATTCTCTACTTGTTATTGATGCTATTGAGTGAAACCATTGAACGAAAGTTTATGTTCAGATTGTTATTCATCATCATATCACCTCTGATTGTATTCCATATGATGTCTCGTGAGTAGTTCGTTTAGTTCTTGAGGACATGGGTGAGGTCCAAATGTTAGTAGTGAACTATGGTTGAGTAATATTCAATGTTATGATATTTAAGTTGTGGTGTCATTCTTCTAGTGGTGTCGTGTGAACGTCGACTACACGACACTTCACCATTTATGGGCCTAGGGGAGTGCATCTTGTATTCGGTTGCTAATTGGGGTTGCCGGAGTGACAGAAACCTAAGCCCCCGTTAGTATATCGATGCAAGAGGGATCGCGGGATCTCAGAGTTTAAGGCTGTGGTTAGATTTATCTTAATTACTTTCTTGTAGTTGCGGATGCTTGCAAGGGGTATAATCACAAGTATGTATTAGTCCTAGGAAGGGTGGTGCATTAGCATAGGTTCACCCACACAACACTTATCAAAACAATGAAGATTATTTAGCCACATGAAGCGAAAGCACTAGACTAAAATCCGTGTGTCCTCAAGAACGTTTGGTCATTATAAGTAAAAAACCGGCTTGTCCTTTGTGCTAAAAAGGATTGGGCCACTCGCTGCAATTATTTCTCTCGCATTTTACTTACTCGTACTTTATTCATCTATTACATCAAAACCCCTTGAATACTTGTTTGTGAGCACTTACAGTGAATCCTTCATCAAAACTGCTGCCAACACCTTCTGCTCCTCGTTGGGATCGACATTCTTACTTATCGAAGATACTCGATACACCCCTATACTTGTGGGTCATCAAGACTATTTTATGGCGCCGTTGCCGGGAGTGAAGCGCTATTGGTAAGTGGAATTGGTAAGGAAAACTTTTTGTTTGTGCTGATTTTATTTCTGCCTGCTGCTATAAGTCATTATGGAGAGATCTTCTCTTCAATTTCTATTTGGGAAATCTACTACTACTGCAGCGGTAGTGGATGAAGCGCCAGGTGAGGAAGTAGTATATAAAATACCTATGAAAATTATTGAGCGTGTTATGGATAGCAGCTATGAAGGGGATGGAGCTTGTCCATCTGGTGATCATTCTTGTTTTTGCATAGTTATGCGGTTTATTCAAATGTGCGGGTATTGCTATGAATGAAGTTAGGAAGAAACTATTCACTATATATTGTCTGCGGCGTTTGGTATAAATTGTTGAAGAATGGTGATTCTATTGATTGGGAGGACATTGTGCCTTTATTTTATTCTAAATTTTATCCTCAAGTGAAATTCACAAAGATCGAACCGCATATATAATTTCTGGCCTCATGATGGAGAAAGTATTGCCCAAGCTTAGGGGAGATTGAAGTCTTTAATGCTCAAATGCCCCATTCATGAGCTTCCTGGTAATGTTATTATTGATAATTTCTATGCAAGACTTTCTTTTCAAGACAAGACCTTCTGGATACTTCTTGTTCTGGATCATTTACACGCAACAAAGAAGAGTTTAAAAGGGACCTTCTTGATCGGATCCAAGAAAATACTGAAGGATGGGAGAACGACAAAGGTAGAGAATCAGGTATAATTTATGATTATAAGTGCATTGAAGCTTTTATGGATACTGATAAATTTCGTAATATGAGTGCTACATATGGTCTTGATTCCCAAGTTGTTGCAAATCTTTATAAAGCTTTTGCCTCTCATTATGAATTGCCAAGAAGAATTTTGATAGTACCATGAACCGTATAAAGATAACGTAGATTCATCTGTAAACAAATGTGTAGTGATTGAAGCTGTTGATGTTATTCCCGAAGCTTATATTGAAAAAACTCCTTTCCTGCTAAAATGGGAGTACTCTGTCATATCTAGTGCGGTTAATAAAAGTGAAAAGAAACCTAAAGAACACAGAACAAATTAAAATTGAACTTGCTGTTGCAATAGTTAAAGATCTTGTGACTGAAAATGTGGAGGATGGTCATATTATTTTACTGTGAAGATGCTTCTAATATTGTCTCACATCCTAATAAACCCAAACAAGTTAGTGTTCCTATGTTATCTGTTAGAATTGGTGATCATTATTGCTATTATGGTTTATGTGATATTGGTGCAAGTGTTAGTGCTATTCCTTATGAGCTTTACACGGAGATTATGCAAATTGATTCTTGTGAACTTGAAGATATTGATGTGGTTATTCAGGTGGCTAATAGAGAAACTATTTCTCCAATTGGTATTGTTCGAGATGTGGAAGTTCTATGTGGTAAGATTAAATATCCTGTGACTTTTTGGTACTTGGCTGTTGCTAGTGATCATTGTCCTATCATTTTGGTAGACCTTTTCTAAATACTTGTGGAGCTATTATAGATTGTAAGAGAAAATTTTGACTAGATTTCCTTGGTGAACCTTATGAATTTAACTTTTCTAAATTTACCAAAACTCCTTATAAAGGTGACTTGCCTAGTAATGATTTTAAAATGGAGCGGTGTGCATCTATTGTTCTTGTTCCTAATAATCCTTTGCGGCAACATTTGGAGAATAGTGAAAGTGAAGCTTTTAGGAAAGAGAGCTTGAGGAAATTTTCTTCGCCAACTATTCTCAAGCATGATTTATCGGTAGAAGATTTGGGTACAACACATACAAAGGAAGATCTGTTTTGATTTAAAGCCTTTACGATAATCTTAAATATGCTCATATTGATGATAAGAAAATATATCTGTTATTATTAGCTCTAAGCTTTCGAGAGATTGAGGAAGAAAGGTTATTGGAAATATTGAAGAAACAGCATTGGCTACACTCTTGATGATTTGAAAGGGATTTCTCCTTCTATTTGCCAACATGCTATTAATATGGAAGATGATGCAAAGCCTGTTGTTGAACATCACCGTCGTCTAATTCCGAAGATGAAGGAGGTGGTAAGGAACAAGGTATTAAAATTTCTTGAAGCTGGTATTATATATCCTATTGCTGATAGTAGATGGGTTAGTCCTGTGCATTGTGTTCCTAAGAAAGGAGGAATGGATTGTTGTGCCTAATGATAATGATGAGCTTATTCCTCAAAGAATAGTTGTAGGGTATAGAATGTGTATTGATTTTCGAAAAGTTAATAAAGTTACTAAGAAAAGATCATTACCCTTTACCCTTTATTGATCAAATGCTAGAAAGGTTATCTAAAAATACTCATTTTTGCTTTCTTGATGGTTATTATGGGTTTTCCACAAATTGTTGTTAAAGCTAAAGATCAAGAGAAAACCACGTTTACTTGTCCTTATGGAACTTATGCTTATAGTCGTATGCCTTTTGGTTTATCAACAAGCTCTATGATACGTCTCAACGTATCGATAATTTCTTATGTTCCATGCTACTTTATTGATGAGACCTACATGTTTTATGCAAATTATATGTCGTATTTATGCATTTCTGGAACTAACCTATTAACAAGATGCGAAAGAGCCGAGTTGTTGTTTTCTTGCTGTTTTTGGTTTAGAAATCCTAGTAAGGGGAAATATTCTCGGAATTAGACCGAAATCACCGCCAGGGGTCCTTATTTTTTTGCACGAAGCTCGGAAAGGCAGAAGGAGTCGAAGTGAGACACGAGGTGGCGAGTGACGAGCGGCGGCCGGACCCTGGCAGCGCGGCCTGTCCCCTGGGCCCCTCGTGCGGCCCCCTGACCTGTCCTTTCGCCTACTTATAGCCTCAGTCGCGAAACCCCGGTCACCAGAGCCCGATACGGAAAACCTTCCGGAGACGCCGCCGCGCGAATCCCATCTCGGGGGATTCGGGAGATCGCCTCCGGCGCCCTGCGGAGAGGGGATTCATCTCCAGGAGGACTCTTCATCGCCATGATCGCCTCGGAGTGATAGAGTGAGTAGTTCGCCCCACCTGGACTATGGATTCCATAGCGGTAGCTGAATGTTAAGTCTTCTCCCTAATTGTGCTTCATTGTTGGATCTTGTGGGCCCTTCAACATGATCAAGATCATCTATACGTAATACTATATGTTGTGTTTGTCGGGATCAGTGGATAGAGAATACTATGTTATGGTGATTATCAATCTATTGTTTATGTGTTGTTTATGATCTTGCATGCTCTCGTTATTAGTAGAGGCAAGTTTTTGCTCTTAACTCCAAGAGGGTATTTATGCTCGATAGTGGGTTCATGCCTTCATTGAATCTGGACAGTGACAGAAAGTTCTAAGGTTGTGATGTCTTGTTGCCACTAGGGATAAAACATTGATTCTATGTCTAAGGATGTAGTTGTAGATTACATTACGCACCATACTTAATGCAATTGTCTATTGCTTTGCAACTTAATACTGAATGGGGTTAGGATGATAACCTCTGAAGGTGGACTTTTAGGCATAGATGCGGTTGGATGGCGGTCTATGTACTTTTTCGTAATGCTAGGATTAAATCTCCTTATATTTATCATATCATGTATATGCATTGTTATGACCTTCTCTATTTGTAATTGCCCATTTGTAATTTGTTCACCCAACATGCTTTTATCTTATGGGAGAGACACCTCTAGTGAGCTGTGGACGGTCCTATTCTTTACATGCGCATACAATCTCTTTACTTGATACTTGTTTTACTGTTTTCTTGCAAACAATCATCTTCCACACCAATACGGTTAATCCTTTGTTACCGGCAAGCCGGTGAGATTGACAGCCTCACTGTTTCGTTGGAGCAAGTACTTTGGTTGTGTTGTCCAAGATTCCACGTTGGCGTAGGAATCCCTGGTGTTGCGCGCGCTACATTTCGCCACCATCAACCTTCAACGTGCTTCTTGGCTCCTCCTGGTTCGATAAACCTTGGTTTCTTTATGAGGGAAAACTTGCTATTGTGCGCATCATACCTTCCTCTTGGGGTTCCCAACGAACGTGTGAGTTACACGCCATCAAGCTCTTTTACTGGCGCCGTTGCCGGGGAGATCAAGACACGCTGCAAGGGGAGTCTCCACTTCAATCTCTTTACTTTGTTTTTGTCTTGCTTTATTTTATTTACTACTTTGTTAGCTGCACCTAAACAAAACACACAAAAAATTAGTTGCTAGTTTTACTCTATTTACTTGTCTTGCTCTCCATATCAAAACACAAAAAAATTAGTTACTTGCATTTACTTTATCTAGTTTGTTTTATTTACCGTTGCTAAAATGAATACCCCTGAAAATACTAAGTTGGGTGACTTCACAAACGCAAATAATAATGATTTCCTATGCACACCTATTGCTCCACCTGCTACTACGGCAGAATTCTTTGAAATTAAACCTGCTTTCTGAACCTGGTTATGAGAGATCAATTTTATGGTGTTAGTTGATGATGCTGCTGCCCATCTTAATAATTTTGTTGAACTTTGTGAAATGCAAAAGTATAAGGATGTAGATGGTGATATTATTAAATTGAAAGTGTTTCCTTTCTCATTAAGAGGAAGAGCTAAAGATTGGTTGCTATCTTTGCCTAAGAATAGTATTGATTCATGGACTAAATGTAAGGATGCTTTTATTGGTAGATATTATCCCCGCTAAAATTATATCTTTGAGAAGTAGCATAATGAATTTTAAGCAATTAGATACTGAACATGTTGCTCAAGCATGGGAGAGAATGAAAACTTTGGTAAAGAATTGCCCAACCCATGGACTGACTACTTGGATGATCATCCAAACCTTCTATGCGGGACTAAATTTTTCTTCGCGGAATTTATTGGATTCAGCTGCTGGAGGTACCTTTATGTCCATCACTTTGGGGGCGGCTACAAAACTTCTTGATGATATGATGATAAATTACTCTGAATGGCACACGGAAAGAGCTCCACAAGGTAAGAAGGTAAATTATGTTGAAGAAACCTCTTCCTTGAGTGATAAGATTGATGTGATTATGTCTATGCTTGTGAATGGTAGATCTAATGTTGATCCAAATAATGTTCCTTTAGCTTCATTGGTTGCTCAAGAAGAAAATGTTGATGTGAATTTCATTAAAAATAATAATTTCAACAACAATGCTTATAGGAACAACTCTGGTAATAACTATAGGCCATATCCTTCTGCTAATGGTAATGGTTATGGTAATTCTTATGGGAATTCTTACAACAATAATAGGAGTGTACCCTCTGGTCTTGAAGCTATGCTTAAAGACTTTATTAGTACACAAACTGCTTTTAACAAATCTGTTGAGGAAAAGCTTGATAAAATTAATATTATTGCTTCTAGAGTTGATAGACTTGCCTCTGATGTTAATCTTTTAAAATTGAAAGTTATGCCTAATAATGATATTGATAATAAGATTACTACTACAGCAAATGCATCCAAGTTAGAATTAATGAGAATATAAGATTAATGGCTGAACTGCGTGCTAGGTGGGATAGAGAAGAAAATGAAAAACTAGCTAAAGAGAATAATGTAGCTAAAGTTTGGACTATTACCACCACTAGTAATGTTAATTATTCACATGTTGATGCACCTCCTACTATCAATGGTAAAATAATTGGTGTTGGCAATGTTTCTACTCCTAGTGCAAAGCGTACAAAACTGCCTGAAATTGCTAAAACTGCTGAAACTGCTTGTGATAAAACTGCTGAATTTTTTCCAACATTGGGGACAATGATCCCATTCTTTAGCTCATAATGATTTAGATTTTGATGATTGTCACATCTCTGAAGTTATAAAGTTCTTACAAAAACTTGCTAAAAGTCCTAATGCTAGTGCTATAAATTTAGCCTTTACAAAACATATTACAAATGCTCTCATAAAAGCTAGAGAAGAGAAACTAAAACTTGAAACTTCTATTCCTAGAAAGTTAGAAGATGGTTGGGAGCCCATCATTAAAATGAAATTCAATGACTTTGAATGTAATGCTCTATGTGATCTTGGTGCAAGTATTTTTGTTATGCCTAAAAAGATTTATGATATACTTGACTTGCCACCATTGAAGAATTGTTATTTGGATGTTAATCTTGCAGATAATGTTAAAAAGAAACCTTTGGGGAGGATTGATAATGTGCACATTACGGTTAACAATAACCTTGTCCCGTTGATTTTGTTGTCTTGGATATCGAATGCAATGCATCTTGTCCTATTGTGTTGGGAAGACCTTTTCTTCGAACTGGTGCTGTTATTGATATGAGGGAAGGTAATATTAAATATCAATTTCCTCTCAAGAAAGGTATGGAACACTTCCCTAGAAAGAGAATGAAGTTGCCTTTTGATTCTATTATTAGAACAAGTTATGATGTTGATGCTTCTACTCTTGATGTTACTTGATTTGCACTTTCCGCCTAGCTGAAAGGCGTTAAAGAAAACGCTTATGGGAGACAACCCATGTTTTTACTACAGTACTTTGTTTTATATTTGAGTCTTGGAAGTTGTTTAATACTGTAGCAACCTCTCCTTATCATGTTTTTGTGCCAAGTAAAGTTTCTATGTCAAAGTTGATGTTATATTTGGGATCGCTGCGCAGAAACAGCATTGCTGTCTGTCACGAATCTGGGCACAAGTCTCTGTAGAAAATTCTAAAAAATCTGCCAATTTACGAGCGTGATCCTCAGATATGTACGCAACTTTCATTAGTTTTGATTTTTTCCATTTGAGCAAGTCTGGTGCCACTTTAAAATTCGTCTTTGTTTTGACAGATTCTGCCTTTTATTTCGCATTGTCTCTTTTGCTATGTTGGATGAATTTCTTTGATCCATTAATGTCCAGTAGCTTTATGCAATGTCCAGAAGTGTAAAGAATGTTTGTGTCACCTCTCAATGTGTGAATTATTAATTGTGCACTAACCCTCTAATGAGTTTTCTTGAAGTTTGGTGTGAAGGAAGTTTTCAAGGGTGAGGAGTATGATATACTATGATCAAGAGGAGTGAAAGCTCTAAGCTTGGGGATGCCGTGGTTCACCCCTGCATATTTTAAGAAGACTCAAGCGTCTAAGCTTGGGCAAGGCATCCCTTCTTCATCGACAACATCATCAGGTTCCTCCCCTGAAACTATATTTTTATTCAATCACATCTTGTGTTCTTTACTTGGAGCGTCGGTTTGGTTTTGTTTTTGTTTGTTTGAATAAAATGGATCTAGCATTCACTTTGTGGGAGAGAGACACGCTCCGCTGTTGCATATGGACAAATATGTCCTTAGGCTTTACTCATAATGTTCAAGGCGAAGTTTCTTCTTCGTTAAATTGTTATATGGTTGGAATTGGAAAATGCTACATGTAGTAATTCTAAAATGTCTTGGATAATGTGATACTTGGCAATTGTTGTGCTCATGTTTAAGCTCTTGCATCATATACTTTGCACCCATTAATGAAGAAATACATAGAGCTTGCTAAAATTTGGTTTGCATATTTGGTCTCTCTAAGGTCTAGATAATATCTAGTATTGAGTTTTGAACAACAAGGAAGACGGTGTAGAGTCTTATAATGTTTACAATATGTCTTTTATGTGAGTTTTTGCAATAGGTTCATCCTTGAGTTTGCTTCAAATAACCTTGCTAGCCTAAACCTTGTATCGAGAGGGAATACTTCTCATGCATCCAAAATCCTTGAGCCAACCACTATGCCATTTGTGTCCACCATACCTACCTACTACATGGTATTTCTCCGCCATTCCAAAGTAAATTGAGTGCTACCTTTAAAATTCCATCATTCACCTTTACAATATATAGCTCATGGGACAAAATAGCCTTAAAAACTATCGTAGTATTGAATATGTACTTATGCACTTTATCTCTTATTAAGTTGCTTGTTGTGCGATAACCTGGGGACGCCATCAACTATTCTTTGTTGAATATCATGTGAGTTGCTATGCATGTCATCTTGTCTGAAGGATCTATCACCTTAATGATTGGAGCATGCAAATTGTTAGAGAAGAACATTGGGCCGCTAACTAAAGCCATGAATCATGGTTGAAGTTTCAGTTTTGGACATATATCCTCAATCTCATATGAGAATAATAATTTTGCTACATGCTTATGCATTAAAGAGGAGTCCATTATCTGTTGTCCATGTTGTAGTATGGATGTCTAAGTTGAGAATAATCAGCGAGAAATCAAAATGCGAGCTTTCTCCTTAGACCTTTGTACAGGCGGCATGGACCCCTTTGTGACACTTGGTTGAAACATGGCATTGCAAAGATCCGGTAGTCCAAGCTAAGTAGGACAAGGTGCGGGCACTATTAGTATACTATGCGTGAGGCTTGCAACTTGTAAGATATAATTTACATAACTCATATGCTTTATTACCACCGTTGACAAAATTGTTTCATGTTTTCAAAATAAAAGCTCTAGCACAAATACAACAATCGATGCTTTCCTCTTTGAAGGACCTTTCTTTACTTTTATTGTTGAGTCAGTTTACCTATCTCTCTCCACCTTAAGAAGCAAACACTTGTGTGAACCGTGCATTGATTCCTACATACTTGCATATTGCACTTGTTATATTACTTTATGTTGACAATATCCATGAGATATACATGTTGTAGTTGAAAGCAACCAATGAAACTTAATCTTCCTTTGTGTTGCTTCAATACCTTTACTTTGATTTATTGCTTTATGAGTTAATTCTTATGCAAGACTTATTGATGCTTGTCTTGAAGTACTATTCAAGAAAAGTCTTTGCTTTATGATTCACTTGTTTACTCATGTCATTACCATTGTTTTGATCGCTGCATTCATTACATATGTTTACAAATAGTATGATCAAGATTATGATGGCATGTCACTTAGGAAATTATCTTTGTTATCGTTTTACATGCTCGGGACGAGAATAGAACTAAACAGGGATGCTTGATACGTCTCCAGCGTATCGATAATTTTCTTATGTTCCATGCTGCTATTGATGATACTACATGTTTTATACATTATATGTCGTATTTACGCATTTTCTGGAACTAACCTATTATCGAGATGCCGAAGAGCCAGTTCTTGTTTACCAACATTTTGGTTTAATCCTAGTAAGGAAATATTCTCGGAATTGGACGAAATCACCGCCCGGGGTCCTATTTTTGCACGAAGGTGAAGAGGGAAGGGAGTGGGGCCACGAGGTGGCCGGGTGACGACGCGCGGCCCGAGGGGCCACAGCGTGTGACCCTGTCCTGGCAGCAGCGGCCACATCCCCACAGGCCCCTCGTGCCGCCTCTTGACACGCCTTTAGCCTGCCACCAGCCTCGCGGTCGCGAGCCCCCCGATGCCAGGAGCCCACGATACGGAAAACCTTCCAGGGACGCCGCAGCCGCCAATCCCATCTCGGGGATTTAGGAGATCGCCTCCGACACCTTTCGGAGAGGGGATTCATCTCCGGGAGGACTCTTCATCGCCATGATCGCCTCGGGAGTGATGAGTGATGGTCGCCTTTGGACTATGGGTCCATAGCGGTAGCTAGATGGTCGTCTTCTCCTAATTGTGCTTCATTGTTGGATCTTGTGAGCTGCCTAACATGATCAAGATCATCTATCTGTAATACTATATGTTGTGTTTGTCGGATCCGATGGATAGAGAATACTATGTTATGGTGATTATCAATCTATTGTTTATGTGTTGTTTATGATCTTGCATGCTCTCTAGTTATTAGTAGAGGCTCTGGCCAAGTTTTGCTCTTAACAGAGGTGTTTATGCTCGATAGACGTGGGTTCATGCCTTCATTATTTTTGGAGACCGGTGACGGAAAGTTCTAAGGTTGTGATGTCTTGTTGCCACTAGGGATAAAGCCGTTGATTCTATGTCTAAGGATGTAGTTGTCGATTACATTACGCACCATACTTAATGCAATTGTCTGTTGCTTTGCAACTTAATACTGAATGGGGTTGGGATGATAACCTGAAGGTGGACTTTTTAGGCATAGATGCAGTTGGATGGCGGTCTATGTACTTTGTCGTAATGCCCGGATTAAATCTCACTATATTTATCATATCATGTATATGCATTGTTATGCCCTTCTCTATTTGTCGATTGCCCGACTGTAATTTGTTCACCCAACATGCTTTTATCTTATGGGAGAAACACCAACTCACACGATCGTTGGGAACCCCAAGTGGAAGGTATGATGCGTATAGAAGCAAGTTTCCCTGAGTATGAAACCATTATCGAACCATTAGGAGCCAAGAAGCACGTTGAAGGTTGATGGTGTGAGAAATGTGATGCGGCGCAACTGCGAGGTCGGCGCCAACTAGGAACACTGCTAATAGTGCCTGCCCCATGAAAGCGAGTGAGGTTGTCAATCTCACCAGAAGCTTCTTGTAACAAAGGATTAAACGTATCCAGTGGAAGATGTTTGCAAAGAAAACTGTAAAATAAGTAGATTGTATGCTATGTAAAGAATAGGACCGGGGTCCCTGAGTTCACTAGAGGTGTCTCTCCCATAAAATAAAAGCATGTTGGGTGAACAAATTGTTACGGTCGGGCAATTGACAAATAGAGAAAGGCATAATAATGCATATACATGACATATTAAATATAGTGAGATTTAATTGGGCATTACGACAAAGTACATAGACATAAATCCAAAGCTGCATCTGCCTAAAGAAGTCCCCAACCAGTTATCGTCGAACATCAGTGTTAAGTTGCAAAGCAACAGACAATTACATTAAGTATTGTGCGTAATGTAATCAATAACTACATCCTTAGACATAGCATCAATGTTTTATCCATAGTGGCAACAGTACATCACAACCTTAGAACCTCCTGTCACGATCCCAGGTGCAGCCAGGCATAGACCCTATGAGCATAAATACTCCCTCTTGGAGTTAAGAGCAAAGACTTGGCCAGAGCCTCTACTGTGCTGGATGGCATGCCAAGATCATAAACGACACATAAACAATTAGATTGATAATCACCATAATCATAGTACTCTCTATCCATGGGATCCCGACAACACAACATATAAAATTACATATAGATGATCTTGATCATGTTAGGCAGCTCAAGATCTAAACATGATAGCAAGAGGGAAGACGACCATCTAGCTATTGCTATGGACCCATGGTCCCGAGGTGAATTTCACTCGTCACTCAGGAGAGGCATTCTTGGCGATGAAGGAGTCCTCAGGAGATGATCCTCTCAATGAGGGTCTGGGAGAAGTGATCTCAGGAATCCCACAGAGATGGGATTCGCGTGCGTCTCTGTAGGTTTCGTCATCGTGGCTCTCGATGCTTGGGGTTTTGCGACGGAGCTTTAAGTGGCGGGAAGGTCAGCGAGGCCACCTGAGGGGCGAGCCGGGAGCCGCGCGGCCAGAGGTGCCGGGCCGCCGTACCCCTGGCTGCCTCGTGGCCCCGCCGTTGGGTCTTCGGTCTTCGGAAGCCGTGCAAGCAGGATACCACAGGCGGATTTGGGTGGTCCAGAAATATTTCTTTACTAGGATTTATGAAACCAGACAGCAGCTGGCTCTTCGGCATCTTGTTAATAGGTTAGTTCAGTAATGCATAAATATGACATATAATGTGCATAAAACATGTAGGTATCATCAATAGTAGCATGGAACATAAGAAATTATCGATACGTTGGAGACGTATCAGCATCCCCAAGCAGTTCTGCTCGTCCCGAGCAGGTAAAACGATAACAAAGATAATTTTTAAAGTGACATGCCATCATAATCTTGATCATACTATTTGTAAACATATGTAATGAATGCGACGATCAAAGCAAAGGTAATGACATGAGTAAACAGCTGAATCATATAGCAAAGACTTTTCATGAATAGTACTTCAAGACAAGCATCAATAAGTCTTGTATAAGAGTCAACTCATAAATCAAAGTAAAGGTGTTGAAGCAACACATAAGAAGATTAAGTTTCAGCGGTTGCTTTTCAACTTGTAACATGTATATCTCATGGATATTGTCAACATAAAGTAATATAACAAGTGCAATATGCAAGTATGTAGGAATCAATGCACAGTTCACACAAGTGTTTGCTTCTTAAGGTGGAAGGAGATAGGTAAACTGACTCAACAATAAAAGTAAAAGAATGGTCCTTCGAGAGGAAAGCATCGATGTATTTGTGCTAGAGCTTTTATTTTGAAAACATGAAACAATTTTGTCAACGGTAGTAATAAAGCATATGAGTTATGAAAATTATATCTTACAAGTTGCAAGCCTCACGCATAGTATACTAATAGTGCCCGCACCTCGTCCTACTTAACTTGGACTACCGGGTCTTCGCATGCCATGTTTCAACCAAGTGTCACAAAGGGGTACCTCCATGCCGCCTGTACAAAGGTCCAAGGAGAATGCTCGCATTTCGGATTTCTCGCTTTTGATTATTCTCAACTTAGACATCCATACGGGACAACATGGACAACAGATAATGGACTCCTCTTTAATGCATAAGCATGTAGCAAAGTTATTATTCTCATATGAGATTGAGGATATATGTCCAAAACTGAAACTTCCACCATGATTCATGGCTTTAGTTAGCGGCCCAATGTTCTTCTCTAACAATTTTGCATGCTCCAACCACTAAAATGATAGACCTTCAGACAGACGGACATGCATAGCAACTCACATGATATTCAACAATAGTTGATGGCGTTCCCCAGAAACATGGTTATCGCACAACAAGCAACTTAATAAAATATAAAGTGCATAAGTACATATTCAATACTACGATAGTTTTTAAGGCTATTTTGTCCCATGAGCTATATATTGCAAAGGTGAATGATGGAATTTTAAAGGTAGCACTCAAGCAATTTACTTTGGAATGGCGGGTAAATACCATGTAGTAGGTAGGTATGGTGGACACAAATGGCATAGTGGTTGGCTCAAGGATTTTGGATGCATGAGAAGTATTCCCTCTCGATACAAGGTTTAGGCTAGCAAGGTTATTTGAAGCAAACTCAAGGATGAACAAGTGCAGCAAGACTCACATAAAAGACATATTGTAAACATTATAAGACTCTACACTGTCTTCCTTGTTGTTCAAAACTCAATACTAGATATTATCTAGACCTTAGAGAAACCAAATATGCAAATCAAATTTTAGCAAGCTCTATGTATTTCTTCATTAATGGGTGCAAAGCATATGATGCAAGAGCTTAAACATGAGCACAACAATTGCCAAGTATCACATTATCCAAGACATTTTAGAATTACTACATGTAGCATTTTCCAATTCCAACCATATAACAAATTAACGAAGAAGAAACTTCGCCTTGAACATTATGAGTAAAGCCTAAGGACACATGTGTCCATATGCAACAGCGGAGCGTGTCTCTCTCCCACAAAGTGAATGCTAGGATCCATCTTATTCAAACAAAAACAAAAACGAAAACAAACCGACGCTCCAAGTAAAGAACACAAGATGTGACTGAATAAAAATATAGTTTCAGGGGAGGAACCTGATGATGTTGTCGATGAAGAAGGGGATGCCTTGGGCATCCCCAAGCTTAGATGCTTGAGTCTTCTTAAAATATGCAGGGATGAACCACGGGGGCATCCCCAAGCTTAGAGCTTTCACTCCTCTTGATCTTAGTATATCATTCTCCTCTCTTGACCCTTGAAAACTTCCTTCACACCAAACTTCAAGCAAACTCATTAGAGGGTTAGTGCATCATTAATAATTCACACATTCAGAGGTGACACAATCATTCTTTTCACTTCTGGACATTGCATAATGCTACTGGACATTAATGGATCAAAGAAATAAATCCAACATAGCAAAAGAGGCAATGCGAAATAAAAGGCAGAATCTGTCAAAAACAGAACAGTCCATAAAGACGAATTTATAAATGGCACCAGACTTGCTCAAATGGAAAAACTCAAAACTAATGAAAGTTGCGTACATATCTGAGGATCACGCTCGTAAATTGGCAGATTTTTTCGAATTTTCTACAGAGAATTATGCCCAGATTCGTGACAGACAGCAATGCTGTTTCTGTGCAGCGATCCCAAATATAACATCAACTTTGACATAGAAACTTTACTTGGCACAAAAACATGATAAGGAGAGGTTGCTACAGTAGTAAACAACTTCCAAGACTCAATAAAACAAAAAATTGCTGTAGGTAAAAACATGGGTTGTCTCCCATAAGCGCTTTTCTTTAACGCCTTTCAGCTAGGCGCAGAAAGTGCAAATCAAGTAACATCGAGAGTAGAAGCATCAACATCATAGCTTGTTCTAATAATAGAATCAAAAGGCAACTTCATTCTCTTTCTAGGGAAGTGTTCCATACCTTTCTTGAGAGGAAATTGATATTTAATATTACCTTCCCTCATATCAATAACAGCACCAACAGTTCGAAGAAAAGGTCTTCCCATAGCTTTTTCAAGTTCATCAATCCTATTGGTTTGATTATCATGGACAACACAAGTTCCTAGGATACTAATTCTTTCATCAATTCCTCCTAAGGATTTATCAAGTTCATAAGTTTTGTCAAATAACATTCCCAATTTAGTTTCAACACTTGGAAAATTTTTCTCTATGGTTTCCAATTTTTTCATAACATCTTCAAGAGAGATTTCAATTTTAACTTCATTAACAGGTGGTATTCCAACTAGACTCTCAATGATGCAACTAGCTTCTAAAGCAGGAGTACCTAGGAAATTACCTCCCGAAAGAGTATCAAGAACATATCTATTCCAACTAGATAAACCAACATAAAAGTTCCTAAGAAGGATAGTGGTGGAGTGTTTCTTAATGCACCTTTGATGAGCATTACTAATTCTATACCAAGCATCTTTAAAACTTTCTCCACCCTGTTGCTTAAAAGAACGAACTTCAACTTCAGGATTACTCATGATAACAGCAATAAAGTAAACTAGGCAAATAAAGTAAAGACAAGTAACTAATTTTTTTGTGTTTTTGATATAGAGAGCAAGACAGTAAATAAAGTAAAACTAGCAACTAATTTTTTTGTGTTTTGATTTAGTGCAGCAAACAAAGTAGTAAATAAAATAAAGCAAGACAAAAACAAAGTAAAGAGATTGAGAAGTGGAGACTCCCCTTGCAGCGTGTCTTGATCTCCCCGGCAACGGCGCCGGAAATTTAGCTTGATACGCGTAGATGCACACGTCCGTTGGGAACCCCAAGTGGAAGGTATGATGCGTATAGAAGCAAGTTTCCCTCAGTATGAAACCAAGGTTTAATCGAACCAGTAGGAGCCAAGAAGCACGTTGAAGGTTGATGGTCGCGAAATGTGATGCGGCGCAACACCAGGGATTCGGCGCCAACTAGGAACCTGCACAACACAACCAAAGTACTTTGCCCCAACGAAACAGTGAGGTTGTCAATCTCACCAGCTTGCTGTAACAAAGGATTAAACGTATCGAGTGGAAGATGTTTGCAAAGAAAACAGTAAAACAAGTAGATTGTATGCTATGTAAAGAATAGGACCGGGGTCCACAGTTCACTAGAGGTGTCTCTCCCATAAGATAAAAGCATGTTGGGTGAACAAATTACAGTCGGGCAATTGACAAATAGAGAAAGGCATAATAATGCATATACATGACATGGTAAATATAGTGAGATTTAATTGGGCATTACGACAAAGTACATAGACCGCCATCCAACTGCATCTATGCCTAAAAAGTCCACCTTCAGGTTATCGTCCGAACCCCCTCCAGTATTAAGTTGCAAAGCAACAGACAATTGCATTAAGTATTGTGCGTAATGTAATCAATAACTACATCCTTAGACATAGCATCAATGTTTTATCCCTAGTGGCAACAGCACATCACAACCTTAGAACCTACTGTCACGATCCCAGGTGTCAATGAAGGCATGAACCCACTATCGAGCATAAATACTCCCTCTTGGAGTTAAGAGCAAAAACTTGGCCAGAGCCTCTACTAATAACGGAGAGCATGCAAGATCATAAACAACACATAAACAATAGATTGATAATCACCATAATCATAGTACTCTCTATCCATCGGATCCCGACAAACACAACATATAGAATTACATATAGATGATCTTGATCATGTTAGGCAGCTCACAAGATCCAACAATGAAGCACAACAAGGAGAAGACGACCATCTAGCTACTGCTATGGACCCATGGTCCAGGGGTGAACTACTCACTCATCACTCCGGAGGCGATCATGGCGATGAAGAGTCCTCCGGGAGATGAATCCCCTCTCCGGCAGGGTGCCGGAGGCGATCTCCTGAATCCCCCGAGATGGGATTCGCGGCGGCGGCGTCTCTGTAAGGTTTTCCGTATCGTGGCTCTCGGTGCTGGGGGTTTCGCGACGGGAGCTTTAAGTAGGCGGAAGGTCAACGCGAGGGGCCACACGAGGGGCCAGGGGGCAGGGCCGCGCGGCCAAGGCACAGGCCGCGCCGGCCACCCCAGCTGCCTCGTGGCCCCACTTCGTTAGGTCTTCGGTCTTCTGGAAGCTTCGTGCAAAAATAGGACCTGGGCGAAAGTTTCGTCCAATTCCGAGAATATTTCTTTACTAGGATTTCTGAAACCAAAAACAGCACAGCAACTGGCTCTTCGGCATCTTGTTAATAGGTTAGTTCCAGAAAATGCATAAATATGACATATAATGTGCATAAAACATGTAGGTATCATCAATAAAGTAGCATGGAACATAAGAAATTATCGATACGTTGGAGACGTATCAGCACCTCTAGTGAGCTGTGGACCCCGGTCCTATTCTTTACATCGCATACAATCTACTGCAATACTTGTTTTACTGTTTTCTTGCAAACAATCATCTTCCACACAATACGGTTAATCCTTTGTTACAACAAGCCGGTGAGATTGACAACCTCACTGTTTCGTTGGGGCAAAGTACTTTGGTTGTGTTGTGCAGGTTCCACGTTGGCGCCGGAATCCCTGGTGTTGCGCCGCACTACATTTCGCCACCATCAACCTTCAACGTGCTTCTTGGCTCCTACTGGTTCGATAAACCTTGGTTTCATACTGAGGGAAACTTGCTTCTATACGCATCATACCTTCCACTTGGGGTTCCCAACGACGTTATGTAATGCTCCTGCTACTTTTCAAAGATGCATGTCTGCTATTTTTCATGGTTTTTGCGAAAGTATTGTAGAGGTGTTCATGGATGATTTTTCTGTCTATGGGAATTCTTTTGATAATTGCTTGCGAAACCTCGATAAAGTTTTGCAGAGATGTGAAGAAACTAACCTTGTTCTTAATTGGGAGAAATGCCACTTTATGGTTAATGAAGGAATTGTATTGGGACATAAAATTTCCGAGAGAGGTATTGAAGTTGATAGAGCTAAAGTTGAAGCAATTGAGAAGATGCCCTATCCGAGGGATGTTAAAGGTATTCGTAGTGTTCTTGGTCATGCTGGGTTTTATAGGAGATTTATTAAAGATTTCTCTAAAATTTCAAAGCCTCTTACTAATCTTCTTCAAAAAGATGTACCTTTTGTTTTTGATGATGATTGTAAGGAAGCTTTTGAAACTCTAAAGAAAGCCTTAACAACTGCTCCTGTAGTCGAACCTCCTGATTGGAATTTGCCTTTTGAAATTATGTGTGATGCTAGTGATTTTGCTGTAGGCGCTGTTCTTGGACAGCGGGTAGATAAAAAATTAAATGTTATTCATTATGCTAGTAAGACTCTTGATGCTGCTCAAAGAAATTATGCTACAACTGAAAAGGAATTGTTAGCTGTAGTCTTTGCTTGTGACAAGTTTAGACCCTATATTGTTGATTCAAAAGTCACAATTCATACTGATCATGCTGCAATTAGATACCTTATGACAAAGAAAGATGCTAAGCCAAGGCTTATTAGATGGGTACTTCTGTTGCAAGAATTTGATTTACATATTATAGATAGGAAAGGTGCTGATAATCCTGTTGCTGATAATTTGTCTAGATTGGAAAATATTGCTTATGATCCTGTTCCTGTTAATGATAGTTTTCCAAATGAACAATTGGCTGTAATAAAGGTGAGCTCACGAGAGAGCCCTTGGTATGCAGATTATGCTAACTTTATTGTTTCGAAGTATTTGCCTCCAACCTTTTCAGCTCTGATACGTCTCCAACGTATCGATAATTTCTTATGTTCCATGCTACTTTATTGATGATACCTACATGTTTTATGCACATTATATGTCGTATTTACGCATTTTCTGGAACTAACCTATTAACAAGATGCGAAGAGCCAGTTGCTGTTTTCTGCTGTTTTTGGTTTCAGAAATCCTAGTAAGGAAATATTCTCGGAATTGGACGAAATCAACGCCCAGGGTCCTATTTTTGCACGAAGCTTCCAGAAGACCGAAGGGGAGTCGAAGTGGGGCCACGAGGTGGCCAGGTGAGGGCGGCGCGGCCCAGGCCTTGGCGCGGCCTGTCCTGGGCCCTCGTGCCGCCTCTTGACCTGCCCTTTCGCCTGCTTATAGCCTCAGTCGCGACCCCCGGTCGAGGCCACGATACGGAAAACCTTCCAGAGACGCCGCCGCCGCAATCCCATCTCGGGGGATTCAGGAGATCGCCTCCGGCACCCTGCCGGAGAGGGGATTCATCTCCCGGAGGACTCTTCATCGCCATGATCGCCTCCGGAGTGATGAGTGAGTAGTTCACCCCTGGACTATGGGTCCATAGCAGTAGCTAGATGGTCGTCTTCTCCTAATTGTGCTTCATTGTTGGATCTTGTGAGCTGCCTAACATGATCAAGATCATCTATCTGTAATACTATATGTTGTGTTTGTCGGGATCCGATGGATAGAGAATACTATGTTATGGTGATTATCAATCTATTGTTTATGTGTTGTTTATGATCTTGCATGCTCTCCGTTATTAGTAGAGGCTCTGGCCAAGTTTTTGCTCTTAACTCCAAGAGGGAGTATTTATGCTCGATAGTGGGTTCATGCCTTCATTGACACCTGGGACAGTGACAGAAAGTTCTAAGGTTGTGATGTGCTGTTGCCACTAGGGATAAAACATTGATTCTATGTCTAAGGATGTAGTTGTCGATTACATTACGCACCATACTTAATGCAATTGTCTGTTGCTTTGCAACTTAATACTGAATGGGGTTCGGATGATAACCTGAAGGTGGACTTTTTAGGCATAGATGCAGTTGGATGGCGGTCTATGTACTTTGTCGTAATGCCGGATTAAATCTCACTATATTTATCATATCATGTATATGCATTGTTATGCCCTTCTCTATTTGTCAATTGCCGACTGTAATTTGTTCACCCAACATGCTTTTATCTTATGGGAGAGACCTCTAGTGAACTTGGACCCCGGTCCTATTCTTTACATCGCATACAATCTCTGCAATACTTGTTTTCTTGTTTTCTTGCAATCATCTTCCACACAATACGTTAATCCTTTGTTACAGCAAGCCGGTGAGATGACAACCTCACTGTTCGTTGGGGCAAATACTTGGGTTGTGTTGTGCGGGTTCCACGTTGGGCCGGAATCCTGTTGTTGCGCCGCATCATTTCGCCACCATCAACCTTCAACGTCTTCTTGGCTCCTCTGGTTTGATAAACCTTGGTTTCTTTCGAGGAAAACTTTGTGGCGCATCATACCTTCCTCTTGGGGTTCCCAACGAACGTGTGAGTTACACGCCATCAAGCTCTTTTTCTGGCGCCGTTGCCGGGGAGATCAAGACACGCTGCAAGGGGAGTCTCCACTTCTCAATCTCTTTACTTTGTTTTTGTCTTGCTTTATTTTATTTACTACTTTGTTTGCTGCACCTAAACAAAACACAAAAAAATTAGTTGCTAGTTTTACTTTATTTACTGTCTTGCTCTCCATATCAAAAACACAAAAAAATTAGTTACTTGCATTTACTTTATCTAGTTTGTTTTATTTACCGTTGCTAAAATGAATACCCCTGAAAATACTAAGTTGTGTGACTTCACAAACGCAAATAATAATGATTTCCTATGCACACCTATTGCTCCACCTGCTACTACAGCAGAATTCTTTGAAATTAAACCTGCTTTACTGAACCTGGTTATGAGAGATCAATTTTCTGGTGTTAGTTCTGATGATGCTGCTGCCCATCTTAATAATTTTGTTGAACTTTGTGAAATGCAAAAGTATAAGGATGTAGATGGTGATATTATTAAATTGAAAGTGTTTCCTTTCTCATTAAGAGGAAGAGCTAAAGATTGGTTGCTATCTTTGCCTAAGAATAGTATTGATTCATGGACTAAATGTAAGGATGCTTTTATTGGTAGATATTATCCTCCCGCTAAAATTATATCTTTGAGAAGTAGCATAATGAATTTTAAGCAATTAGATACTGAACATGTTGCTCAAGCATGGGAGAGAATGAAAACTTTGGTAAAGAATTGCCCAACCCATGGACTGACTACTTGGATGATCATCCAAACCTTCTATGCAGGACTAAATTTTTCTTCGCGGAATTTATTGGATTCAGCTGCTGGAGGTACCTTTATGTCCATCACATTGGGGGCGGCTACAAAACTTCTTGATGATATGATGATAAATTACTCTGAATGGCACACGGAAAGAGCTCCACAAGGTAAGAAGGTAAATTCTGTTGAAGAAACCTCTTCCTTGAGTGATAAGATTGATGTGATTATGTCTATGCTTGTGAATGGTAGATCTAATGTTGATCCAAATAATGTTCCTTTAGCTTCATTGGTTGCTCAAGAAGAAAATGTTGATGTGAATTTCATTAAAAATAATAATTTCAACAACAATGCTTATAGGAACAACTCTGGTAATAACTATAGGCCATATCCTGCTAGTGGTAATGATTATGGTAATACTTATGGTAGATATGAGGAAAAGATGCTAGAAATTGAAAGATCCACTAAAAACTTTATGCAATCACAATATGAGCAAAATCAATTGTTTACTAAAACTATGAATGAACAATCTACCTTGTTGAAAAATATAGGAAATCAACTTGAAAACTTGAATAGGGAGATTTCTGGTCTGCAAACTAAAATTTCAAATGCTGAAACCCGAATCTCATACATGTCCGCATCACAATCCTCTTTAATTAATAAAATGGCTGCTAAACCTGATGATATTGATAATAAGATTACTACTACAGCAAATGCCATCCAAGTTAGAATTAATGAGAATATAAGATTAATGGCTGAATTGCGTGCTAGGTGGGATAGAGAAGAAAATGAAAAACTAGCTAAAGAGAATAATGTAGCTAAAGTTTGGACTATTACCACCACTAGTAATGTTAATTCTTCACATGTTGCTGCACCTCCTACTATCAATGGTAAAATAATTGGTGTTGGCAATGTTTCTACTCCTAGTGCAAAGCGTACAAAACTGCCTGAAATTGCTAAAACTGCTGAAACTGCTTGTGATAAAACTGCTGAAATTTTTTCCAACCTTGGGAACAATGATCCCATTGCTGTAGCTCATAATGATTTAGATTTTGATGATTGCCACATCTCTGAAGTTATAAAGTTCTTACAAAAACTTGCTAAAAGTCCTAATGCTAGTGCTATAAATTTAGCCTTTACAAAACATATTACAAATGCTCTCATAAAAGCTAGAGAAGAGAAACTAAAACTTGAAACTTCTATTCCTAGAAAGTTAGAAGATGGTTGGGAGCCCATCATTAAAATGAAATTCAATGACTTTGAATGTAATGCTTTATGTGATCTTGGTGCAAGTATTTCTGTTATGCCTAAAAAGATTTATGATATGCTTGACTTGCCACCATTGAAGAATTGTTATTTGGATGTTAATCTTGCCGATAATGTTAAAAAGAAACCTTTGGGGAGGATTGATAATGTGCGCATTACGGTTAACAATAACCTTGTCCCCGTTGATTTTGTTGTTTTGGATATCGAATGCAATGCATCTTGTCCTATTGTGTTGGGAAGACCTTTTCTTCGAACTGTTGGTGCTGTTATTGATATGAGGGAAGGTAATATTAAATATCAATTTCCTCTCAAGAAAGGTATGGAACACTTCCCTAGAAAGAGAATGAAGTTTCCTTTTGATTCTATTATTAGAACAAGTTATGATGTTGATGCTTCTACTCTTGATGTTACTTGATTTGCACTTTCTGCGCCTAGCTGAAAGGCGTTAAAGAAAAGCGCTTATGGGAGACAACCCATGTTTTTACTACAGTACTTTGTTTTATATTTGAGTCTTGGAAGTTGTTTACTACTGTAGAAACCTCTCCTTATCATGTTTTTGTGCCAAGTAAAGTTTCTATGTTAAAGTTGATGTTATATTTGGGATCGCTGCGCAGAAACAGCATTGCTGTCTGTCACGAATCTGGGCACAAGTCTCTGTAGAAAATTCGAAAAAATCTGCCAATTTACGAGCGTGATCCTCAGATATGTACGCAACTTTCATTAGTTTTGAGTTTTTCCATTTGAGCAAGTCTGGTGCCATTTTAAAATTCGTCTTTACGGACTGTTCTGTTTTTGACAGATTCTGCCTTTTATTTCGCATTGCCTCTTTTGCTATGTTGGATGAATTTCTTTGATCCATTAATGTCCAGTAGCTTTGTGCAATGTCCAGAAGTGTAAAGAATGTTTGTGTCACCTCTGAATATGTGAATTATTAATTGTGCACTAACCCTCTAATGAGTTTGCTTGAAGTTTGGTGTGAAGGAAGTTTTCAAGGGTCAAGAGAGGAGTATGATATACTATGATCAAGAGGAGTGAAAGCTCTAAGCTTGGGGATGCCCCCGTGGTTCACCCCTGCATATTTTAAGAAGACTCAAGCGTCTAAGCTTGGGGATGCCCAAGGCATCCCCTTCTTCATCGACAACATCATCAGGTTCCTCCCCTGAAACTATATTTTTATTCAGTCACATCTTGTGTTCTTTACTTGGAGCGTCGGTTTGTTTTTGTTTTTTTTGTTTGAATAAAATGGATCCTAGCATTCACTTTGTGGGAGAGAGACACGCTCCGCTGTTGCATATGGACAAATATGTCCTTAGGCTTTACTCATAATGTTCAAGGCGAAGTTTCTTCTTCGTTAAATTGTTATATGGTTGGAATTGGAAAATGCTACATGTAGTAATTCTAAAATGTCTTGGATAATGTGATACTTGGCAATTGTTGTGCTCATGTTTAAGCTCTTACATCATATACTTTGCACCTATTAATGAAGAAATACATAGAGCATGCTAAAATTTGGTTTGCATATTTGGTCTCTCTAAGGTCTAGATAATTCTAGTATTGAGTTTTGAACAACAAGGAAGACGGTGTAGAGTTTTATAATGTTTACAATATGTCTTTTATGTGAGTTTTGCTGCACCGGTTCATCCTTGAGTTTGCTTCAAATAACCTTGCTAGCCTAAATACTTCTCATGCATCCAAAATCCTTGAGACAACCACTATGCCATTTGTGTCCACCATACCTACCTACTACATGGTATTTCTCCGCCATTCCAAAGTAAATTGCTTGAGTGCTACCTTTAAAATTCCATCATTCACCTTTGCAATATATAGCTCATGGGACAAAATAGCCTTAAAAACTATCGTAGTATTGAATATGTACTTATGCACTTTATCTTTTATTAAGTTGCTTGTTGTGCGATAACCATGCTTCTGGGGAACGCCATCAACTATTCTTTGTTGAATATCATGTGAGTTGCTATGCATGTCCGTCTTGTCTGAAGGATCTATCACCTTAATGATTGGAGCATGCAAATTGTTAGAGAAGAACATTGGGCCGCTAACTAAAGCCATGAATCATGGTTGAAGTTTCAGTTTTGGACATATATCCTCAATCTCATATGAGAATAATAATTTTTGCTACATGCTTATGCATTAAAGAGGAGTCCATTATCTGTTGTCCATGTTGTCCCGGTATGGATGTCTAAGTTGAGAATAATCAAAAGCGAGAAATCCAAAATGCGAGCTTTCTCCTTAGACCTTTGTACAGGCGGCATGGAGGTACCCCTTTGTGACACTTGGTTGAAACATGGCATTGCAAAGATCCGGTAGTCCAAGCTAAGTAGGACAAGGTGCGGGCACTATTAGTATACTATGCGTGAGGCTTGCAACTTGTAAGATATAATTTACATAACTCATATGCTTTATTACTACCATTGACAAAATTGTTTCATGTTTTCAAAATAAAAGCTCTAGCACAAATACAGCAATCGATGCTTTCCTCTTTGAAGGACCTTTCTTTTACTTTTATTGTTGAGTCAGTTCACCTATCTCTCTCCACCTTAAGAAGCAAACACTTGTGTGAACTGTGCATTGATTCCTACACACTTGCATATTGCACTTGTTATATTACTTTATGTTGACAATATCCATGAGATATACATGTTATAAGTTGAAAGCAACCGCTGAAACTTAATCTTCCTTTGTGTTGCTTCAATACCTTTACTTTGATTTATTGCTTTATGAGTTAACTCTTATGCAAGACTTATTGATGCTTGTCTTGAAGTACTATTCATGAAAAGTCTTTGCTTTATGATTCACTTGTTTACTCATGTCATTACCATTGTTTTGATCGCTGCATTCATTACATATGTTTACAAATAGTATGATCAAGATTATGATGGCATGTCACTTCAGAAATTATCTTTGTTATCGTTTTACCTGCTCGGGACGAGCAGAACTAAGCTTGGGGATGCTTGATACGTCTCAAACGTATCGATAATTTCTTATGTTCCATGCTACTTTATTGATGATACCTACATGTTTTATGCACATTATATGTCATTTATGCATTTTCTGGAACTAACCTATTAACAAGATGCCGAAAGGCAGTTGCTGTTTTCTGCTGTTTTTGGTTTCAGAAATCCTAGTAAGGAAATATTCTCGGAATTGGACGAAATCACCGCCCAGGGTCCTATTTTTGCACGAAGCTTCCAGAAGACCGAAGGGGAGTCGAAGTGGGGCCACGAGGTGGCCAGGTGACAGGCGGCGCGGCCCGGCCCTGGCCGCGCCCTGTCCCTGGGCCCTCGTGCCGCCTCTTGACCTGCCCTTTCGCCTACTTATAGCCTCCGTCGCGAAACCCCCAGTACCGAGAGCCACGATACGGAAAACCTTCCAGAGACGCCGCCGCCGCGAATCCCATCTCGGGGGATTCAGGAGATCGCCTCCGGCACCCTGCCGGAGAGGGGATTCATCTCCCGGAGGACTCTTCATCGCCATGATCGCCTCCGGAGTGATGAGTGAGTAGTTCACCCCTGGACTATGGGTCCATAGCAGTAGCTAGATGGTCGTCTTCTCCTAATTGTGCTTCATTGTTGGATCTTGTGAGCTGCCTAACATGATCAAGATCATCTATCTGTAATACTATATGTTGTGTTTGTCGGGATCCGATGGATAGAGAATACTATGTTATGGTGATTATCAATCTATTGTTTATGTGTTGTTTATGATCTTGCATGCTCTCCGTTATTAGTAGAGGCTCTGGCCAAGTTTTTGCTCTTAACTCCAAGAGGGAGTATTTATGCTCGATAGTGGGTTCATGCCTTCATTGACACCTGGGACAGTGACAGAAAGTTCTAAGGTTGTGATGTGTTGTTGCCACTAGGGATAAAACATTGATTCTATGTCTAAGGATGTAGTTGTCGATTACATTACGCACCATACTTAATGCAATTGTCTGTTGCTTTGCAACTTAATACTGAATGGGGTTCGGATGATAACCTGAAGGTGGACTTTTTAGGCATAGATGCAGTTGGATGGCGGTCTATGTACTTTGTCGTAATGCCCGGATTAAATCTCACTATATTTATCATATCATGTATATGCATTGTTATGCCCTTCTCTATTTGTCAATTGCCCGACTGTAATTTGTTCACCCAACATGCTTTTATCTTATGGGAGAGACACCTCTAGTGAACTGTGGACCCCGGTCCTATTCTTTACATCGCATACAATCTACTGCAATACTTGTTTTACTGTTTTCTTGCAAACAATCATCTTCCACACAATACGGTTAATCCTTTGTTACAGCAAGCCGGTGAGATTGACAACCTCACTGTTTCGTTGGGGCAAAGTACTTGGGTTGTGTTGTGCAGGTTCCACGTTGGCGCCGGAATCCCTGTTGTTGCGCCGCATCACATTTCGCCACCATCAACCTTCAACGTGCTTCTTGGCTCCTCCTGGTTCGATAAACCTTGGTTTCTTTCTGAGGGAAAACTTGCTGCTGTGCGCATCATACCTTCCTCTTGGGGTTCCCAACGAACGTGTGAGTTACACGCTTTCAGCTCAGCAAAGGAGGAAATTCTTTTATGACTTGAGGCATTATTTTTGGGATGACCCACACTTATATAAAGAAGGAGTAGATGGTATTATGCGAAGATGTGTTCCTGAATATGAACAACAGGAGATATTGAGTAAATGTCATGGTAGTGTTTATGGAGGACATCACGCTGGAGATAGAACCGCGCAAAAGGTTCTACAATCAGGTTTTTATTGGCCAACACTTTTCAAAGATGCAAGGAAGTTTATCTTATCTTGTGATGAATGTCAAAGAGTTGGTAATATCTCTAGACGCAATGAAATGCCTATGAATTATACTCTTGTTATTGAACCATTCGATTGTTGGGGATTCGACTTCATGGGTCCTTTCCCTTCTTCAGAAGGTAACACTCATATACTTGTCGCTGTTGATTATGTTACTAAATGGGTAGAAGCTATACCTACAAAGAGTGCTGATGGTGAGACCTCTATAAAAATGCTTGTAGATGTTATATTTCCTAGATTTGGAGTACCTAGATATATTATGACTGATGGAGGTTCTCATTTTATTCATGGAGGTTTTAGAAAAACTCTTGCTAAGTATGGTATTAATCATAGAATTGCTTCTGCTTATCACCCTCAAACTAGTGGTCAAGTAGAATTATCAAATAGAGAGATTAAATCTATTTTGGGAAAGACTGTTAATAAATCTAGAAAGAATTGGGCTAGCAAATTGAAAGAAGCACTATGGGCTTATAGAACTGCTTATAAAAATCCCATGGGAATGTCACCTTATAAAATGGTTTATGGAAAAGCTTGTCATTTACCTTTAGAACTAGAGCACAAAGCTTATTGGGCTGTTAGAGAACTAAATAAAGATCCTAAATTAGCCGGTAATAAGAGGTTGTTGCAATTAAGTTCTCTAGATGAATGGAGAAGTGAAGCTTATGAAAATGCTAAACTCTTTAAAGAAAAAGTTAAGAAATGGCATGATAGAAGGATTATCAAAAGAGAGTTTAATATTGGGGATAAAGTCCTATTGTATCGGTCTCGTCTCAGATTCTTTGCAGGGAAATTACTCTCGAAGTGGGAAGGACCATATGTTGTTGAGGAGGTGTATCGTTCAGGAGCAATTAAAATTAGCTCTCTCCAAGGCAATGCCACACAAGTGGTGAATGGACAAAGACTCAAGCATTATATCTCGGGTGATTCTTATAATGTTGATGTTGATATTATTCAAGTGGAAACACCGGAGGCTTTCATCAAAGGACAAATTGACAGTCCGCCAGAACTCGACTTTGAATAGGTAACAGTACAGGTAATAAAAAGTCCGCGTTTACCTTTCCGAACATTATTTTGCTGTTTTTGGAAAATATGAAAAATTACGGAATCGAAACGGAGTGGAAAAGACGCGCGAGGGCCCGTCACCACAGGCCGGCGCGGGCCCCACCCTGGCCGCGCCGACCTATGGGGACAGCCCCTCGTCGCCCCTTTTCTACTCGTTTTTGGCCTGGAACCTTCCTTTTATCGTAAAAATATTTGCTATATAATCCCCCGGACCCCTGGAGGTCCGTATATCGTTTTCTCGTCGTGTTTTGTTTCGAGCTGTTTTCTGCCAGATTTGTTTTGATCTAGAAGCACCATGGTCTCCAACAACAAGGACAAGGGACCTTGGAAGGAAGAGATGGATGAAAGGATCAATAAGGAGAAGGAGAAGATAGCATCAGCAAAAGGAGAGTGGGAAACTACGAAGAGTAAGCCAATCTTGGTGGGATCGGTTAACACTGGGCGTTCTTTTTCTCATAACTTGCAGGGAGCTCTTCCGCCTGCTCTGGACCTCGACTCTTTCCCTTGTGTGGAGGAAGCAATACGGGTTGCTGATGAGTTTTGTGATCAATATCGTGCTCTCAAAAGGGAAGTGGAGATACTTCAGGAGGAGAACCAGCGACTTCGCAGAATGCTGGAATATTACTCAAATCCCAGCACAAGGCCGTCACCGCCACATTCGGATAACAATGAGTCTCTTCAGGTTTTGGTGCAGAATTGCAAAATTGAGAAGCTGAAGCTGAAGGAGATCCTTATGAAGTCGAGAAGAATCCATCACCATCATCACCGAAGGAGTAATTCATCATCGGTATTGGCATCCCCTTGGTTTGTTCCAAGCTTGGGGGAGTGCCGCGGTATCACATCATCACTACCTTTATCTTTTATTATCAAGTAGTGTCATATCATGAGTAGGGAAGTTATCATATGGAATAGTATGCAATGTGGAAGTATCTCTCTTAGTTGGTTATCTATGTATCCGTTGGTGTGAGTTATCGTTATGGAATATTAATGAGAAGTCTTATCATTTACTTTTTGCACACCTTATTTTAGTTTGCAATCTCCATTATATGATTACTCTTGACATAAGTATTGATATCACTTTGGGAGCATCAAGTAAATCTATTTGGTTTTGGCAAACTTAGCATTGGTCAATAGCAACAACACTCTGATGTTTAAATAGAAGAGAGAAATACACTTAGATATATTACTCTATTATCTCTATGCTAATGAGTTTAGTATTCTGAAGTTAAAATTGCTTGTGCTTATGAGAAAGATGCATGATTGTTTCTATCATATGTATATTTGTTTGTTTCCCTCAACCTTTATGCTTGCTATCAAACCTTGCTAGCCAAAGACCTGTATCGAGAGGGAATGCTTCTCATACATCCATAACCTTAGACCAAACCTATGCCATTTGTGTCCACCATACCTACCTACTACATGGTATTTTCTGCCATTCCAAGTAAATACTTCATGTGCTACCTTTAAATAATTCAAACTATTACTCCTTATTTGTGTCAATGTTTTATAGCTCATGAGGAAGTATGTGGTGTTTATCTTTCAATCTTGTTGGGCGGACTTTCACCAATGGACTAGTGGCACATCCGCTTATCCAATAATTTTGCAATAAGAGCTGGCAACGGGGTTCCCAGCCCCAATTAATAACTTTCATTAATAATTCTCTTCACATGTTTTGCCCTGATTTATCAGTAAGCAACTTAATTTTGCAATAGACACTCCTCCATGGTATGTGAATGTTGGAAGGCACCCGAGGATTCGGTTAGCCATGGATTGAGAAAGCCAAGGTTGGGAGGAGTGTCATCCTTAATAAAACTAAAATACATGTGTAAACAAAAGAGAAGGGGGATGATCTACCTTGCTGGTAGAGATGCCGTCCCTCATGGGAGCCGCTCTTGGAAGGTTCGTTTGGCAAGGGGGTTAGAGTGCCCGCTACCATTCGTTGACAACAACAAACACCGCTCAAAATCTTACTTTTATGCTCTTTATATGATTTCAAAACTTGAAAAGCTCTAGCACATGATTTAATCCCTGCTTCCCTCTGCGAAGGGCCTATCTTTTACTTTTATGTTGAGTCAGTAAACCTATTTCCCTCTATCTCAAGCAAGCAATTGAGTTGTTGTGAACCAATCATTTATGCTATGATTCAGTTAATCATGTCTTTTATACTTTCTTGTTTAGTACCAATTTTATCTGAATGAATATGACTTTGAAGTTATCAATGATTATGAGGAGATTGTTATGCTTGAATATGAAGGCTCAGCTATAAATTCTAATATGAAAGCTTTGCTTAGAAGTACAATCCGTTAGTAGTTCTCTGACCAAGAACAAAGTTTGCCATCACCAACTATGATTTCTCATGCACCTTTACTTGTGATTTCTCTTTACTTATTTCAAGATGAGTTATATGAGGAAGTTGTTTACTAGAATGTCTTGTGTGAATGAATATGATGCTTCTTGTCCGTATTTTATTTATCGACTCTTCACTCCATAAACATGTGGTCTTGTTTATCGAGCTCAGTTTCGCTTGGGGACAAGCGAGGTCTAAGCTTGGGGGGAGTTGATACGTCCAATTTGCATCACTATTTTATATCATAATTTGCTGTTATTCATTGATATATTTCATATTGGGACACAATACTTATGTTATTTCATCTATTTTGCATGTTTCATCATTATTGGAGGATCAAGCACCGGAGCCAGGATTCTGCTGGAAAAAGCACCGTCAGAACGCAATATTTCGGAAGATCAACTGTGGAAGGAAATTACACGTAAATTCCTATTTTTCCAGATGACGGAGGGAGCCAGAAGGGGGAGAAGAGGGGACCCAAGGTGGGCCCAGACCACGGGCGGCGCGGCCCATGGCGCCGGCACCCTTGGTGGTGGGGGCCCACGACCCCTTTCGCCTCCTTTTCTTCGCGTACTCCTTCGTCCCGAAAACCTAAGCCATAGAGGGAACCTCACGAAGAGTTACAGCCGCCTCTGCGGGGCGGAGAACACCAGAGAGAAAAGAGCTCTCCGGCGGGCAGGAATCCGCCGGGGAAATTCCCTCCCGGAGGGGGAAATCGACGCCATCGCCATCGTCATCGAGCTGGACATCATCTCCATCATCATCATCATCATCTCCACCATCTACACCGCCATCACCACCGCTGCACCTCGTCACCGCTGTAACAATTTGGGTTGGATCTTGATTGTTTGATAGGGGAAACTCTCCCGGCATTATTCTCTACTTGTTATTGATGCTATTGAGTGAAACCATTGAACCAAGTTTATGTTCAGATTGTTATTCATCATCATATCACCTCTGATTGTATTCCATATGATGTCTCGTGAGTAGTTCGTTTAGTTCTTGAGGACATGGGTGAAGTCTAAATGTTAGTAGTGAACTATGGTTGAGTAATATTCAATGTTATGATATTTAAGTTGTGGTGTCATTCTTCTAGTGGTGTCGTGTGAACGTCGACTACACGACACTTCACCATTTATGGGCCTAGGGGAGTGCATCTTGTATTCGGTTGCTAATTGCGGGGTTGCCGGAGTGACAGAAACCTGAGCCCCCGTTAGTATATCGATGCAAGAGGGATCGCAGGATCTCAGAGTTTAAGGCTGTGGTTAGATTTATCTTAATTACTTTCTTGTAGTTGCGGATGCTTGCAAGGGGTATAATCACAAGTATGTATTAGTCCTAGGAAGGGCGGTGCATTAGCATAGGTTCACCCACACAACACTTATCAAAACAATGAAGATTATTTAGCCACATGAAGCGAAAGCACTAGACTAAAATCCCGTGTGTCCTCAAGAACGTTTGGTCATTATAAGTAAACAAACCGGCTTGTCCTTTGTGCTAAAAAGGATTGGGCCACTCGCTGCAATTATTTCTCTCGCATTTTACTTACTCGTACTTTATTCATCTGTTACATCAAAACCCCTTGAATACTTGTTTGTGAGCATTTACAGTGAATCCTTCATCGAAACTACTGTCAACACCTTCTGCTCCTCGTTGGGATCGACATTCTTACTTATCGAAGATACTACGATACACCCCCTATACTTGTGGGTCATCAAGACTAGACACGCTGCAAGGGGAGTCTCCACTTCTCAATCTCTTTACTTTGTTTTTGTCTTGCTTTATTTTATTTACTACTTTGTTTGCTGCACCTAAACAAAACACACAAAAATTAGTTGCTAGTTTTACTTTATTTACTGTCTTGCTCTCTATATCAAAAACACAAAAAAATTAGTTACTTGCATTTACTTTATCTAGTTTGCTTTATTTACTGTTGCTAAAATGAATACCCCTGAAAATACTAAGTTGTGTGACTTCACAAACGCAAATAATAATGATTTCCTATGCACACCTATTGCTCCACCTGCTACTACAGCAGAATTCTTTGAAATTAAACCTGCTTTACTGAACCTGGTTATGAGAGATCAATTTTCTGGTGTTAGTTCTGATGATGCTGCTGCCCATCTTAATAATTTTGTTGAACTTTGTGAAATGCAAAAATATAAGGATGTAGATGGTGATATTATTAAATTGAAATTGTTTCCTTTCTCATTAAGAGGAAGAGCTAAAGATTGGTTGCTATCTTTGCCTAAGAATAGTATTGATTCATGGACTAAATGTAAGGATGCTTTTATTGGTAGATATTATCCTCCCGCTAAAATTATATCTTTGAGAAGTAGCATAATGAATTTTAAGCAATTAGATACTGAACATGTTGCTCAAGCATGGGAGAGAATGAAAACTTTGGTAAAGAATTGCCCAACCCATGGACTGACTACTTGGATGATCATCCAAACCTTCTATGCAGGACTAAATTTTTCTTCGCGGAATTTATTGGATTCAGCTGCTGGAGGTACCTTTATGTCCATCACTTTGGGGGCGGCTACAAAACTTCTTGATGATATGATGATAAATTACTCTGAATGGCACACGGAAAGAGCTCCACAAGGTAAGAAGGTAAATTCTGTTGAAGAAACCTCTTCCTTGAGTGATAAGATTGATGTGATTATGTCTATGCTTGTGAATGGTAGATCTAATGTTGATCCAAATAATGTTCCTTTAGCTTCATTGGTTGCTCAAGAAGAAAATGTTGATGTGAATTTCATTAAAAATAATAATTTCAACAACAATGCTTATAGGAACAATTCTGGTAATAACTATAGGCCATATCCTTCTGCTAATGGTAATGGCTATGGTAATTCTTATGGGAATTCTTACAACAATAATAGGAGTGTACCCTCTGGTCTTGAAGCCATGCTTAAAGAATTTATTAGTACACAAACTGCTTTTAACAAATCTGTTGAGGAAAAGCTTGATAAAATTGATATTATTGCTTCTAGAGTTGATAGACTTGCCTCTGATGTTAATCTATTAAAATTGAAAGTTATGCCTAATGAGGATATTGATAATAAGATTACTACTACAGCAAATGCCATCCAAGTTAGAATTAATGAGAATATAAGATTAATGGCTGAATTGCGTGCTAGGTGGGATAGAGAAGAAAATGAAAAACTAGCTAAAGAGAATAATGTAGCTAAAGTTTGGACTATTACCACCACTAGTAATGTTAATTCTTCACATGTTGCTGCACCTCCTACTATCAATGGTAAAATAATTGGTGTTGGCAATGTTTCTACTCCTAGTGCAAAGCGTACAAAACTGCCTGAAATTGCTAAAACTGCTGAAACTGCTTGTGATAAAACTGCTGAAATTTTTTCCAACCTTGGGAACAATGATCCCATTGCTGTAGCTCATAATGATTTAGATTTTGATGATTGCCACATCTCTGAAGTTATAAAGTTCTTACAAAAACTTGCTAAAAGTCCTAATGCTAGTGCTATAAATTTAGCCTTTACAAAATATATTACAAATGCTCTCATAAAAGCTAGAGAAGAGAAACTAAAACTTGAAACTTCTATTCCTAGAAAGTTAGAAGATGGTTGGGAGCCCATCATTAAAATGAAATTCAATGACTTTGAATGTAATGCTTTATGTGATCTTGGTGCAAGTATTTCTGTTATGCCTAAAAAGATTTATGATATGCTTGACTTGCCACCATTGAAGAATTGTTATTTGGATGTTAATCTTGCCGATAATGTTAAAAAGAAACCTTTGGGGAGGATTGATAATGTGCGCATTACGGTTAACAATAACCTTGTCCCCGTTGATTTTGTTGTTTTGGATATCGAATGCAATGCATCTTGTCCTATTGTGTTGGGAAGACCTTTTCTTCGAACTGTTGGTGCTGTTATTGATATGAGGGAAGGTAATATTAAATATCAATTTACTCTCAAGAAAGGTATGGAACACTTCCCTAGAAAGAGAATGAAGTTGCCTTTTGATTCTATTATTAGAACAAGTTATGATGTTGATGCTTCTACTCTTGATGTTACTTGATTTGCACTTTCTGCGCCTAGCTGAAAGGCGTTAAAGAAAAGCGCTTATGGGAGACAACCCATGTTTTTACTACAGTACTTTGTTTTATATTTGAGTCTTGGAAGTTGTTTACTACTGTAGCAACCTCTCCTTATCATGTTTTTGTGCCAAGTAAAGTTTCTATGTTAAAGTTGATGTTATATTTGGGATCGCTGCGCAGAAACAGCATTGCTGTCTGTCACGAATCTGGGCACAAGTCTCTGTAGAAATTCGAAAAAATCTGCCAATTTACGAGCGTGATCCTCAGATATGTACGCAACTTTCATTAGTTTTGAGTTTTTCCATTTGAGCAAGTCTGGTGCCATTTTAAAATTCGTCTTTACGGACTGTTCTGTTTTTGACAGATTCTGCCTTTTATTTCGCATTGCCTCTTTTGCTATGTTAGACGAATTTCTTTGATCCATTAATGTCCAGTAGCTTTGTGCAATGTCCAGAAGTGTAAAGAATGTTTGTGTTACCTCTGAATATGTGAATTACTAATTGTGCACTAACCCTCTAATGAGTTTGCTTGAAGTTTGGTGTGAAGGAAGTTTTCAAGGGTCAAGAGAGGAGTATGATATACTATGATCAAGAGGAGTGAAAGCTCTAAGCTTGGGGATGCCCCCGTGGTTCACCCCTGCATATTTTAAGAAGACTCAAGCGTCTAAGCTTGGGGATGCCCAAGGCATCCCCTTCTTCATCGACAACATCATCAGGTTCCTCCCCTGAAACTATATTTTTATTCAGTCACATCTTGTGTTCTTTGCTTGGAGCGTCGGTTTGTTTTTGTTTTTGTTTTGTTTGAATAAAATGGATCCTAGCATTCACTTTGTGGGAGAGAGACACGCTCCGCGGTTGCATATGGACAAATATGTCCTTAGGCTTTACTCATAATATTCAAGGCGAAGGTTGAAACTTCTTCGTTAAATTGTTATATGGTTGGAATTGGAAAATGCTACATGTAGTAATTCTAAAATGTCTTGGATAATGTGATACTTGGCAATTGTTGTGCTCATGTTTAAGCTCTTGCATCATATACTTTGCACCCATTAATGAAGAAATACATAGAGCTTGCTAAAATTTGAATTGCATATTTGGTCTCTCTAAGGTCTAGATAATTCTAGTATTGAGTTTTGAACAACAAGGAAGACGGTGTAGAGTCTTATAATGTTTACAATATGTCTTTTATGTGAGTTTTGCTGCACCGGTTCATCCTTGAGTTTGCTTCAAATAACCTTGCTAGCCTAAACCTTGTATCGAGAGGGAATACTTCTCATGCATCCAAAATTCTTGAGCCAACCACTATGCCATTTGTGTCCACCATACCTACCTACTACATGGTATTTCTCCGCCATTCCAAAGTAAATTGCTTGAGTGCTACCTTTAAAATTCCATCATTCACCTTTGCAATATATAGCTCATGGGACAAAATAGCCTTAAAAACTATTGTAGTATTGAATATGTACTTATGCACTTTATCTTTTATTAAGTTGCTTGTTGTGCGATAACCATGCTTCTGGGGACGCCATCAACTACTCTTTGTTGAATATCATGTGAGTTGCTATGCATGTCCGTCTTGTCTGAAGTAAGAGAGATCTACCACCTTAATGGTTGGAGCATGCATATTGTTAGAGAAGAACATTGGGCCGCTAACTAAAGCCATGAATCATGGTGGAAGTTTCAGTTTGGACATATATCCTCAATCTCATATGAGAATAATAATTGTTGTCACATGCTTATGCATTAAAGAGGAGTCCATTATCTGTTGTCCATGTTGTCCCGGTATGGATGTCTAAGTTGAGAATAATCAAAAGCGAGAATCAAAATGCGAGCTTTCTCCTTAGACCTTTGTACAGGCGGCATGGAGGTACCCCTTTGTGACACTTGGTTGAAACATGTGCATTGAAGATCCGGTAGTCCAAGCTAAGTAGGACAAGTTGCGGGCACTATTAGTATACTATGCATGAGGCTTGCAACTTGTAAGATATAATTTACATAACTCATATGCTTTATTACTACCGTTGACAAAATTGTTTCATGTTTTCAAAATAAAAACTCTAGCACAAATACAACAATCGATGCTTTCCTCTTTGAAGGACCATTCTTTTACTTTTATTGTTGAGTCAGTTCACCTATCTCTCTCCACCTTAAGAAGCAAACACTTGTGTGAACTGTGCATTGATTCCTACATACTTGCATATTGCACTTGTTATATTACTTTATGTTGACAATATCCATGAGATATACATGTTATAAGTTGAAAGCAACCGCTGAAACTTAATCTTCCTTTGTGTTGCTTCAATACCTTTACTTTGATTTATTGCTTTATGAGTTAACTCTTATGCAAGACTTATTGATGCTTGACTTGAAGTACTATTCATGAAAAGTCTTTGCTTTATGATTCATTTGTTTACTCATGTCATTACCATTGTTTTGATCGCTGCATTCATTACATATGTTTACAATAGTATGATCAAGATTATGATGGCATGTCACTTAAGAAATTATCTTTGTTATCGTTTTACCTGCTCGGGACGAGCAGAACTAAGCTTGGGGATGCTGATACGTCTCCAACGTATCGATAATTTCTTATGTTCCATGCTACTTTATTGATGATACCTACATATTTTATGCACATTATATGTCGTATTTACGCATTTTCTGGAACTAACCTATTAACAAGATGCCGAAGAGCCATTCTGTTTTCTTTTTTGGTTTTAAATCCTAGTAAGGAAATATTCTCGGAATTGGACGAAATCAACGCCCAGGTTCCTATTTTGCCCGGAAGCATCCAGAACACCCGAGAGCCGTCGAGAGGGGCTACGTGGGGCCCACACATGGTGGCGGCGCGGCCCGGGCCCGGCCGCCCGTGTCTGGCCCCACCGACCCCCTCGAGGCTGCCCTTTCGCCTACTTAAAGCCTCCGTCGCGAAATCTAAGAGCCACGATACGGAAAATCTTCCAGAGACGCGCGCCGCGAATCCCATCTCGGGATTCAGGAGATCGCCTCGGCACCCTGCGGAGAGGGGATTCATCTCCCGGAGGACTCTTCATCGCCATGATCGCCTCCCGGAGTGATGAGTGAGTAGTTCACCCCGGACTATGGGTCCATAGCAGTAGCTAGATGGTCGTCTTCTCCTAATTGTGCTTCATTGTTGAATCTTGTGAGCTGCCTAACATGATCAAGATCATCTATCTGTAATACTATATGTTGTGTTTGTCGGATAGAGAATACTATGTTATGGTGATTATCAATCTATTACTTATGTGTTGTTTATGATCTTGCATGCTCTCCGTTTCTAGTAGAGGCTCTGGCCAAGTTTTTGCTCTTAACTCCAAGAGGGAGTATTTATGCTCGATAGTGGGTTCATGCCTTCATTGACACCTGGGACAGTGAGAAAGTTCTAAGGTTGTGATGTGCTGTTGCCACTAGGGATAAAACATTGATTCTATGTCTAAGGATGTAGTTGTCAATTACATTACGCACCATACTTAATGCAATTGTTGTTGCTTTGCAACTTAATACTGAATGGGGTTCGGATGATAACCTGAAGGTGGACTTTTTAGGCATAGATGCAGTTGGATGGCGGTCTATGTACTTTGTCGTGCCCAATTAAATCTCACTATATTTATCATATCATGTACATGCATTGTTATGCCCTTCTCTATTTGTCAATTGCCCGACTGTAATTTGTTCACCCAACATGCTTTTATCTTATGGGAGAGACACCTCTAGTGAACTGTGGACCCCGGTCCTATTCTTTACATCGCATACAATCTACTGCAATACTTGTTTTACTGTTTTCTTGCAAACAATCATCTTCCACACAATACGGTTAATCCTTTGTTACAGCAACCCGGTGAGATTGACAACCTCACTGTTTCGTTGGGGCAAAGTACTGTGGTTGTGTTGTGCAGGTTCCACGTTGGCGCCGGAATCTGGTGTTGCGCCGCACTACATTTCGCCACCATCAACCTTCAACGTGCTTCTTGGCTCCTACTGGTTCGATAAACCTTGGTTTACGTCTCCAACGTATCGATAATTTCTTATGTTCCATGCCACTTTATTGATGATACCTACATGTTTTATGCACATTATATGTCATATTTATGCATTTTCGGAACTAATCTATTAACAAGATGCCGAAGAGCCATTGCATTTCTGCTGTTTTTGGTTTCAGAAATCCTAGTAAAGAAATATTCTCGGAATTGGACGAAACTTTCGCCCAGGGTCCTATTTTTGCACGAAGCTTCCATAAGACCGAAGAGCTAACGTGGGGCCACGAGGCGGCCGGAGGAGGCCGGCGCGGCCCAGGCCCTGGCCGCGCCGACCTAGCCTCTGGGCCCTCGTGTGGCCCCCGCGTTGACCCTCCGCCTACTTAAAGCTTCCGTCGCGAAACCCCCAGTACCGAGAGCCACGATACGGAAAACCTTAGAGAGACGCCGCCGCCGCGAATCCCATCTCGGGGGATTCTGGAGATCGCCTCCGGCACCCTGCCGGAGAGGGGATTCATCTCGGAGGACTCTACACCGCCATGGTCGCCTCCGGAGTGATGAGTGAGTAGTTCACCCCTGGACCATGGGTCCATAGCAGTAGCTAGATGGTCGTCTTCTCCTTGTTGTGCTTCATTGTTGGATCTTGTGAGCTGCCTAACATGATCAAGATCATCTATATGTAATTCTATATGTTGTGTTTGTCGGGATCCGATGGATAGAGAGTACTATGATTATGGTGATTATCAATCTATTGTTCATGTGTTGTTTATGATCTTGCATGCTCTCCGTTATTAGTAGAGGCTCTGGCCAAGTTTTTACTCTTAACTCCAAGAGGGAGTATTTATGCTCGATAGTGGGTTCATGCCTCCATTGAATCTGGGACAGTGAGAAAGTTCTAAGGTTGTGGATGTGCTGTTGCCACTAGGGATAAAACATTGATGCTATGTCTAAGGATGTAGTTGTTGATTACATTACGCACCATACTTAATGCAATTGTCTGTTGCTTTGCAACTTAATACTGGAGGGGGTTCGGATGATAACCTGAAGGTGGACTTTTTAGGCATAGATGCAGTTGGATGGCGGTCTATGTACTTTGTCGTAATACCCAATTAAATCTCACTATTTATCATATCATGTATATGCATTGTTATGCCTTTCTCTATTTGTCAATTGCCCGGTAATTTGTTCACCCAACATGCTTTTATCTTATGGGAGAGACACCTCTAGTGAACTGTGGACCCCGGTCCTATTCTTTACATAGCATACAATCTACTGCAATTGTGTTTTACTGTTTTCTTTCCAAACATCTTCCACTCGACGTTTAATCCTTTGTTTTCAGCAAGCCGGTGAGATTGACAACCTCACTGTTTCGTTGGGACAAAGTACTTGGTTGTGTTGTGCAGGTTCCGCGTTGGCGCCGGAATCTGGTGTTGCGCCGCATCACATTTCGCGACCATCAACCTTCAACGTGCTTCTTGGCTCCTACTGGTTCGATTAAACCTTGGTTTCATACTGAGGGAAACTTGCTTCTATACGCATCATACCTTCCACTTGGGGTTCCCAACGAACGTGTGCATCTACGCGTATCAAGCTAAATTTCTGGCGCCGTTGCCGGGGTGAAGAAAAGTTACACCACAAAGATTTCTATCTCCCACGTCAGCTGCCCCAGGTAAATTTCTGGCGCCGTTGCCGGGGAGATCAAGACACGCTGCAAGGGGAGTCTCCACTTCTCAATCTCTTTACTTTGTTTTTGTCTTGCTTTATTTTATTTACTACTTTGTTCGCTGCACTAAATCAAAATACAAAAAAATTAGTTGCTAGTTTTACTTTATTTTTGTCTTGCTCTCTATATCAAAAACACGAAAAAATTAGTTACTTGTCTTTACTTTGTTTGCCTAGTTTACTTTTTGCTTATTGCATCATGTTTCCTTTTAATTTTACCACAAAAGACATACCGGTAGGACGTGGGTCCATAGTTGGGAGAAATAATATAGAAGAATTTTTCAATCATGTTAGTATTACTGAAAATTTTGAAGATAAACACTTGGTAGAACTTGCACCTACCTATGAAATTGCTGCTGCTGCTTTAGTTCGCATGTTGGAAACTAAATTTGTTAATCTCAATCCTATAATCCAACACATGTTTCTTACACTTGGTGATATGGAAGAAGGGGAAAAGAAAGATTTTGTTTTAGAAACCCTTCTTAGAGAATTTGGTGGTCTAGCAAGAGAGGCTAGAAAGGTTTTTGCTAAATTTAATATGCTAGGTTCTCATACCAATTTTATTGGTCTACTTGAAAAAATGGACATGGATAGAATAAGGTACACTAATAACATTAATGATGGTGGGGAAATCAAAGCACCAATACCATGTAAACTCCTAGCTATGAATGATGCACTAGAAGATAACTATGCTTGGCTTGTTCCTGAAAATTTGTTCGATGAGAGTAGCAAGCCTAAGACTAATGAAAAGGGAGACGCTAAAACTTATATAGACCAGATACAATGCATTGTTGAGAAAACTCCCCGCTCTCAAGGTAATAATGTTGATGCTTCTTCGTTTGAAAATACTTGATTTGCACTTTCTGCGCCTAGCTGAAAGGCGTTAAAGAAAAGCGCTTATGGGAGACAACCCATGTTTTTACCTACAGCAATTTTTTGTTTTGTTGAGTCTTGGAAGTTGTTTACTACTGTAGCAACCTCTCCTTATCATGTTTTTGTGCCAAGTAAAGTTTCTATGTCAAAGTTGATGTTATATTTGGGATCGCTGCGCAGAAACAGCATTGCTGTCTGTCACGAATCTGGGCACAATTCTCTGTAGAAAATTCGAAAAAATCTGCCAATTTACGAGCGTGATCCCCAGATACGCAACTTTCATTAGTTTTGAGTTTTTCCATTTGAGCAAGTCTGGTGCCATTTCTAAATTCGTCTTTACGGACTGTTCTGTTTTTGACAGATTCTGCCTTTTATTTCGCATTGCCTCTTTTGCTATGTTGGATTTATTTCTTTGATCCACTAATGTCCAGTAGCATTATGCAATGTCCAGAAGTGAAAATAATGATTGTGTCACCTCTGAATGTGTGAATTATTAATCGTGCACTAACCCTCTAATGAGTTTGCTTGAAGTTTGGTGTGAAGGAAGTTTTCAAGGGTCAAGAGAGGAGTATGATATACTATGATCAAGAGGAGTGAAAGCTCTAAGCTTGGGGATGCCCCCGTGGTTCACCCCTGCATATTCTAAGAAGACTCAAGCGTCTAAGCTTGGGGATGCCCAAGGCATCCCCTTCTTCATCGACAACATCATCAGGTTCCTCCCCTGAAACTATATTTTTATTCAGTCACATCTTTTGTTCTTTGCTTGGAGCGTCGTTTTGTTTTTGTTTTTGTTTTTATTTGAATAAAATGGATCCTAGCATTCACTTTGTGGGAGAGAGACACGCTCCGCTGTTGCATATGGACACATGTGTCCTTAGGCTTTACTCATAATGTTCAAGGCGAAGTTTCTTCTTCGTTAAATTGTTATATGGTTGGAATTGGAAAATGCTACATGTAGTAATTCTAAACTGTCTTGGATAATGTGATACTTGGCAATTGTTGTGCTCATGTTTAAGCTCTTGCATCATATGCTTTGCACCCATTAATGAAGAAATATATAGAGCTTGCTAAAATTTGGTTTGCATATTTGGTTTCTCTAGAGTCTAGATAATATCTAGTATTGAGTTTTGAACAACAAGGAAGACAGTGTAGAGTCTTATAATGTTTACAATATGTCTTTTATGTGAGTCTTGCTGCACTTGTTCATCCTTGAGTTTGCTTCAAATAACCTTGCTAGCCTAAACCTTGTATCGAGAGGGAATACTTCTCATGCATCCAAAATCCTTAAGCCAACTACTATGCCATTTGTGTCCACCATACCTACCTACTACATGGTATTTCTCCGCCATTCCAAAGTAAATTGCTTGAGTGCTACCTTTAAAATTCCATCATTCACCTTTGCAATATATAGCTCATGGGACAAAATAGCCTTAAAAACTATCGTAGTATTGAATATGTACTTATGCACTTTATATTTTATTAAGTTGCTTGTTGTGCGATAACCATGCTTCTGGGGAACGCCATCAACTATTGTTGAATATCATGTGAGTTGCTATGCATGTCCGTCTTGTCTGAAGGTCTATCATTTTAGTGGTTGGAGCATGCAAAATTGTTAGAGAAGAACATTGAGCCGCTAACTAAAGCCATGAATCATGGTGGAAGTTTTTTTGGACATATATCCTCAATCTCATATGAAATAATTTGCTACATGCTTATGCATTTAAGAGGAGTCCATTATCTGTTGTCCATGTTGTCCCGGTATGGATGTCTAAGTTGAGAATAATCAAAAGCGAGAAATCCGAAATGCGAGCATTCTCCTTAGACCTTTGTACAGGGGCATGGAGGTACCCTTTGTGACACTTGGTTGAAACATGGCATGCGAAGATCCGGTAGTCCAAGTTAAGTAGGACGAGGTGCGGGCACTATTAGTATACTATGCATGAGGCTTGCAACTTGTAAGATATAATTTTCATAACTCATATGCTTTATTACTACCGTTGACAAAATTGTTTCATGTTTTCAAAATAAAAGCTCTAGCACAAATACAGCAATCGATGCTTTCCTCATTGAAGGACCATTCTTTTACTTTTATTGTTGAGTCAGTTTACCTATCTCCTTCCACCTTAAGAAGCAAACATTTGTGTGAACTGTGCATTGATTCCTACATACTTGCATATTGCACTTGTTATATTACTCTATGTTGACAATATCCATGAGATATACATGTTATAAGTTGAAAGCAACCGCTGAAACTTAATCTTCCTATGTGTTGCTTCAACACCTTTACTTTGATTTATTGCTTTATGAGTTAACTCTTATGCAAGACTTATTGATGCTTGTCTTGAAGTACTATTCATGAAAAGTCTTTGCTTTATGATTCAGTTGTTTACTCATGTCATTACCTTTGCTTTGATCGCTGCATTCATTACATATGTTTACAAATAGTATGATCAAGATTATGATGGCATGTCACTTCGAAATTATCTTTGTTATCGTTTTACCTGCTCGGGACGACAGAACTAAGCTTGGGGATGCTGATACGTCTCCAACGTATCGATAATTTCTTATGTTCCATGCCACTTTATTGATGATACCTACATGTTTTATGCACATTATATGTCATATTTATGCATTTTCTGGAACTAATCTATTAACAAGATGCCGAAGAGCGTTGTTGTTTTCTGCTGTTTTTGGTTTCAGAAATCCTAGTAAAGAAATATTCTCGGAATTGGACGAAACTTTCGCCCAGGGTCCTATTTTTACACGAAGCTTCCAGGAGACCGAGGCCAACGGGTGGGGCCACGAGGCGGCCCCAGGAGGCGGCGCGGCCCGGCCCTGGCCGCGCCGACCTAGCGTGTGGGCCCTCGTGTGGCCCCCCGCGTTGACCCTCCGCCTACTTAAAGCCAGTCGCGAAACCCCGATTGAGCCACGATACGGAAAACCTTCCAGAGACGCCGCCGCGAATCCCATCTCGGGGATTACGGAGATCGCCTCCGGCACTGCCGGAGAGGATTCATCTCGGGAGGACTCTACACCGCCATGGTCGCCTCCGGAGTGATGAGTGAGTAGTTCACCCCTGGACCATGGGTCCATAGCAGTAGCTAGATGGTCGTCTTCTCCTTGTTGTGCTTCATTGTTGGATCTTGTGAGCTGCCTAACATGATCAAGATCATCTATATGTAATTCTATATGTTGTGTTTGTCGGGATCGATGGATAGAGAGTACTATGATTATGGTGATTATCAATCTATTGTTCATGTGTTGTTTATGATCTTGCATGCTCTCCGTTATTAGTAGAGGCTCTGGCCAAGTTTTTACTCTTAACTCCAAGAGGGAGTATTTATGCTCGATAGTGGGTTCATGCCTCCATTGAATCTGGGACAGTGACAGAAAGTTCTAAGGTTGTGGATGTGTTGTTGCCACTAGGGATAAAACATTGATGCTATGTCTAAGGATGTAGTTGTTGATTACATTACGCACCATACTTAATGCAATTGTCTGTTGCTTTGCAACTTAATACGGGGGGTTCGGATGATAACCTGAAGGTGGACTTTTAGGCATAGATGCAAGTTGGATGGCGGTCTATGTACTTTGTCGTAATGCCCAATTAAATCTCACTATATTTATCATATCATGTATATGCATTGTTATGCCTTTCTCTATTTGTCAATTGCCGACTGTAATTTGTTCACCCAACATGCTTTTATCTTATGGGAGAGACACCTCTAGTGAACTGTGGACCCCGGTCCTATTCTTTACATAGCATACAATCTACTGCAATTGTGTTTTACTGTTTTCTTTGCAAACATCTTCCACTCGATACGTTTAATCCTTTGTTACAGCAAGCGGTGAGATTGACAACCTCACTGTTTCGTTGGGACAAAGTACTTGGGTTGTGTTGTGCAGGTTCCGTTGGCGCGGAATCCCTGGTGTTGCGCCGCATCACATTTCGACCATCAACCTTCAACGTGCTTCTTGGCTCCTACTGGTTCGATTAAACCTTGGTTTCATACTGAGGGAAACTTGCTTCTATACGCATCATACCTTCCACTTGGGGTTCCCAACGAACGTGTGCATCTACGCGTATCAGTTTCATACTGAGGGAAACTTGCTTCTATACGCATCCTACCTTCCACTTGGGGTTCCCAACGGACGTGTGCATCTACGCGTATCAGCGTCCCGTCGCGCCTAGCTCTGCGTGCCGGCGTTAATGAGCGCCACCGCTCATCCGCCCCCTCCGGACTATAAAAAGGGGCGCCTCTCGTCGTCCCTCTCACACACAAACCCTAGCGCCTCTCTCCCAAACCCTAGCCGCCACCATCTCTAACAAGACTCGCCGCTATATCTGGTAGAGGCGGAGGCCGACCTCGCGGCCGCGGCGATGGTCGTGGTCGTGGTCGTGGCCGCGGCATAGCTGAACGATCGCCGTCGCCTCCCGCGCCGTCGTCTTCATCGTCGGAGATGGACGTGGAGCCGGACGTCCTGTTCGAGTTCGTCCACGTCCTCAAGGGCGACCCGCGCGGCATCCAGAGGCTGCCGGACTCCTTCGCCGAGTACGTCGGCGGCGTACGCCCGCGCAAGATGCATCTGCGGGAGCATTCGTGCGGCTACTGCCGGTGGATCGTCGACGCGATCTACGACGCGCGGCAAGATGTACCTCAACATCGGCTGGGAGAAGTTCGCGCCACCACAGCCTCCAAGCCGGCTTCATCCTCGTGTTCTCCTACTTCGGCAACGGGGACATGAGCATCAAGGTCTTCGACGAGTCGCTGCGCCGGGACTACCACGTCGCGGGGACTCCACGGCGACAGACACCGACTCGGAGGACGACTGAGTGTTGTTTCTTCGCAGCGAATACGTGCACGGAGGTTTCTGCCTGTTCGCCTCATCGGTAGAACCAACAAGGCACCATCCTCCGCTTGGATTTTCAGTTTAGGTGACTGGGTGTGTGCCCAGGTGTTGTTTCTTAGCAGCGAACACAGGAAACCTTCGATGCACGGACTAGTTAGGTTTAGTTTTTTTGCAATATTTTATATTTGTTTCCATTGCTCCCTTGCGCATGCGACTGTTTTTTTCAACCTTGCACACAACACAAACGTGAAAAGAAAATAAAAAAAAATCCATTCACGTGTTGGCAAACAAAAACTCACACAAGTATATCCTTGGAGTACAAACTAAGGAACTGCACTTTTTAAGAAATAAATTGCACTCCTCCGCGTTGCCCATTTTCAAACCTGAAATTCCTCGAAACAGGCTTTCGCCCCGCTTTATAAATAAAGCAACCACAATCATACATAGTTCAGATACAACACACAGCACACACACCCCACATCAAGAGTCTGCTGGGGCAAGCACAACACGCCCACACACACGAGATAGACGATACATCACCCCACACAAGAGGTGCACTCAGAGGCTGGACGGTGTAGATATGCGACGGGCAGCCGCAAGAAGATCCTCCAGCATGCCATCCAAGTGCTCCCTGTCCCGCTGTCTACACAACGGGTACCACTGCTGCAACAAAGCCAAGAAAGAGTAGACAGAGTCAGAAGCGCGACGAGGTAAGATACGCTCGATGACCATCTTATTGCGCACAGTCCACAGAGTCCAGGTCACGGCCGCGAACAATAACCAGAAGAGGCGCCTCCTCCTACCAGTAACGTTCGCACGGACCTCGATGAACTCCCCGAGGGCCGATGCCTGCCACTCAGGCCCCAGCGCCTCCAGCAAGAAGCTCCAAAGGAAGCGTGCCGCGGGGCAGGAGAACATGATGTGTGTCGTTGTCTCCGGAACAGCACACAGTGGGCAAAGCCCGTCGCCCGGCCCGTGCCTCTTCAGAACCTCCACCCCAGAGGGGAGACACACCTGAAATTATGAAGAAAAGAAAGATTATGTGCAAATTTAGGTTTCATAGAGCAAAAGTACCCGACATCATATTTGGAATCATAAAGTAGCACAATAATGAAGTGAAGAGCTACCTAGTGTGATCAAAAGCAAATATAGGTACCAAAAGTAAATAATAAAACCCTAGAAAATAAAAAATACAATATCCGTTTACTTTTTGTACAGAAACACATTGTATTATGTCGTTTGTGCACTAAGCTAGGAAGCTCCAAGTTAAATCGTGTTTAGACATCAAACCTCCTAGGATCACACTCTTTCCTTTTACTTCCTTGAAGCAGATAACTTACACGAATCTTTGTGCAACATCAGCGGTCGAAAAATCGACTTTGAGTTAAATGCTGCCAGAATGGGAAGAGCAGATATGGTTTATTTAGTCAAGACCTACTAGCAATGCATGCATGTAACCTCAATGATACTTGCTAAGCGCAAAACACCCCGATTTGAATTAATAAAGCCATGAACAGTCATCAAGAGTAGAAGATGTTGAGGAAATCAATCTACAAAGAAAGAAACAAAAAAGCCAGCACAAAATAAAACAAGACACACCGCTTGCTCAAAGGCCTCGCTAGCTGCAACGGACATTAACTGAAGGTGAATGTACGCTTCAGATGACCTAAAAATGACCATCATTCTTATCATTCTTAAAGAACGCTTTAGGGTGTGTTTGGTAGGTCGGTTCACTTGGGATTGTCTTTCTTAGCTGAGATATGTTCACCCTATACAAGTTGGGGTCAGATTTTGCTATGTGTTTGGTGGGTCGGGTGGGTTCAACCATGCTGGACCAAGAAGCTGTTTGGTGCTCAGCCATATCTTCAACCATGCTGAGGTACTAGTTTTACACAAAATCCCTTGAAAAGTAAAACGAAAAAGCAATCGAGTCCCTGTAAATAAAAAAACAAAAGCAATCGGATCCCTGCCGGCCGTGGCGGCGCTGGCCTGTGGCTGTGGCCGTGGCGGCGCCGGCCCGTGGTCGTGGCGGAGGTGGTACGTGGCCGTGGCCGGAGCTCTTCAATGGAGGCCGAAGCTCATCGCTCATGGCCTCGCTCGTCCATCTCATGGCGAGCTCGTCGGTAAGTGGCGCGCGCAGCCGCGTCAGAGAAGCGGCACGGCGTCGGGAAACAGCCCGGTCGCGCAGCGGGCGTCCGGGAGGCTCGAGCGCACGGGGAGAACGGCCCGCGTCCGCCGTGAGCGTCGGGAGCCGCAGCGGTCGTTGGGAGGCGCGAGGAGGGCGTCGGGTCGATAGAGAGCGTTCGAGGGCGGGGAATGAGGGTCGGGCGTGTGACCCCTGTTGGTCTCGGTCGAGCGAGCGCGTGGGGAGTTTTCCGGGCGAGGTCAGCCCTGCCCAGGTGCGAAGCTCGATTTGAGCTTCTCTACCGGGCAGGGCTGAGAGCTCTTTTTCGGGTGAGGTGGGCACTGCCTAGTTGGGCCGACCCAACCTACCAAACAAAGAAAACTGAAAAAATCTGGATTGAGATGAGAATATCTGAGGTCAGCCGGGCTACCAAACACATCCTTAGGGTCTGGAGTGGAACAGGGTATACAACTGACCTATTTGGACACTACGTGATGGTCAATGCATCAGAATGTGTTTGGAATTTCGGGATGTCCCAGAGCTCCATCACGCCGGCCAATTACACAATAAAAGATACAGCTGGACAAAGTTTCAGATTTCTCGGATGAATGTCGTTCCCCGAATGTGCCATTCGCTTCGAAATTTTTTTGTTCTTTGATGGTGTTGAATAGATTGTGATAATTAGAACATATCCAAATGACGACGATGATTTCACAGTGGTATACGAAACTATTTTGTGATTATTTTTGGATGTGGTCCATTTTGAGCTGAAGTTTCAAAAAATGACCATTTGTTCTTCTTTCCCTATTCTCGCTTTATATAACTCGTATATAAAGGACTTATTTTACCATGATTCCTTTCCATAGCTCTTCCTGTCTTCCACCTTGGCACATCTACAACGTCGAGCACAAACAGATGTAAAGTGACCATTTGCGTCTGCGCGGTCAAAAAATGGGTCTGCACCAACATGACCTAAATTTACGCTATGAATGCGTCAGCGCGGACACGGTGCGAACGCAGCGCGTGCCGGTGCCCTATCGCCACTGGCCCGCTTGGCAGCAGGCGCGAGGCCGCAACACTTCAGCCTCTTCGCTTTCGCGCCTACGCCGAAAGCCGCAACATTTTGCGGCCACCATCTATGGCACGGCTACGTCTTCAGCGGCCGCGCCAGGTCTGGCAGGCAGCAACTAGTACTACGCCGTCATCAATGTTACACTGCATGGATCGTCCTTAAAAGGGCACTGACAACATCCTGCCCTTATTCCCGGCCACGTTGTTTTCCAACACATCGATAGCCACAACGCTTCGCCGCCTCGCCACGGGGAAGAAGAAAACGACCATGCGGCGTCCTTGTCGCCGGTGAAGAAGGAGGAGAAACCTCGGATCAGGGTGAAGGAGGAGAAACCTTCACCGGCAGCGTGTTCCACGAGATTCAGATGGCACTAGAGGAGGGCATGCAAATCGAGTTCCCGGAAGAACTGAACTAGGAGGAGGCGACGAGGCTAGGCGTCTGATGTCTACGGGTGCTTCTATTCTTGTAGACAGTGTTGGGCCTCCAAGAGCAGAGGTTTGTAGAACAGCAGCAAGTTTTCCCTTAAGTGGATCACCCAATGTTTATCGAACTCGGGGAGGAAGAGGTCAAAGATATCCCTCTCAACAACCCTGCAATCACGATACAAGAAGTCTCTTGTGTCCCCAACACACCTAATACACTTGTCGGATGTATAGGTGCACTAGTTCGACGAAGAGATAGTGAAATACAAGTAGTATGGATGTATATGAGTGGTAATAGCAATCTGAATAAAATATGGCAGCAAGTAAACATGCAACAGAACAGTAAATAAGCGGTGTTTGCAGTATTGGAAACAAGGCCTAGGGATCATACTTTCACTAGTGGACACTCTCAACATTGATCGCATAATAAATAATAACTTCTCTTATTTGTGCTACATACACTCTTTGTTGGATGACAAACACCATTCGTTGTGTAGGGCTACAAGAGCTCCCTCAAGCCAGAGTTAACAAGCTCCACAACATTCGATATTCATGTTTAAGTAACCTTAGAGCATAATAGATCTTTGCAAAATAAACCGAGTACTAACATAGCATACACACTGTCACCTTTACACTATGAAGGGGAATAAATCACATCAATACTATCATAGCGATAATCAACTCCATAACCTACAAGAGATTATGATCATAGCCTACGACAAGAACTACACGATGCACACACTGTCACCATTACACCATGCAGGAGGAATAGACTACTTTAATAACATCACATGAGTAGCACATAACTAGTAGCGATATAAAGCTCATCATATGGATCTCAATCATGTAAAGCAGCTCATGAGATCATTGTATTGGAGTACATAGGAGAGAGATTAACCACATAGCTACCAGTACAGCCCCGAGCCTCGATGGAGAACTACTCCCTCCTCATGGGAGCAGCAGCGGTGATGAAGATGGCGGTGGCGTTGATGGAGAAGCCTTCCGGGGCACTTCCCCGTCCCGGCGGCGTGCGGAAAGACTCTGTCCCCCGGATCTTGGCTTCGATGGCGGCGGCTCTGGAACTTTTCTCGTACCGTGGCTTATTCGTATCGAGGTTTTAGGTCGGGGGCTTCTTATAGGCGAAGAGGCGGAGTCGGAAGGGCAACGGGGGGCCCACACAGTAAGGCGGCGCCCCCCTCTGGCCGCGCCGGCCACATGTGTGGGGCCCCTGGGCCTCCCCTCTGATGACTCGCGTGTTCAGAAGCTTCCAGGAAAAATAGGTGCGGGCGTTGATTTCGTCCGATTGAGAATATTTCCTTACTAGGATTTCGAAACCAAAACAGAGAAAACAGGAGCGCACTTCGGCATCTCATCAATAGGTTAGTTCCGAAAAATGCATCAAAACGATATAAAGTGTGAACAAAACATGTAGGTATTGTCATAAAACAAGCATGGAACATCAGAAATTATAGATACGTTGGAGACGTATCAGCATCCTAATATCGAAGCGGCCACAGCCGATGCCTCGGTACGCCGTCAAGCACATGTTGACATGCTTGTCGGAGGAAGACGCCTTCAATCTGGCGTTGAGGCCTTGGTGCCGCCTCCTCAGCCCTTGTGGGACCCGTGGGCAGAAGCGGCCGCTCCACCTCCACCACTGGCCGCACCGCCATTCGCTCCACCAGTTACCAATTGGCCATGGGTGATCCCAAACCTCGTCGACCTGACCCAGGTGCCCAACAACAACACAGCTAGGTTAGGTTTAGGGTTTTAGAACAAGTTCTACAGGACCCCTATATTTTCTCTCCTACGTCTTCATGTAGGGGACACCCCTAAAAATATTCCTCCCCTATCTTTTTCTTCTTTCTAACAGCTCCCTATAATTTCTCCCCAATGTCATATTCACATGTATTTTAATAATGTAGAGCCTACATGTAAGATTTATAACAAGATATAAGATGGGTTGGGGCATGTATAGGGGATACCTGCACAACCCCAATGCATAGGGGAGAGAGCGTGGCTGGGTTGGGGACACCAATATTTTTAGGGAAGGCTAGGAGAGTGGTTGGAGCCATGTTTTTTCCTTCTTTCTTCACTATGTTTGGTATAGGGGTGGTTATAGGGGTGATGTTGGGCTCTTAGCATGCCATGGCCTTTTTATACTTTCATGTTTTTATTTTTCGCACTATATAAATTGTTTATCAATAAATTTTTTTAAGAAAACAAATGTGTCAGGCCACTAATATACCCTAGACGCAAACATTTGGCCGGTCCTTTTTAGAGCATCTCCACTCGTCCCCCCGAACAGGCCCCCGGCGAGCGTTTTTTACATCCGGACGGCGTAAATGCCCGGTCCGCCCCGGTTCCTCGTTTTGGTCCGGATTTGGCCCTTCATCCATCCGAGCCCACGCCACCCCCCGGAGGGCTCGGGGACTCGGACGAGAAAAGCGGGAAGGGCCCGATCGTGGTGACTCGCGCACGAACCCCACCGCCACGTCGCTCAAAATCTCCCCCACCCCTCGTATCTCTCTCGCCGCCGGCACCCCAGGCTTGTTGCCTAGATTCCGCCGCCCTCCTTCCCCACCTATATTCCGCCGGTCTGCTGCTTCTTCTTCCGCCGCTTGCTTCTTCCGCCGGCTGCTTGCTCCTCGCCGCTGCGCCTGGTTGCCTCGACCACGCCGTCTGTGTTCGTCCATTTGCCTCGCCGGCCATGGACTCGGACGAAGAGGAGGAGCAGATGTTCGTCGAGCTTATGCAAGAAGAGATGGCAGCAGCCGCCAAGACGAGGAGCACATGATGATCCTCGGTTGCTTGGCAAGCATTTACGCCGGACATTGGTCGACGTGGTGGGTCGGCACGGTCGCCGGAAGTGCAAGCCGAGACAGCGAATGGAGGGCTACGCATGTTGTACGCCGACTACTTCGCCGACAATCCGTTGCACGGTGAGAGTGTTTTCCGCCGTCGTTCAGGATGAGCGAAGTTATTTCGCAAATTGTGTATGCCATCCGCCACTTTGATCCCTACGGATGCAAGGCGGATTGCACTGGTTTGGTTGGATTTTCGTCACGTTGAAGTGCACAGTGGCAATGAGGATGTTGGCGTATGGAGCTCCCGGTGATATGACTACTCTTCGGATGGCGGAGTCCACCGCCCTTGATTGTTTCTACCGGTTCTGCAGGGCCGTCATACAGTGTTCGGGGACTATTACTTGAGATCACCCACTCGAAGACACTGAGAGGATCCTTGCAACAAATGAAGCTAGAGGTTTTCCAGGGATGCTTGGAAGCATTGACTGCATGCATTGGCAATGGAAGAACTGTCCGTTTTGGCAGGGAATGTACAAGGGTCACAAAAAGGTCAGACCGTGATACTTGAAGCGTGGCTACCCATGATCTCTCGGATTTGGCACTCTTTCTTTGGTATGCTGGATCCAACAATGACATCAACGTCCTAAACTGCTCCCGGTCTTTTCCAAGCTTGTTGAGGGTCATGCTCCCGGTGACTATGTGATCAATGGTCGGCACTACAACAAAGGATACTACCTTGCAAGTATCTATCCAAAGTGGGCAACATTTGTGAAGACTATCTCGAATCCTAGCACCCCAAACTTTGCGAGTTTGTCAAGAGACAAGAAGCTTGCCGAAAAGACGTCGAGCGTGCATTTGGTGTCCTCCAGCAGAGATTTGCTGTCGTCCTTCCCCGCTCGACTTGGTCCAAAGATTAGATGTGGGAGGTGATGAAGCCTGTGTGCGCACAATATGATTATTGAAAATGAGCGAAAGCATCCGGTTCCTCTGGCTGAGCAAGAAGCACCATATGAGAGAGAGGGTCCTCTTGCACAGCCTAATCACCAGGTGCCTCCATCATGGGCCGCCTTCATTGCTATGCGTCAGGAGATTCGAGACTCTACAATGCATCAGCTGCAAGATGATCTAGTGGAGCACATATGGAGGCTCCGAGGCAACGCCAACGCCGACGCCAACTAGTCTGTCTAATTTGTTTGAAAAATTGTGAAATTGTGTGCTTCATTTGTTTCAGCACTTGTTAAACATTGTACAATTATTTTCCGAATTTGTTTCAGCAATTTTCGTATCTTGGTCGCCGAACTTGTTAAATTTAATGTTAAATTCGTTTGAAATATGTCAAATGGTCGAGGTTGGGGGTTTCCTGCCGGGGGGACGGCTGGAACTTCGGCGCTCCCCACGCCAAATCTTACTCCAATCCGGACGAAAATATCGCCGGATTTGGGCGTGGGGAGCGCCAACGAGTGGGGATGCTCTTAGCCAATTTCGGTCCACGCCCCAACTCAAACAAACAGATGCACACGATCACTTAGTGACTAAAATGCATCAAGGCGATGAATATGTCCTTACTTTTATTTTTGCTATAATAGAGACGTCCTTACCTTAACCACCACTACGAACATCAACAGAGCCGGGATCATTAACTGGAAACCCCGAAATTACCGCCCGGTATCGCTGTCACAGATAGATTCACCTCGCTTTTTTCCCATCCTCGGGCCCACCGCCACGTACCACACACGCACGCACGCACCCGAACCTCAGCGCTTTCTGCCGTCGGCTTGACTCCAACAAGGAAGACCTCCCCTCCCCTGCCTTCCGCACCACCCCAAAACCTCAATCCCCCCCACCCCCGATCGCCGCCGCCCGCGATGGACTCCGACGACGAGCTGCGGGGCGCCAGCGACTCGGAGATCGTCGCCGTCGGGGACTACTACTACATCAGCAGCGACACGGAGAGCAGCGCCGGCGAGGAGGAATCTGACTGCGGCGGCGACGACTACGAGGTCGCCGATGAGATCGCCGACTTGCGCGAGAAGGTAAGCGCCATCTTCCCGCTCCTCCCTGCTACTGTCTTCTTGCTAGCGAATGCGCGGAATCTCGCGGCGGGGCAGGGCGGGCCGGCGGCCGCGTCCTGGATTGCCGGTTGCCCGATCGAGGGGGACAGGTCTTCTTGGGGTTCTTGCGGCCCAACTGTGGGGTCTTGTTGTTGGAGGCGGCGTCCTGGACCTGGAGTGTTTGTGCGGAATTGTGGGGGCGAGCCTTCTTGCTCAGGAAGAGGTCCGTTCAATGAATCGGCCGGTGGCTTTTATGCTGGTCGGTTCCGGCGAGGGGGAAGATGGGCGCGAATCCGAGCGCATCCTCTCTATCTTGTATTCTTGCGGTCAGTAGATGCCGTGAGATCAGGCGTGATCATGCGGTTCCTCCAATGCGGTAGGTTGCAGCGCGGTGTCGCGGTATTTTCGCCGAGAAGCGGCTTATATTGTTGGGAATAAACGGATATAATGTACACCGAGTAGTTATTTCAGACCGCATTTTGCTGCAGCTTGATGTTTGCAATCTGTTCTAGGCGGTAGGCATTGTCGGGGCCTAGTGGTCCAAGCCTAAGTCTTTAGGCTTCACCATTTTTGGAATGCTAGCTGCTAAGCACGGTGACTCTTTGTTAGCGGTGTCTCTACTTTCTACGAGTAAAATAGATAATGAACACCCATTGTTTAATTTAGGCCACATTTTGTGGGAACCTGTCAACCTTATGTGTGTAACCTGTGCTACGCGGTCAGCGTTGTCCGGTCCTAGTGGTCCAAGGAGTCTTTATAGGCTTCACGCTATTTTGGGATGCCAGTTGCTAAGCATAGCGACTCGTTGCTAGCAGTGTCGCTACTTGCCTCGAGCGTAGAGAACATGCCAAAGATACCATGACCCTATAAGAAGCAGACACTCACCATGAAGCTTGGGAAATAAGATGCTTTTTTTTTATAGTCGTAGCTTCTTCTTCTTCACTCAATATTACTAAACGGTGGATCACGTTGTATTGGTCAGATGATAGGGTTCGAGGTTCTGCAAGCAGCGTTATTTGACTTACTGTTGATAAAACTATTCCGTTAGATCATGGGATGCCTGTGGATGGTTCTTTCCACAATGTTCATTTGTTTTTCTGTTCTTTTGTTTTTTCATCTTAGCTCTGAGAGTCACTCAAAGAGCATGTGTTCTTGTTCACTACAAACAGAGATACGTCATCTTAACTGAAAAAGATATACATGAACGGCAAGAAGATGGCATAAAACGGGTATCTTCAGTATTTTCAATTCCAAGAGAATCAGCATGCATCCTCCTTCGACAATACAAATGGTCAGTTCCGCTTCCAAAAATTATATGTAACTTGCAAGGTTAAATGTACTGTAAGGAAGTTACATGTTCCAGTACATCTTATTTCTGAGCGTGTTCTAATTTTGTTGTAATGAACATGAAAAATTCATCTTGAGCAAGTTTCTGAGTTTTACTAGATTTAGTGGACATAATATGTCTTAACAATTTTCTATGTAAACTGTGCTAAATGCATATAATATTCTGTTTTTAATTGTTGCAAAGTTGGAAAACTTGTGAACTAAAATGGTAGATTCTCTATCTTGATTTTGTTCAGGAATATTAGCAAGTTGAGTGACGAGTGGTTCGCAGATGAAGAACGAGTCCGTAAATCTGTTGGCTTGCCTGCAAATGGGGTTCTTCTTCCTGACAGCCAGACGGTACCTTTTCTATCAGCTCTGTCATATCTGGTTAAATGTGTGACTTAGCTGCATGTTTTGATTCTGATGGTTCCTTTGGTTGCAGCTAACTTGTGGAATATGTTTTGAAGGATATTCCACAAGTGCACTGAGCTCTGCTAGTTGTGTTCACTACTACTGTCATGAATGTTGGGAAGGTCTCTCTCTCTCTCTCTCGGCATATCCAACTTGATTAATATTAGTAATATAAACCATAGATAAATGCATAAGGTTTAAAAGGCGGATTTTGGGCATGTTACCATCAGCCCACTGATCAGAGTATGCAGCTGTAAATCTGTACACCCGTCAGGGATGGGTAATCTCATTGATCTTGGATCCACTACCCCATCTCATTGATCTGTATACCCGTTATTTGAGATCCTCGGTATGGACATTTGTGGTCTTATTTCTGTTCGAGAAGATCTCAAATAAGACCACAAATGTCCATACCGATGTCTGATCTTGTGATGTTGGTACATGTAAGCAGGCACGTGTTTGTGCATGGCACACTCATTTAGGCAGCCCGCTAAGCATTTTGCATGTGTGTAATCTGATGCTTGCTTCGATCTAGTGGGAAGCATGGCTAGATTGAAGTTCTACCTTCCAGTATTTACCCAAAAAATAAAAGTGATAAAATAAAAAATAAAGTCTCTCCAAAGAGGCCTAAATAAGGACAGTCAGTTCATTTCAACCTTTTTAGCTTCATATGTTATGCTTGTCGGCATAAATGCATATGCTCTCTCGCCCGCTTTTGATATTCTGCATCCTCCTTTTTTGTAGTGAACTATGGAATTTCTAGTGCTAAACTAAGGTAATTATTGCAGGGTACATTAGTGCTTCAGTAAATGATGGCCCAGGATGTCTGGCTCTGCGGTGCCCTGAGCCATCTTGTAGTGCCATGGTTCTTGAAGAGACCATTAATAGATTGGCTAAAGATGAGGATAAAGTAAAGTACAAACAATTGTTATTACGCTCGTACATTGAAGATAGCAAGAAGGTAATTCACTGAACCAGCCCAGCACTTGTCTTGTTTTTAGGCTACTGGTTAATTTAAATAGTGTAAAAGAGTGTATTTTATGTCATTTGCATTCTATGGATTGTGAAATTTTATTTATGAAATTATGTTAATTGTCAGATAAAATGGTGTCCAGCCCCTGATTGTACATGTGCGGTGGAGTTTCTTGGTGACGGGAACTATGATGTCTCATGCATGTGCAGATTCAGCTTCTGCTGGAATGTTGGTATTTTATTTTGGTTTAATTTTTTACAGTATCTGGTTGTATCTATATTATTACTCCATAACTTTTTTTTACAATGCTACCTTTCCTAATATATGCAGTGTACCGAGGAAACTCATCGACCAGTTAGCTGTGAGACTGTCTCAAAATGGATATTGAAGAACAGTGCAGAATCGGAGAATGTGAATTGGTTCGTTATAGCACATACTACCTCCATCCCAAGGCTTAAGGCCTATATTTTTTTCAGAAAGTCAAACTATGTTAAGTTTGACTAAGTTTTTATAAAAAATCATTAACATGTCAAATACAAAATTAATATTATTAGATAGATAATGAAATATATTTTCATGTGCTATCTACAAAATATCATATTTATTGATAGATTATTCTTAAATTTTGGTCAAACTTTACTTGCTTTGACTTTTCCAAAAAAAAAAAAGCCTTAAGCCTTGGGATGGAGGTAATAGTTTCTTGTTTCCATAAGATATTTCAGTTAGTGCTAGTGTTTTATTGGACGTCTTGATTCTTGAACCTACAAAAGTTTGTTGTCTCCTAGGTCCTGTTACTTGAAAGCAAACATTTTAGTCTTAGTAGTTACATGGAGTTAAGTCACTTTAGTCCTGCTAGTCCAGGATGTAGAGGTTTGCTCACGTGGTACTTTCACCCTTGCTTGGCACAGCCGTGAAAGTGCTATGTGGGCAGTTAAAGGTCATCCAATCTTGTTACTGGTTAGAACATCCTGCTGACTCGCTTAATGCAAGATGACGACTAAAACATGCAGTTTGTTAGTATTCAGAACCTGTGACACTACAGTGGAAATTTGAAGACTGTACCCTGCACTTAAGTCTACATTGTAATTGACCCATTCCATCTTTGATTATTCCTGGTGTGTAATACTTCGTATTTCTGCATACATAACGAAACATCAAAACTATCTCTGAAGTGATTCATTTTCTAGGATAATAGCTAATTCAAAGCCCTGTCCTAAATGCAAAAAACCAATAGAGAAGAATCATGGCTGCATGCATATGACGTGCCGTCCTCCTTGCAGTTTTCAGTTTTGCTGGTACGCTCCTGTCTCCTAAGCTTATTTGTTTGCATACTCTCTGTTTTGCTGCTGAGAAGTGGATATTTTGCTTTGAACTCATGTGATTTCTTTGGTCTGGTGTACTTGCATGATCACAGGTTGTGTCTAGGTCCATGGTCAGAACACGGAAGTTCCACAGGTGGCAACAATGCTTGCAATCGCTATCAATCAGCAAAGGAGCAAGGCTTAGTATGTTTTCTTTTGGACATTATCCTTCTGTGTGTTGAGAAAGAATCACATTCTGTGGTTTGATCCAAAGGGCAGCTTGTTATTGCATGCTACTCAACTTTGTAGTTCCTTGACTCTGCATTTTGTTGTTGGTCTACCTTTTTATTTCATATCATTTTCTTTACTTTTAGTTTGATGAAGCTGAAGCAAAGAGAGAACAGGCTAAAAACTCAATTATGAGATACACGCATTATTATGAGCGCTGGGTGTCCAATCAAAAGGTACGTTCTTCAGGATCCTGTCATCTCATTATCTGAAATCCCTTTTTCTTACGATATTCATCATTGTACATTGTCCTGTTTTATTATAGACAAGTCCACATTTTCAACCCTGAACTCTAGCCAAGGTCTGATTGTACGAACCATTCACTTCACCTCCTCGTTTTTGGACCGTCTCAGACGCTGCATTGGATCCTCATTGTTAACTGAGTGCTAGTCAGCACTCAGTACTGGAGCACACATGCCATTTTAATACTTCCTATATTATTAGAGGGTTGACGACTTGGCATGTTACACTAACTGGTCGGATCGAGTTTAGGGTTGCACATTTGACATTTCCTTAATATTATTATTCAAACATGTATGATGTGCCTAACTCCATAAAGTTGGCTGTTGTGGAGAGGTTTTGTTTTTCTCTGGAAGCTGGCCTAAACAAGTCTTTGTTACAGTGATAATGTTAAGATAAGAATCTCAGGATATAATTTTATTTCTCTGCTTGAAAGTATTAGATCCGTCTCTCATGTCCTTACCAAATTGATTTTTTTTTCATTTCTTCTAAACTCTTGTGATTATGCAGTACTGTTAGTGATCGCAGTTTATTCTATATGTGTGTTTACTACAAAGCACGAATTGTTTGAACTGTGAAGTATGTGCACGTGTTTTTGTGTATGACGCCTTGGTTTCTTACTTTTCGGGTCTTGCCTGTTGACAGTCGAGGCAGAAGGCACAAGCAGATCTGCAGAAGTTCGATATAAAAAATGTGAGTATTTAAAACCTTACATTGTGCCATGCTTCCCTTCCTCTTAAAATTGCGTCCTGCACCCAGTATTTTTATGTCAGAGCACAAGCCTGTTGTTGCTGTGTTCAATTAAATAGCAAATTTAACTGACAAGGGTGAACGATTGCCACTCTTGGGCTCCTGCAGTTCAAGTCTTGTTTTTTCCGTCTACACTCTTTATCAAGTTGTGGCTGACTTTTTATTCTCACTATAGCTTGCGGAATTAAGTGATATCCTTGGAATACCAGAGTCCCAACTAAAGTTCATACCTGAAGCGTGGTCACAGGTTAAATTATATGTCATCTTATAACAGTCGTGAACTGGCTTTGTAATTTTGACAAGTCCTTCATATTTCTGATGCACCTACCCTCTCATCCTTCACTGCGACAGATTGTAGATTGCAGGCGAGTGCTACAATGGACATATGCTTATGGGTATTATCTCGAAGATAAAGTCAAGAGTGAATTTTTTGTGTATCTCCAAGGTAGAATTATTTTAGCTTGAAATTCAAGATTTATCGTGTGCTTGACACAGCCATAAAATCTGATACTTTATAGGCGAAGCTGAGTCTGGTTTGGAGCGCCTTCATAAATGTGCCGAGAAGGATATTCATGCAGTTTTACCTAATGCAAACAACCTTTCTCCTACATTAAAAGACTTCATCGAATTTCGTGTGAAACTTGTTGATCTAACAAGGTATTTCCAAGATGTCTTTGATCACTGTACATTTGCAATTACATGCAGTATATGTTTGGACAAAATTACTAACTTTTGCTAATTTAGCCTTTCTTGCACTCTATTTGATCCTGTCAAATTCCTTATTTAGCTGGTTTTTGGCCATTTTTTCCTTCTTGAGTTGTGGTGATGATTTTGGACCGATCAGTGCTCCTATCATGTGATGTAGAGTTATGCAGGGTGCAAAGCAATTTGAATTGGTGTTTAGGTCAATGTTGATGTTCCATACGTCTCTTTGTTACTTTTCATTTCACTGAAGTGCATGCATGATGCCATGTACCAACATCTTGTGACGGCTCAGTTAACTTTAAATTACAGTGGCTAAGCTATTTTTTTTTGTTACAGAGTAACCCGCACCTTCTTTGAGAACCTTGTTCGAGCACTGGAAGAAGGGTTGGAGGATGTGCATGGTGCGGACCAGTCGACTTCGAAGAAAAGATCGAGGAATAACACTGGTGCTAGCTGCAAGAAACCATCCGCCAAAAGCAAGTCTGGTAGGAATAAGGTGGCAAGAACATCCCGCTAGCATTCAGATGCGCTGCTCTTGCGCACTTAGTCAACCCATTTTCGCAGAAGTCTGCGATGGTCGGGGTTCGCGAATAGGAAGTTAGAGATTGATAGGGGAATTGCTGAGGCTCCTCACCAGAATTTGTATAGTGAGTCCTGATGCTTGTTAGGTCCAGGGAGTACGCCATGAAGCGGAGCTTTCAGAGGTGCGCCGGTGTACAGGTAGCAAAGGACAAACAGCTGGGGGGGAGTCTTGGCATTAGCTGTGGTGGTCTACAGTAATCGAATATCTTTTTCTTTTACGTGTCTAATGCAACAATACTATTACAGTACTATTTATAGTCGCAAAAATAGTAGAAGGTTCATCTGGTTGATGTCAGCCGGTTTGACTGTTGTCGCGTTCACTGTGCGTGAGTGGATCCCCTCGGTGTGAAAATATGGTCAATGGAAAGTAACGTTTTCCTGTGCAAGTATCATTTTTCAAAATGCAATACTCCCTCGGGTTCTAAATATAAGCCATATAATTCTTGGCATGGAAATTAAGAAACACACATTTAGAAAAAATTACACCATGTTTGGCTGGGATTAACCTAGGCAATTAACATGAGCGAATAGAGGACTTTGCATAAGCTAAGGAAACATAATTAAATCACTAAAAATATTTTCCATACAAGTAGGGCAACGTAGTAAACCTTATATTCTGGATTTTTTCTCAAAACACTATATGGCTTATATTTAGAAACGGAGGGATTATCATTTTGCAATGTTTTTTTATTAAATCTGTTAGAACACGTAGCATTTAAAAAATGCAAAATCGTTTTGCAACTATTTATATTGAATCTGTAAAAAATTGTGACCTATAGCGAAAAATGTTGTGACCTCCGGACACAGCAATGTAGCAAAGAGACAACCCTGAGGCAGGTTAGTATTTTTTTCTTACAAAGAGACAATATGCTAGTTAGTAATGTGCTTCTTTCCGAAATCGTTAAAAAAGACCGACCTTCGTGAAGGGAGACAACTCGCTCCGCATGCGACAAGTGGCGCGCTGTGGTGACAGAAAATCACTGGAAAGTAGTCTCCCTGCTCGCCACGTGTCGCAAGGGGAAACAAGGTGTGCATGAGAGAGGAGAGAGAAGAGCTGGGTTGAGTCAGTTTTCCCTTTTTTTCATAGATTCGTTTTTTAAAAATGAAATATCATGAGAACCGTAAGTTCAAATAACGAACCGTTTCCACTTTTGAGATCCTCTTGTCGAGATCTTCAAAACTAGATCCCATGTTGATAGGTTTCGAGATACTTTTTTTCGTACTTCCTGTACTACTATGGTTGTACTCGTGTTGTCTATCTAACTGTACTCGTGCATGAACTGATAATTACTTCTGTTTTAAATGTATTTGGTGCATTTTTTCTTTTACTCGTGTGAGCAACTGTACCTGTACTCGTCTATGTGCGCGACTGTAACTGTCTTATGTGGACGACTGTAATTACTCGTGTGCGCAACTGTATCTGTCTTGTGTGCGCGACTGTACCTGTACTTGTTCATGTACGCGACTGTACTTACTCGTGTGCGCGGCTGTACCTGCTCATGTACGTGACTGTACCTACTCGTATGCGTGACTGTACTTGTACTCGCCCGTGTATACAACTGTACTCATATGTCATACGCAATTATACTCGTGTGCTGTACGCAACCGTACTCGTGTGCTGTACGCAACTATACTCGCGTTGTGCATGTAATTAAGTTGTGCTCGAGCTTTATACATACTTGTACTTGCATATTATACGTCCAGATGGACCGATGCATGTTTTTTCTTTTGAACAAAGATGCTGTTTGGATAGCTAGCTAGCTGATGGGTGCCTCTGGCGCGTGGACGTACACGTGCATGTGCGGATGTACTCGCCTCTAGCGATGGCCGTTCGTCCGCAGGGCGCGAGGCTGTGCTGGTGTACTCGGTCACAGGAGCGCGTGCGTATATTCGTATGAAGGCTGTACTCGTTCGCGGTCTTGCAGAGATGGACCGCGTCGTGGGCTCATCGCGCAGATGACTTTCCAGCTGACACGCGTTGGATCCTGATGTGTTGCTTGGGATGGTATTTCTTTTTGTAAAGGTTGGTCTCTAGCTAGTGATACCCGCTTCTTTCTACTTGGGCCACTCGGGATCAGGCATCCCTATTAGTTTCCGGCCCAGAAAGGCACGTAATTCTCCAACGGGCTCTCATGGATCCTAGCGCCCCTGGTTCCCCATGTCGGTGGAATTTTGGTAGCGCTTGCTCAAACTGTTCTCGTAAGTCGTAACCGGAGGCAGAAGTGCCATTTTCCGCTTGATGATGCGTGCTATCGAGGAAGATGGAGCAATCTACTTCGTGCTCGCGTGACCCTGGTTCGTTTCGCTTCTGCGTGCGTGCCTCTCTCTCTTCCCCGTGGTGCCCGTCTCCGTTTTGGAAGGAAACAGAAAGAAAGTTGCGATCCATTTCAATTTCATCCATGGAAGCAACAGTAGCCGAGTTCTTGGCACTGATGGCGGGTATTCATGATGATTCTTTCATGTGGCGTTGAAGCGAGGGCGCCGGATGTGACGGGGATGGAGCAGGTCTTGTCAGATCTGCAGGGGCTCAAGGGCTCTACGCGGGCTGCTTCACACGGGGCAGCAGGCAAATGAAAATGTAAGGAAGTTTAGATTGCATCTTTGAGATCTCTTCAACTTCTTTTGTTCATTCATGCACACAGCACAAGACTAGTTCTAGGGAACTCCGGAGAAACCTTGCAAGATTTCCCCCCCGATAATAGACTTTTTCTATTACTTATAGTTTAAGCATTACATCCGATTCATGCATAACTAGGATGTACACAACCGCACATATCCTCGATAAACAACCATAAGAAGTTTAGAGTTATGTGAAAGAAACATCGAAAAAAGAAAAAAAGCTAATGCGAAGGCAGCCTGATCCGATGATCACACTGTCATTCATGTTGGAAAAAAAAATCCCTCGCCGTGTCCTCTAATCGTGTAGACACCTCCATAAATAGGGCTCGATGCTCCACAAGATGTAGGTGACCATAAACGGAGTGTAGCGATGCATCTACCTGCATAAGAGAAACATTTTTATTATTAAAAACCTTGTCATTTTTATAGCCCAAATAATTAAATAACAACAATTATTCCACCCTAATAAATAGCTTAAACCTATGATGCACACCATAAACCAATTGCCAAAAATATTCGCAATGCTACGTGAAGGGTATAAGGTAGAACCTATCTACATGGCTAACCATATAGATCTGGAAAATTAGCATTGGAAGAAAAAGTGTTTTATCGTCTCCTCACGATGACAAAAGAACAAATTTTACTTCCCTCCTAATTATGTTTTCCAATGTTATCTTTGGTGAGAATTATCCCTCGATGAAGATACCACTCAAACACCTTAGTTTTAAGTGGAATCATCATCTTCCAAATTTTCTTATTATCACCAATTAGGATATTAGGTTGGATTAAAGCTTTGTACATGGATGCCACCAAAAATGTACTATTCTCAGTTAGGTTCCAACGAAATACATCTGAACCGCATCTAGACGATGTAACGAAATAGTCCACGATGCTTGTTTAGGACCACTTAGACTTCTTCTGAACGACACATTTGGTGAGATGTTTCGAGCACTTTGCAAGATTTTTTATCCTATAAGTATATAGATGATGATAATCAGTTGATTACCTTGCATTTAAGATCTTCAGTTGCAACTCTCTAATCCTGCTCTACATTGTCGCAGTTGGATGATGCATCAAGATCTCTTGTAATGAGGATGCTAGACAATGCTACCCAAGAGGCTCTCCTAAAACAAGCAAAGGAAATTCATTTCATCCAGTTGCAAAATCCACCACCTATATATGATAATTCTTGGGAGAATGCTGAGCATTATTCCGTGCATTTGCAGATGCTGTCAGCCCCCCTAATGTCTCCCGCTCTGGAGAAAAGGCTCTCGATCCAACCATGCCGCCCGCCATCCGGCGACGCCGGCCAACGCCTGAAGCCACTCGCGTCACCCAGCCTCAGACTCCACGCCAGCGAGTGGCCCCGCCGGCTGAAGCCGCAAAGCTCGGCGAGAAGCCCAGAAGGCCGCCACGACTACGACGATCGTCGCCGCCGCGGGAGGGACGATCGTCTCCTCGCTCGCGTCGCCTCCAACCGCTCGTCAAGAACCGCAATGCCGCGGCTCCATCCGGCTACTCCAGAGCAGCGCCTTCCCCCCGCCTCGGCTCCCACCGTTCGTCCAGGGCCGCCGAGCCGTGGCGCGGCGACGCGAGCGGTAGTGCTTCGCGTGTTGGCCGCAGTGACATGTACTGCAGGCTGCGCCGGGACTCCGGACGCGGTGATCGGTCGTCGTCTTCGCCGGAGCGCAGCAGCACGCGCCGCTCCGTGTCCCGTGCGCAAGCGCTGTCGACGACGCGGTTGCTTGGCCGCACCTCGGCGCGGGAAGCGGGAACAGGTGGCTCGTCGAAGAGTCGTTGCTCTGGGTTCTCAGTTTCTCACGTCGTGGCTCTGAGCAAGCCGCAGGGCGCGGCACGGCCACGACTAGGTGGTCGTCATCGAGCAGTGACCGGCCGGGGGCTGTCACGATACGCAGCCGCGTTAGGCCGAATCGGGAGCTCCTGGACCGCTGCGTACGCCGGGCTGAAGAAATAGAGGAACTGAGCCTGCTGCGGCGACAGAAGAAGGACGGCACCGTTCGCAGCGGCAGCGGCGTCAGCATGGGCCGGTCCAGCCAGTCAGCCACCGTCCGCGGCGAGCGCTGGACCGGATCGACTCTGGCAGCACGTATAAGGTACAACAGCGGGAGCAGCAGCTCATCAAGTGCCTCTATACCGTCCCCCTCGACGATCCCCACGGCGCCGTCGACGCCGGGCGCTTCAGCTTCTTCCTGCTCGTCCTCGTTGGTGGCAGTGTCACCGCGGCGTGGCGATGCGCGGCCAGAGTACCCATTCGAGGACGTGTCGAGGACCGCCGCCGCCGCCGGGAGCACCAGGAGAGACGGGAAGAGCGGCTGCGAAGGTTCAAGAACAAGCTCACCCTGGTGTTCCACCACCGCCACGACCACCATCACCACCGTAAGACGGTGGTGACGGCGAAGTGGCGCGGTGGCGGTGGGCACGCGCACTCGCTGTTCGACGCGTTGATGAGGCACAAGTGGGGAGGGCGAAGGTCGCCGGCGCGAGCTGGGATGGTGCGCACGCGCAGCCTAAGCACAGTGCAGGTCAAGAAGATGCACTGGTGGCAGCAGCTGAGGCGACGGCGCGGCCGGGCAGAGGGTCGCAGCAGGCCACGTCGTCGTTTAGGACAAGGGAAAGCGGTGTAGTTTCAAACGCAATCTGAGATCTGAATCAGCACCCTAGTCGATCTGGGAAGTGGAAATAAACAGGAACATAAATGAATCAAAATCGTTTATATCATGTAAACAAACGGATTGAGTGGAGCCTCTTCTGGAAATCAGCCTCCATCTGCGCACGGTACTCTGCTATTTTCTCTCTCAACCTCTTCTTTTGCTTGCCTAAGCCTCGCCGATTTAGCTGCCAAAGACATCATGTTTCAGTTGATAGATAATTAAAAGCCACTCTTTCGTTTCAGCTTCATAGTTGACAGTGCCAGTCCTTTCTATGGCAAATAATGGAACATACTTTGCCAATTTAACAAATCAAGCCAACTGCATATTTCACGAAATTTTGTCAAAAGAGACCACCTGCCCCAATTCATTGACAAAAAAGACCACCAAGGAGGCAAATTGACAAAAAGGACCACGTCGTGCGTGGCGGCAGGCCCCCCAGCCGACACGTGGAGCTTGCTGCCGGGGGCAGCGGCGGCAGGGGCCCGCCGCCGATGGGTGTGGCGGCACGTTTGGTGACCCGTCTCGCCGTCCGTCGTCGTTACGCCTGGTGGGCCATACCGCCGGTTGATGGGGCGGCAGGGCGAAGTGGAGCGTGCCGCCGCGCGAGATGGAGGCAGGGGCCGCCAGCTGCGGCGAGGACTTTGCACGCGCGGGAATGACCGACATGCACGCAGAAGACAGGTTCCATCACACTGATTTTGAGGCTACTTAAGTGCGCGATGGAGGCAGCAGTTCCCGCTCGATACAGAAAATTAAACACCGAAAGCAGACTGATACAGCAAATAGACCACCGACAGTGTGCGCCAATTATTCTGCACTACTTTGTTGGTACGGCTCACACTAATTGAAGGCTATATAAGCCGTCTTACCCGCATACAAATGAAAACAGCAGGATCGAGTTTGCCTTCTCCGCGTCTCTCTTTCGTGCGCAAAATATTGAAGTGAGTATGAGTGTACCTTGCTCCGACCAGGATTTTAGGCCGATGAAGGGTAAGAATGCAAGCTTGCCACCGGGGGTGAGAGCAGAGAGGTGTTGGTGCGGCTGCCTTGCGAAAGGTGAAGGAGGTGGTTGATTTTTCTGATAAGTTCGGCATGAAATATTTCATGTGCGCGAGCTATGATCATGATCCACCCAGACAATCAAGTTCATCGTCCTCGAGGCCTGCGGTATGTTATAACAACATGATTTAAAAATTTATTTGTATGTTATTAATTTTCGTTTATTAACCGTATTATTTGTGTTGTAGTCTCCCCCGCCCCTTTGCATGTGGTTTCATTGGATAGACCAGGAGCAGCCGGATTGGGCACGCCGTGAGGTGGAGGAAAAACAGCGGCGTGCATGGGCAATGTTCCATGAGGAAGAGCGTAGGGAAAAGGCTGTTGCTAGTGCTAAAGCAAAGAGAGAGACAGATACAAAAATTAAGGGCGGAGCAAGCTCGAAATCGTGAGGTGAATCAGAAGAGGATGGATGATGAGGCTGCACGTAGGTATGCAGAGGAAGAAGTGCGCAGAGAGGCTCGTGAAGCGGAGAGGAAGTGATTAAGGGAAAGAGCTGCTGAGGCGCAAGCGGCAGAAGAACGCGGCGACAAGTCCGGAAAATGGCCACGCTGAACGCAGGGAAAGTAGAGTGATCTATTTGTACTAACTACGTATGTTAAGTTCTGTTTTACTTTGACGTTGTATCTTAAATTCCGTTGTAGTGAGTAGCCGTATTTTACTCGTAGCGTTTGTTTTAAGTACTGGTGTTGGCAGTGCCAATGTATCTTCATTCAGGGTAGTAACTTAATTGTATGTTGTATTTTTGCATGTTCATGTATCTTATTTTGAAGTACTTGTTGAATAATTATTCGAAATTATAGAAATATGTCTCATACATAGGTCATACATAGATCGAAATAATAGTAAAATGCCAGAGTCGTCAACATATCACGCTTGTCGACGACGGCGTGGTGGTCTCTGCCTAGCACCAGAAGGCGACCATGGATTTGGTACACGATGTTGGCGCAAACCTCGGCCGTACTGATTTTCCTCATCCTCTGTACGTGTCTCATTTGGTGGTGATGGAGTCTGAAATACGTACTGAGATTCCTGATTTGGGGAAATCAAACTAGCCTCTGTGCTGAAAATAGCACCTCCAAAGAATTTTTCAACTATCCCGGTAACATCATTGCGAGGTTGTTGGGAAGTGCTGCCGTAGTATTGTGGTTCCATCTGCGTCATATCAGGCCATGTCGGGACTGAAGATTCATGCGTATCGAACGGCTCTGTCAGAAACATGCACGCACTAATCATATATGTAATTAACATGCATTAACCTGAGTTGGGTATTGCGGTTGCATGTGGTCACGACCCCGCAATGGGGGTATATTATGGCCTAAACCAGCTCCAATGTTGGACCACATAGGGTCAACAGCTTTCTGGGAATGTCAACGACATGTCATTAGTAGGCATGTAAATAATCACGTGTCAGTAGATAATTATTAAATATGAGCATACATGAGTGTTGAATCTTTGCGAGTACTCGCCTTCTGTGTAGGAGTATTGTTGTCCAGATGGATATGATGGAAAATGATCGTCCTCCTAATACAATTGGAAAAAAATGTGTCATTGTTGTAAGTTCAGGAGGAATGTATGTACGCAAGTTAATTACCTGTGTGGCGTCATGACGTTGAGATATGTGTGCGGACTGTGATCGGTCAAGTAGAGATGAGTCACGTCGTGGATTAGATGTATGCGAGGTAGAGGGAACTGGTACGGTCGGTGTGGCGGATGGCTGGCTCACACGTACCATACTCGGTCTGTTGGACGGCGCTTCCGGCATGTCGAATGCTCGGCTGACAACATCATCGTGACGACTGCAACCAAGACGCCTAAGCCCTTTAATGGCAGTATTAAAAATACGTTTTACCATGGATTTTTCCTCCGAACTATCCATGTTGCGCAAGTCCAAAGTGTCATGGGTGTCCCGTGCGATCTGCGTAAACTCGTCAATCTGAATGAAATAAAAAAATTAATACTGGCTATAAAAACATATTTTCTTAATTACATTTATATAACAAGTACCGAAGTGTCACGGTGGTAAGCTGATGCCCATGTGAGGTGTGTCGGACTCGATGGTGGGGGACCGGTTAGCAGAGTCCGTGTGTTAGCGCGGTACCATTCAGTATACATTGGCAATATCTCACCGTTGTACCATCTGCATTAGTGATAAATTACATTAGAAGGTACATGATGATAAGATGAATTAAAATATATAATTACCTATTTTCGCGTACTCCATCGGACTCTGCTTCATCAATCCATTTCGTAATCCATGTTTGATTACGGTGACTCCAGTCGAAACAACTCATGCCTTTATTGTCTTGTCTACAATCCAATAAGTTTTATTAAATTAATGAAATAGATTAATTGAAATGCAATTCATTGTTTCTATTAGAGTGACCGGACTTACGTATGAACATCAGCAACAAGTCGTCTTGGTGATGGTTGGGGAATATCCTGATGCAGACCAAACTGCCGCACGACACGTTCTGGGTTATATGGCTCAACCATCCAAATAAAGAGTAGGTTGCATCGTGTGAACCACAACCGTCTGTCTCGCAGCATATCTGGTGCTGGTTTAACAAGACCCCAGATAATGTACACGTCATGTTCCGTATATGGGTCCCATTTGACCATGGTCTCCTGCAGCTCCTCAAACTGTTGGTGGTATTCTGGGTAGCAACCATGTACCACATTATTGGACCACCGTTTTTTAGCATGTACCCATCGACTTCCAAAAGTTTGGGGGAATGCCCAGAATAAACGATCAAGGATTTCTTGGTTTTCCTCCAGAGGGTGTTGACGAACTCTCCTGACCACTTGAGTCCCCTGGTTAGTTGTTGCTATCTGATGGAGTAGTCTCGGGGCAAGGTCATATGCCTCTTCATAGGTGTCATACAATCTCTCGAAAATCTCCTCCTTCGCCCGCCTTGCCTTACTAAAGCTGACCGGGAAGCCAATCAGATCTTCCGCGGTTTTTTGCAGCTTCTTTGTACCAAGGGTTATATCTTCTTCCACCGCCACTTGCATGATATGTGATACATATTTTGCAGTGACGTTGCGGTGGTTGTCAAGAGCCCCCAATTGCTCGCAGCTATGGGGTTCTATTTTTGAGATATGCCATGGCTGACATACCCCAGGGCTCACCCGAGCGATAACTCTCTTCCAATTTGACCATGACCAGCTGCCTCGATCAGACTGCTCTCTGTGTTGCGAGTGGCCAACGCATACCTCTTGATTGCTTGGTCAGCCGAGTCCTTGTCTGGGAAAGTTTGCCCAACCTGCAGACTCGCCTCCCCTAGGCCTGGAACAGAGCGGAATTCATTGTTGATGGTCATTGTTTTTAAGAACTCAGGGTCCATTGGTCCTGCAACTGCCCTCCGGGAAGGACCGACGCCTTCTTCGTCCGACGAGGATTCAGACGAAGAAGAACGAGCGTCATCGTCCAACGCCTCCGGCAGTCCCTCCACACACTCGCTAATGTCGGACCAGTATCCTGGCTCGGCAGCAAATTGGGCGACCATCTGCTCCGATGGGCCGGTGCTATGGCCTGCAGTCAGTGAGTAATGCTCTGATTGGCCTATCATGCCTGCTGCAGTCAGGGCCAAATGCTCCGATTGAATGGTGCTCGGTCCTGTGATGATAGCCATCTCCTCTTCACCAGCGCCGGTACTGCTTCCGGCACCATCATCACCTGATATAAACTGAACATACACCATGGGCTCTCCGTACATAGCAGCACCAGGTGTGCTTGCAAACCTCATGTACGTACCCTAATTTCTATCACTCTTTATCTCCCGCAAACCCCAACGGGCAGGTGTCCCATCATTCCCTCCTACGACGATGAGAGCCTCAACGGTCATCTTCTTCCCACGCATCTCACGCCCAAACTCTGCTCGGATGCATCTTCTAACATCCAAAAATTCTCTATTGACCATGTCTGTCACTACAACTTTCATCGAGTCGCAGCGCGACACATCGACACCAGAAAATTCGTCGCGTACGACGTCTCCATAAAACACTAACACAGTTTCCATCGTACCTACCGCACAACCATATTTTTAAAATGATGTTAGATTACAACACTAACATGTGATTAACAATTTTAAATAATCGATCTAAAATACACGTTCAACATATTTACTTAGACCATTAATTTTTCAGCGTCATATTTCTAATTTCTAATTACAAGTTCATCATTCATACGTGATATATTTCTACGCACATAAAATCGTAGCCTATATGTTACGCATGTTGCATAAATAAAACATAAATTCTAAACAGCACATTCAGTTTGCTATTTACGTTCTAATTAATGTTGCAAGTCCTAATATATTACTCAATAATAACTACACAGACTCAATAATACCTATGCATGCATGCAACTATAGAACATACATTAAGTAAACTAATTACATGCATGCAATTACATAAACTAATTACACTACAGACTCAATAATACCTATGCAATTACATCAACTATAGACTCAATAGTACCTATGCATGCATGCAACTACAGAACATGCATTAACTAAATTAATTATATGCATGCAATTACATTAACTAATTACACTACAGACTCAATAATACCTATGCAATTACATAAACTACAGACTCATATCCATGCATGCAACAACATAAACTAATTACACTATACACCTAATTATGCTTGCTTCTTGAAATGCTTACCTTGATATCACAGATTGAGCAAACACTTAATCAGCCAACAAATCTTCAGCTGCGAGCAGGAGACATCAACTACGTGAGGAAATACTAAGTACCCGAAGAGATGTGAGAGTGAGATGCTGTGAGAGTGCACAGAGTGAGAGTGAGAGTGCGGAGAGTGAGAGTGAGAGTGAGAGTGCGCGGACAGTGACAACCTTTATATAGACTCAGCTCATCTCGACGAAATCAACAATTAGCAATAGTTTAAGTGCCGAAACCTGGCTAATTTGCAACAGTTTGAGCACCACCGAAAGCAGACCAATTTGCAACAGTATAGCCTAAAAATCAGTGCGATGCTGTCGGTCTGTCCGGACAGATTCTCTCGCGCGGGAACTGATGCATACACCGAGCACTTAAAGAGCATTAAAATCAGTGCAATTAGCAAAGTCAGTGTGATGGGACTTGTCGGCTGATTCCCGCTCAATTAGCAAAGTCGAGGCCTGCCTCCATCAGCATCAAAATCAGTGCAATTAGCAAAGTCATGTGATGGGACCTGTCGGCTGATTCCCGCTCAATTAGCAAAGTCGAGGCCTGCCTGACATAGGCATCCCCAGTGGGCCTGCCAAAGATGATACCCGGGTTTATTAAAGGCCCAGGACTCGAAGAATAAGAAGACTTGGAAGCCCGTTTAGTGTTAAGGAAAGATAGTTTGTATTAGGAAAGATAGAGATTTGTAATCTTACGGGTTGGGTACGAATCCCTCCCGAACTTTGTAACTTGTGTATTACGAAACCCTCGGCTCCACCCTCTATATAAGGGGGAGTCGAGGGACAAAGAAAGGATCGAATCTATCGTCAACGTAACCCTAGTTTTCATAATCGCGAGTACTTTTCGCTGAAACCCGAGATCTACTTGCCCTCTACTTCTAGCAAAACCCAAGTCTACAATCTGTAGGCATTGACAAATTAATCCTTTGTCAATTGGCGCCGTCTGTGGAATTAGAGGTTGCAAGGAGCTGATCTCGATGGCACGTCCAGAACCGTCGACTTCGCGCCAAGCAATGCGATGGATCGAGGTAAACAAGAAAAAACTGATCTAGTCGACTTTATTCCTCACCCGCCCTCCCGTATGGATGCATGTGCCTATCTGGAGGAGCCCATCGTCATGACGTTCGAAGAATTCCGATTTGGCTTCAACAAGGAAGGATCCTACCGTCTCGAAGTTCCGATCTCGTCGGAATTTTCAGCGGTCGATTCTAACTTTTCGTCGAGTGACGAGGAGTTTTCGTCGCCACGCTTCGTCGACACCAAGGCAAGCGGAAAGCTCGGCAAGATCTTCAGCAACACATCTTTCGACTCTGCTCTCCTCGATTTAAGCCAGCGTCGACAACTTCAACTTCATCGACAAATCTGCGCCATGGGAAAGGTCTTCACCAATCTATATGATGGTGTCACCAATCCCGACAAAAATCAATACGCAAAATACCATCAAATCTGTGCAATTGAAGAGGCAGCCGAGCAGAACCAGAGACGTCAGAGGCTTTCGACGATTTGGGAAATCCATATGTCGATCCCGCTGATCTTAGAAGAGGCTTAGGCACTAAATATGCGGGTCTTCATCTCGCGTGAGGGTTCAACTCCCGCAGAAGCATGGGACAGGGCCGCAAAAGCCATGGATGGTCTGAACCAATGACCACCATCGTACCGTACAAGAACTCCAAGCATATCAATATAGACTTGCTCGAGTGAGTAGAGAGCTGGAAAAACAGACAACATCCTTGAATAGAAGAAAAGAGGCCTCCGCGTCCAGAAAGGCGAGCAGAGTCGACAATCAGAAACTTTGGGAGATAGCCATAGAGACGCTCGAAGGAGAGCAAGATCTCGCTGCAAAATATACCCGAAGAAGAGAGAGGAAACATAATTCAAAATCTCGACATGTCCTTCATGTCGATTGATACAAGGGGAAATATCATCCCGAAAACGCCAGAAGCAGATACATGGCAACACAAGCTTACATCCTCGCGTCCAGACCACCTGGGATCCGAGAGAAGCATTGTTCAATATGGCAATGGCTGGAGTTGGAGTTATGGGAACAGCGTTTGCAGCCACGCCTCCCGAAGAAAATCCTAGGCAAATAGTCCACGACCCACCGCAGCGGTTCAAGATCCACCAAGAACAAGTGGAGCAAGAGACACAGCAGCACAAGTTAGGTGGATAGAGCGCGACAAGAAAGAAGAGAACGTCAGCATTCACCGGAGGTTGCCGACGAAGATATGTGTGGACTCCCGTGCTTTACGAGAAGAGTTCGAAAGACTCGAGTCCCAAAAGGGTTTAAGTTACCCGAGAATTTCAAGAAATTCGATGGCCTGCAGGATCCCGAGGATTGGCTCGTTGATTATCTCGAGATGGTGAGGCTAGTAGGAGGAACCAGAGCAAGTACAGGATTGGCTCGTTGATTATCTCTTCAAACACATCATGTCCTAACTCAAGATAAATACTATAAAGATCTCTAATTTTGTTGTTGTTTTCCATTAAGCCTAACTAGTGAAAATAAAAACAAGTACAGGACTAGACATGATAACAAAATAAATTAAATGCAAGTAACTAATTTTTTTTGTGTGTTTTTGATATAGAGCAAGACAGTAAATAAAGTAAAGCTAGCAACTATTTTTGTGTGTGTTTTGTTTAAGTGCAGCAAACAAAGTAGTAAATAAAATAAAGCAAGACAAAAACAAAGTAAAGAGATTGAGAAGTGGAGACTCCCCTTGCAGCGTGTCTTGATCTCCCGGCAACGGCGCCAGAAAAAGTGCTTGATGCGCGTAGATGTACACGTCCGTTGGGAACCCCAAGAGGAAGGTATGATGCGCACAATGGCAAGTTTTCCCTCAGAAAGAAACCAAGGTTTATCAAACCAGGAGGAGCCAAGAAGCACGTTGAACGTTGATGGTGGCGAAATGTGATGTGGCGCAACACAGGGATTCCGGCGCCAACGTGGAACTGCACAACACACCAAAGTACACTTGAAACAAGTGAGGTTGTCAATCTCACCGGCTTGCTGTAACAAAGGATTAACCGTATTGTGTGGAAGATGATTGTTTGCAAGAAAACAAGAAAACAAGTATTGCAGAGATTGTATGCGATGTAAAGAATAGGACCGGGTCCACAGACATTAGAGGTGTCTCTCCCATAAGATTAAAGCATGTTGGGTGAACAAATTACGTTGGGCAATTGACAAATAGAAAAGGGCATAACAATGCATATACATGATATGATAAATATAGTGAGATTTAATTGGGCATTACGACAAAGTACATAGACCGCCATCCAACCGCATCTATGCCTAAAAAGTCCACCTTCAGGTTATCATCCGAACCCCATCCAAGTATTAAGTTGCAAAGCAACAGACAATTGCATTAAGTATGGTGCGTAATGTAATCAACAACTACATCCTTAGACATAGAATCAATGTTTTATCCCTAGTGGCAACAACACAACACAACCTTAGAACTTTCCACTGTCCCTGTATCAATGAAGGCATGAACCCACTATCGAGCATAAATACTCTCTTGGAGTTAAGAGTAAAAACTTCCAGAGCCTCTACTAATAACGGAGAGCATGCAAGATCATAAACAACACATAAGTAATAGATTGATAATCACCATAACATAGTATTCTCTATCCATCGGATCCCGACAAACACAACATATAGTATTGCAGATAGATGATCTTGATCATGTTAGGCAGCTCACAAGATCCAACAATGAAGCACAATTAGGAGAAGACGACCATCTAGCTACTGCTATGGACCCATAGTCCAGGGTGAACTACTCACTCATCACTCCGAGGAGACCATGGCGGTAGAGTCCTCAGGAGATGAATCCCCTCTCCGGCAGGGTGCCGAGGCGATCTCCGAATCCCCGAGATGGGACCACGCGCGGCGTCTCTCGAAGGTTTTCCGTATCGTGGCTCTCGCCTCGGGGTTTCGCGACGGAGGCTTTAAGTAGGCGGAAGGGCAACGCGGGGGCCACACGAGGGCCCCACACACCAGGTCGGCGGCGGCTAGGGGCCGGGCCGCGCGCCCTGCTGTGGCGGCGCCGTGGCCCCACTTCCTTCCTCACGCTCGGGAAGCTTCAAAAATAGGACCCCGGGCGTTGATTTCGTCCAATTCCGAGAATATTTCCTTACTAGGATTTCAAAACCAAAAACAGCAAAAAGAACTGTCTCTTCGACATCTTGTTAATAGGTTAGTTCCCTAAAATGCGTAAATACGACATATAATGTGTAAAACATGTAGATATCATCAATAATGTAGCATGGAACATAAGAAATTATCGATACGTTGAGACGTATCGCATCCCTAAGTTTAGTTCCCTCGTCATTCCAGCAGGTAAAACGATAACAAAGATAATTTCTGAAGTGACATGCCATCATAATCTTGATCATACTATTGTAAACATATGTAATGAATGCATGATCAAAACAATGGTAATGACATGAGTAAACAAATGAATCATAAAGCAAAGACTTTTCATGAATAGTACTTCAAGACAAGCATCAATAAGTTTTGCATAAGAGTTAACTCATAAAGCAATAAATCAAAGTAAAGGTGTTGAAGCAACACAAAGGAAGATTAAGTTTCAGCAGTTGCTTTCAACTTATAACATGTATATCTCATGGATAGTGTCAACATAGAGTAATATAACAAGTGCAATATGCAAGTATGTAGAAATCAATGCACAATTCACACAAGTGTTTGCTTCTTAAGGTGGAGAGAGATAGGTAAACTGACTCAACAATAAAAGTAAAAGAATGGTCCTTCAAAGAGGAAAGCATCGATTGCATTTGTGCTAGAGCTTTTATTTTGAAAACATGAAACAATTTTGTCAACGGTAGTAATAAAGCATATGAGTTATGTAAATTATATCTTACAAGTTGCAAGCCTCATGCATAGTATACTAATAGTGCCCTAACTTGTCCTACTTAGCTTGACTACGGATCTTCGCAATACACATGTTTCAACCAAGTGTCACAAGGTACCTCCATGCCGCCTGTACAAAGGTCTAAGGAGAAAGCTCGCATTTTGGATTTCTCGCTTTTTGATTATTCTCAACTTAGACATCCATACCGGGACAACATGGACAACAGATAATGGACTCCTCTTTAATGCATAAGCATGTGACAACAATTATTATTCTCATATGAGATTGAGGATATATGTCCAAAACTGAAACTTCCACCATGATTCATGGCTTTAGTTAGCGGCCCAATGTTCTTCTCTAACAATATGCATGCTCCAACCATTAAGGTGGTAGATCTCCCTTACTTCACAAGACGGACATGCATAGCAACTCACATGATATTCAACAAAAGAATAGTTGATGGCGTCCTGGCATGGTTATCGCACAACAAGCAACTTGATAAGAGATAAAGTGCATAAGTACATATTCAATACTACGATAGTTTTTAAGGCTATTTTGTCCCATGAGCTATATATTGCAAAGGTGAATGATGGAATTTTTAAAGGTAGCACTCAAGCAATTTACTTTGGAATGGCAGAGAAATACCATGTAGTAGGTAGGTATGGTGGACACAAATGGCATAGTGGTTGACTCAAGGATTTTGGATGCATGAGAAGTATTCCCTCTCGATACAAGGTTTAGGCTAGCAAGGTTATTTGAAGCAAACTCAAGGATGAACCGGTGCAGCAAAAATCACATAAAAGACATATTGTAAACATTATAAGACTCTACACCGTCTGCCTTGTTGTTCAAAACTCAATACTAGAAATTATCTAGATCTTAGAGAGACCAAATATGCAAACCAAATTTTAGCAAGCTCTATGTATTTCTTCATTAATGGGTGCAAAGTATATGATGCAAGAGCTTAAACATGAGCACAACAATTGCCAAGTATCACATTATCCAAGACATTTTAGAATTACTACATGTAGCATCCCGATTCCAACCATATACAATTTAACGAAGAAGTTTCAACCTTCGCCTTGAACATTATGAGTAAAGCCTAAGGACATATTTGTCCATATGCAACAGGAGCGTGTCTCTCTCCCACAAAGTGAATGCTACGATCCATTTTATTCAAACAAAACAAAAACAAAACAAACCGACGCTCCAAGTAAAGAACATAAGATGTGATCAATAAAAATATAGTTTCAGTGAGGAACCCGATGATGTTGTTGATGAAGAAGGATGCCTTGGGCATCCCCAAGCTTAGACGCTGAGTCTTCTTAAAATATGCAGGGATGAACCACGGGGCATCCCAAGCTTAGAGCTTTCACTCCTCTTGATCATAGTATATCATACTCTCTCTTGACCCTTGAAAACTTCCTTCACACCAAACTTCAAAAACTCATTAGAGGGTTAGTGCACAATTAAAAATTCACATATTCAGAGGTGACACAATCATTCTTAACACTGGACATTGCACAAAGCTACTGGACATTAGTGGATCAAAGAAATTCATCCAACATAGCAAATACGGCAATGCGAAATAAAAGGTAATCTGTCAAAAACAGAACAGTAAAAGAAGAATTTTAAAATGGCACCAGACTTGCTCAAATGGAAAAACTCAAACTAATAAAAGTTATTATCTGAGGATCACGCGTAAATTGCAGATTTTCGAATTTTTACAGAGACTTATGCCGAATTCGTGACATGCCATGCTGTTTCTGCGCAGCGATCCCAAATATAACATCAACTTTAACATAGAAACTTTACTTGGCACAAAAACATGATAAGGAGAGGTTGCTACAGTAGTAAACAACTTCCAAGACTCAAATAAAACAAAAATTGCTGTAGTAAAATAAACACATGGGTTATCTCCCAAGAAGTGCTTTCTTTATAGCCATTAAGATGGGACTCGTAATTTCAATGATACTTTCGCAAGAATTAAGAGTTGAAGCAAAAGAAAGCATCAAGAAGCAAATTCAAAACACATTTAAACCTAACCCACTTCCTATGAAAAGGAATCTTGTAAATAAACAAGTCATATAAGCATAATGCAATAAGCATAGAAAGGCAACACAAGCGCAACTTCAAGATTCTCAACATAAAAAGGGGAAACTTAATATTATTAAGATGCATATAACCATGTTTCCTCTCTCATAATAACTTTCAGAGTATCATGAACAAACTCAACAATATAACTATCACATAAAGCATTCTTGTCATGAGCTACATACATAAAATCATTACTCTCCACATAAGCATAATCATTACTATTAATTGTAGTGGGAGCAAATTCAATAAAGTAGCTATCATTATTATTCTCATCACCATAATCATCATATATAGGAGGCATATTGTAATCATAATTAATTTTCTCCACAATAGTAGGTGGACTGAAAATATCATATTCATCATTGCAAACATCATATATAGGAGGTATCATCCAAGTAAATTTTCTCCTCCATGCTTGGGGGACTAAAAATATTACAACCAGCTTCCCAAGCTTAAATTCTTCCATAGCTTTAGCAATAATGGTGTTCAAAGATTTCATGCTAATAACATTGCTACAACTATTTTGCAAACAAAGTTCCATGGGTTTTTTAATTTTCTCTTCAAACACATCATGTCCTAACTCAAGATAAATACTATAAAGATCTCTAATTTTTTTGTTGTTTTCCATTAAGCCTAACTAGTGAAAATAAAAACAAGTACAGGACTAGACATGATAACAAAATAAATTAAATGCAAGTAACTAATTTTTTTTTGTGTTTTTGATATAGAGCAGTAAATAAAGTAAAGCTAGCAACTATTTTTTTGTGTGTTTTGTTTAAGTGCAGCAAACAAAGTAGTAAATAAAATAAAGCAAGACAAAAACAAAGTAAAGAGATTGAGAAGTGGAGACTCCCCTTGCGACATCCTCTACAGCGGCGCGGAAAAAGTGCTTGATGCGCGTAGATGTACACGTCCGTTGGGAACCCCAAGAGGAAGGTATGATGCACAGTAGCAAGTTTTCCCTCAGAAAGAAACCAAGGTTTATCGAACCAGGAGGAGCCAAGAAGCACGTTGAAGGTTGATGGTGGCGAAATGTGATGCGGCGCAACACCAGGGATTCCGGCGCCAACGTGGAACCTGCACAACACAACCAAAGTACTTTGCCCCAACGAAACAGTGAGGTTGTCAATCTAGGCTTGCTGTAACAAAGGATTAACCGTATTGTGTGGAAGATGATTGTTTGCAAGAAAACAGTAAAACAAGTATTGCAGTAGATTGTATGCGATGTAAAGAATAGGACCGGGGTCCACAGTTCACTAGAGGTGTCTCTCCCATAAGATTAAAGCATGTTGGGTGAACAAATTACAGTCGGGCAATTGACAAATAGAAAAGGGCATAACAATGCATATACATGATATGATAAATATAGTGAGATTTAATTGGGCATTACGACAAAGTACATAGACCGCCATCCAACCGCATCTATGCCCTAAAAGTCCACCTTCAAAGTTATCATCCTAACCCCATCCAGTATTAAGTTGCAAAGCAAATGATAATTGCATTAAGTATGATGCGTAATGTAATCAACAACTACATCCTTAGACATAGAATCAATGTTTTATCCCTAGTGGCAACAACACAACACAACCTTAGAACTTTCTGTCCCAGGTATCAATGAAGGCATGAACCCACTATCGAGCATAAATACTCCCTCTTGGAGTTAAGAGTAAAAACTTGGCCAGAGCCTCTACTAATAACGGAGAGCATGCAAGATCATAAACAACACATAAGTAATAGATTTATAATCACCATAACATAGTATTCTCTATCCATCGGATCCGACAAACACAACATATAGTATTACGATAGATGATCTTGATCATGTTAGGCAGCTCACAAGATCCAACAATGAAGCACAATTAGGAGAAGACGACCATCTAGCTGTGCATGGACCCATAGTCCAGGGGGTGAACTACTCACTCATCACTCCGGAGAGCGACCATGCGGTGTAGAGTCCTCGGTGAGATGAATCCCCTCTCCGGCAGGTGCCGGAGGCGATCTCTGAATCCCCGAGATGGGATTCGCGGCGGCGTCTCTGGAAGGTTTTCCGTATCGTGGCTCTCGTACTAGGGGTTTCGCGACTGAGGCTTTAAGGCAGGCGGAAGGGCAACGCGGGGGTCCACACGAGGGCCCCACACCAGGTCGGCGCGGCCAGCCCGGGCCGCGCGCCTGTTGTGGCGGCGCTCGTGGCCCCACTTCCTTCCTCTTCACGCTGAAGTCGTGCAAAATAGGACCCTGGGGCCTGGCGTTGATTTCGTCCAATTCGAGAATATTTTCTTACTAGGATTTCTGAAACCAAAAACAAGAAAATAGCAACTGGCTCTTCGGCATCTTGTTAATAGGTTAGTTCCAGAAAATGCGTAAATACGACATATAATGTGCATAAAACATGTAGATATCATCAATAATGTAGCATGGAACATAAGAAATTATCGATACGTTGGAGACGTATCAACTACCAAAGGAGTAATGAGCAACAAGGCGACAATAGAGGTGATTCTCGCGGTAACAGGCAAAATAGCGGACCAAGGTTTCAAAGACCTTATGTGTCCCCCGAGGAGATGATGAACGGTCCGTGTCGATGCACTTTTATCTCGACAAGAACGGAAAGAGGCAGTCAGGCATCTCCAAAAAGACCCGCAATTTTCAAGCAATGTTGCGAGTCACAGGAATTGCAAATGCCCAAGCAATGAACAGAAACCCCCAGGGGCCAAGGAGTGAAATCCACCTTCCACCTCCTCCCGCAATCACGGACGAAAATCGGCACCAGCTCAGAATAGCACCAGCCCACATCCACCACCATACGTTGATCCTAACTCCAATGGTGCGGTCTCGATGATTCGAAAGCTAGGCCATCCAACAGGCGCAGAAGGTAATTTCACAAGTGTTCATGGCAGAGAAGATGCCCCCACCGACAGTTGAGTACCTAAATTGGTCGCAAGACATTGGCTTCACAATTGCGGATCATCCACAACAAGTTCTCGACCAGACAATCGCACTCATCCTACCCGCCAGATGGTGCGGCTTCGACGTGTAGAGTTTTTATAGATGGCGGCAGCAGTTTAAACCTTATGTATGCAGATACATTGAGGAAGATGAAAATATCCCTGGCAAACTTGAAACCAACTGATACACATTTCCATGGGATCACACCAGTTATCCGTTGGGCAAGATCAATCTCGACGTTCAGTTTGGAACCCGAGAAAATTACAGATAGAGAATCGAGTTCAAGTTGTAGATTTCCCGTCGCAATATCACGCTTTGTTGGGAAGACCAGCATATGCCAAGTTTATGGCGGTACCACATTACACATACCTATTGTGGAGGTTGCCTGGACCCAAGGGACCTATCACAATTAAAGGAAGCTTCACGTTGTCTGATAAGTGCGACAAAGATTTTCATCGACTATAAACTTTCGGGATGCAAGCGGAATATATGGCGCCAAGGCTCACGGATTATGATGTGCTGCCAGATACAGGGAGGTCTCTCAGGGAGCCAACCTTTCACTGCCAAGGATTCAAAAGAGGTGCAGATCCACCCGACGGACCAAGAAAACGACATCCATTGCAACAAACATGGATATCGCATAGGAAAGCGCGCTCGAGTTCCTCCGTGAGCACTGGAAAATCTTCGCATGGTGTCCACTGACATGCCAGGAGTACCCAGGGAACTTGCCGAGCACCACCTCAACTTGGATCCTCTCGCGAGACCAATCAAACAACCTCTGCGGCGTTTTCGGAACCAAACCGCAAAGCTATGTTATCGAAATAGATCGACTCAAAGATGCTAGTTTTATTAAAGAGATATCTACAGAAGCCACGTGGTAGCTAACCCAGTGATTGTGCGAAGAAACACACGAAAGTCCTTCGCATGTGTGTCGACTTTACGTGTCTCAATAAACACTGCCTAAGGATCACTTTCCCCTCCCAGGATCGATCAAATCATCGACTCCACAGGATGAAACGTCTTTCCTTCTTGACGATACTCTGGTTATAACCAGATCAGATTAAAAGAAGAAGATGAAGCCAAGACAACGTTCATAACACCATACGGCGTGTTTTGTTACAAAACAATGCCCTTTGGTTTGAACGCGGGAGCAACATATCAGCGGATGAGTATGCCTTGCAACACAGATTGGGAAAAATGTACAAGTCTACATTGATGATGTCGTGATAACATGAAAGAAAGGGTCAACACTGATCGAAGATTTGAAGGAAACCTTCGACATCGACAAGTTCTGCCTTAAGTTGAACCCGACAAAGTGCTCCTTTGGCGTTCTGGGAGAACTTCTCGGTTTTTAGTATCAGCAAGAGGGATTGAAGCTAATCCCGAAAAAATACAGGCCATCGTAATGATGAAGCCAACAAAGTTGAAAGAAATACAACAGCATTAGTAGCAGTTTAAGCAGATTCGTCAAAGCTAGGAAAAGCTGCCGTTCTACGCATTGATCAAACGGGGGAGAAATTTCAATGGAACGAGAAAGAGATAGGGCCTTCGAGAACCTCAAGCGCACACTTCGACACCACCAATCTTGGTGGCGCTTAAAGAGAAAGAACCTCTCCTCTTATACATTGCACCACACCTCAAGTGGTTAGCACGGTTCTGTAGAGAGAGAAGAAGAAGGAAAGCTCCATGGAGTTCAGAGGCTAGTATATTTCATCAGCAAAGCACGTCGCTCAAAACAGCGGTACCTGCAATATCATAAATGGAGTATGGAGTATTTACGACAAAGAAAATTGCGATACTATTTTTCGGCGCACCCGATAATAGTGGTCAATGAAGCTCCTCTTTCAAATATATTGAACAACCCAGAAGCTACGGGTCGTGTCTCCCTTTGGGGAATAGAACTTTCCCCTCGGGACATCACGTATGAAAAAGAAAGGCAATAAAATCGCAGGTTTTACCGGATTTCATTGCAGAGTGGATGGAGCTACAAAACACGCGCCTCGATTTATCGAGAACCTGGACTATGAACTTTGACGGGTCCAAAACGAAGGCGCCGGAGCAGGCGTGATATTGGTATCACCTGAAGGCGACAAGTTGAAGTATGTCTTACGGATGACGTTCCCAAACGCGTCTAACAATGAAGCAGAGTATGAAGCTCTCATACACGGGATGAAGATGGCGAAGGCCTGCGGTCAACCCGACTAAAATTTTCGGCGACTCTCAGTTGGTGGCACAGCAAGTTATGAACCAATGTGATGCAATGAGAGCATGATAGCATACAAGGAGATGTATAATGAGCTGGAAAAACTGTTTGATGGATGCGAGGTAAACCACATCAGATTGAGCAATGACGAAGCCGATGTCCTTGCAAACATCGGGTCACAATGTCTCGCGATCCATCCAGGCGTGTTTTGGGAAGAAATAAACGAGAGATCAACAAAGCCAATGAAAACAAAGAAAAAGGAGAAGGAAGAGAAATCTTCGGGTACCACCAAAGAATCATTGGAAGAAGAAGAAGAGGAACAGAGCTAGTCATGATGGTGCAAATTCCATGGATGCAGGCATACATATCATACATCCTAAGGAAAACAATACCCGACGATCCAGTTGAAGCAAGGCGAATAATTAGACGATCTAAAGCACTGGTGGTAAAGGAGAGTTGTACAAGCGAGTATCTCGTGTGCTAGAGATGTGTCACACCCAAAGAAGGAAGGATAATCCTGAAAGATGTACACGAAGGAATATGCGGGCATCATGCAAGCAGTCGAGCTATTGCGGCCAAAGTTTTCAGAGCGGATTTTATTGGTTAACGCAATTGAGGACGCGAAGGAAATAGTGCTAACTTGCGACGCGTGCCAAAGATTTGCCGCAAACCTCACTCTCCAGCAGTGTGATGCCAATCCCTGTCGTGGCCCTTTGCTCAATGGGGTCTCGACATGGTGGGAATACTACACAAAGCTTCGCCAGGAGGATATGAGTATATGCTCGTTGCGTCGACAAATTTACTAAATGGATAGAAGCAAAGCCGATAAATTCACCAGACGGCGCGTCGCAATCAAGTTTGTGAAAAGCATCGTCTTTCGATTTGGAGTCCTCACAGCATTCATACAACGGCAGTAACTTCACGTCCAAGGAGTTCAAAGCATATTGTGAGAAGTAGGCATCAAACTAAGTTTTGCGTCTGTCGCACATCCACAGACCAACGGTCAAGTCGAGAAAGCCAATGGCATTATCTGCAATGGTATCAAGAAGCGCTGTTGGGACCGTTGGAAAAGCTCGGCATACTTGGCGAGGAGCTGCCAAGTGTGTTGTGGAGTATTCGAACAACACCAAACACGCGACGCAGAGACGCCGTTTTTCCTGGTCCATGGGAGAGATTGCCGATAGAAATAGAACATGATGGTCCAAGAGTTACGAGAATATGATGAAGAAACTTGAGAAAAGCCTTAGAAGATGATGTAAACTTGATGAAGCTCGAGACGAAGTCATCACGAGTTGCCAAATATCAAGACTCGAAAAACTACCACGTCGACGATTGCGACCGAGGTCTTTTCAAGGTTGCGATTTGGTCTTGCGACTTAACCAAAAAGTCATGAAAACTCGAGTCACCATGGCTTGGACCTTACATCGTCACAGAAGTAATCGAAGGAGGAGCATACAGAATCAAGGACAAGAAGACGGGATTGCTGAGCCAAATCCTTGGAACGTGGCGCAACTCGGGCGTTTTACGCTTAGATGCCGAAATATAGTCTCCTCCGTAAACATACAATATACTGAAACGCCCGCGAGTTTTCAGACGCACCCTTTTCCTTTTTCGGGCAGTGGGGGCAGGAGAGGTTTTAATGAGGCGGGCTCGCGGTGCTGCAATATAATAAAGATAGTGGAACTATATATCTTTTCGACAGGGGGCTTCCCCTACAAGATACAATATATATACACATACAAAATACAACTAGCAAAAATATCTCGCCTTGGTATAAAATACCTCGCCAAAATAAAAATATATCGACAAACAGCGGTCAACATAAAGCTCGGGGGCTCATACCCACAAAAATAGTACAGTATTTATTTTGTCTTGGGATAACCTCGCATTATAAAACAAAAATACTGCCATCAAAACGCCCGGGGGCTTGGCGGTGAAAATAAAAACATAGTGACTTTACAGTATAAAAATACATACACAAGATACAATTCTTGGAACAACTTATCTTCAAGGATTTCCCAGTATATTGTCTATTGTCAAGCTCATTATTTATAGCACGAGTGCTATGCTCAGCGTAGCTGCCCTTCACGAAGAATTCGGCGTCCATCCGAAGAAGTTCATCCATCATATCTTCGGCAACAGGAGTAACAATATCATCATATTTGATGAAGTTCTTCTTCCTCTTCGCCATCTTGGCCAAGCACTTTGGAACAATCTGCCCCACGTCTAACTTCGGGTAGCAGATTTTTATCATGATCATAGCAAATCTTGCGCCAGCAGCCAATTGGGCCCACACAAAGCCGTGGATTCGAGGAGCATCCCGAAATTTGTCCATTAAAGCAGGAAGAGTCTCTAGCATCTTGTTGCGAGGAAACATGGTGCCATAGACCAGAGGCAGAGTTCTTGTACAGAAGTCGAGATAATCACGAACCTGGAGTGCGCGATCCTGAAACCTGACAATCTGGCCGTTCAGGCGTGCCCCAAAAACTTGAACCATGATCCTTGGCAAGCCGAAGAAGTACATTGGACCGAGCCTCGACACGTTCATCTTCAGTAGTAGCATCCAAGAAAGAACCTGTTTTCTAGCAAGAATCAGTGGGTAACAAGGAGATACATAAATAAAAGTACGCAAAGATAATGAAGCACACCTGCCATATCCAAGCTAGCATCTGTTAGCAGTTGAAGCATAAAATTTTCTCGAGACGTAGCTGCAGCAGCCTCAGCAACGACGGCATCCTTCTCAATTATAGCATCTTGAGATTGTTGGAGCGCAACCTTTTCCCTCTCGGAGGATTTCCGAGATTTTTCCATAAGCATAAGTGATTGCTTCTTCATGGACTGGAGCTGTTGTTGAAGTTCTTTCAAATCTTCCGCCTTCTTACTCGCAGAATCTTCAACAAATTTAACAGCGACAGGGGTTTTCTTCGAAGGAGACGAAGGAAAAACTCGGAAGGACCAGGAGTTGACGTATAGTTGTCAAAAATTAACTGAAAAAAGAAATTTCGACATCAATCATTGAGCAAAAGATAGATTTCCATTCATTCTCATAATATATACATGTCTATTACAAAAGAAGGACCTCTAGAGACCTACTGAAGCAGTCATCGCCAATAACACTATGGCGACAGTGCCAAAAGAAGGAGGTAAACTAAAAAGAAAAAAGCAAAGGGGCATTCAACTAGACCTCCGGCTTTGATGAGCTAGGAGTTGAAGATGGCTTGATCCCGAGATAAGACAGGATTTTCTTTGTGTTGGGCTTTGCCGCCTTGATCAACGATCGCCATTTTTGTGGCTCTATCTGCTCCGTGTCGCCTACTTTCGCCCGATCGATAGTCTGTTGGCTATCAATGACCAAGGCAACAAGTAGTTTCAACAGCGACCTTCATATTTTCCTGGCGCATCTTCAGCCCAAGATCTTCTGGTGGATTAAAACACTTGGCAAGAGCAAGTAAAGTCGTGGGTTCCTCTTTCTTTGGGAAGAAGTAGGGGAAGAGTCGCGACAGCCCTGTTTTAGCTTGATCAATGCCCTCGCGTGCTTCTGTTCCATGAAACTCAAGGACCGAAACGGCGTCAAGAAGAGGATCATTGTCGGGATCTTCAAGCTCAAATTCTTGAGAGGTTTTACCTGTCAAGATAAGAACTTATTGATCAACAAACGAGTGCAGGAAAGAAAGTCCAAAGGATGTGAAGTGGTTCAGATACTTACTGACAAAGCTACGATTTTGCGACCTTAGACGCTTAAGGATCGCTTCCTCACGAGCAGATTGTGCAGCTATATGCTCGCTTAGCGAAGTCTCGGCATCGTGAAGTCTCTTCTTAAGATCTTCGACACCAGCAGATCGGTCTTGGCCTTGTCAGCCTCTCGTCTAGCTTGAATGGCATCGATTCGGCCTTCTTATGAGCCTCTTCACTTTGCTCTAATTTTTGAGCAAGTGTATTGGCACGCTCGTTGACCTCCGCCAGTTTTTCTGCCAAGAAAGTTGAAATTAGTTAAAAACATCGACAACAAAGGAGCAAGAAAGCAGGAGCAAAAAGAAGCAGCCAGGCATTACCTTCAGTCTTACTGGCATACTCGCGGTACCCAATGAATTGGGCACCGATACGAAAAAGCTTGATCATAGGCTGTTAAAGAAGGATAAATAAATAAAATGTCGGTATGGGAAAAATATGATGGCACACAGAAGCAAACGGAGGAAATATATACAGTGACAAGAAAATTAAGAACTTACATCATCCAAGAGAGGGTTAGAGGAGCTACTCAATTGGAGAGTTGGCTCCGGGATTGTTTCAATCTTTGCCCTTTTTGGTGAAGGGACAAGGGGGCTTGAAGGAGGAGTAGCAGCGCGACGTTTTGTTGAGGAGGCGAGGATTTCTCTCCTTCAGCTGGCGTCTCCGAGACGACTAGAGTTTGTGACGTACTGCTCGAGCAGCCACATCGAAGCTGGTACTTCTTCCTCATCATCACTACGATTAAATGTTGGCAGCATAAAAAGCAAGATAGACAAAAATCTTCAAGTGCAATAAAAAAAAAGAAAGAGAGGGGACTTACGAACTGATGAGGGTCTCAAGGTATGGATCATAAGCTGCCTTCGACGTGAACAACTTCTTCGGGTTTGGAGGTGCGGAATCTTTGACATCATTCCTTTTCCTTTTGTTCTTTGGAGAAACAGCGGAGGAGGAGATTGTGCTGATGCAGGTTTAGAGAGGCAGCCTCCTTTTCATAAGATCCCGCAGATTTTCGAGAATCTGCGGGTTCATTCACAAAAGAGGGGGCATCTTGGTTATCGTCGGAGATAACGACCCTTTCCTCGACATCCCCACCTTCGGGAAGGGGAGGAAGCGAGACAAGATTTGGATGGTTCTATATAAAAACAAGGGAAGATGTCAAAAAGGAGTTACAAAAGATAGCAAGGCAATAACAAATTAAACGACAAAGTTTACCTTTGGTGGCGCCTTATGGTTTTACACGACAAGAAGAAGGGACAGAATTTTTTGCTGAGAGAGGAGATTTTTGGACAAGCTTTTCTAAGTCCTTGACCTCTAAATCCGTCGACAACCGATCTATGTCCTCGTCGCCACATAATTCGAGAGATGGTATTTGCGAGCCGAAGAGGCTGCACTGGTTCTAAGAAAATGTAATTTGGATACGACAATTCTTTGTGAGTATTTTGCAATTCATGGATGCGAGTCATCAAGGCCTCTCTAGAAGTTTTTCTTCTTCGGTAGCCTCGCATCCCAAGAACGGCGGCGAAGGATTTTCTCGGCACCATCGAAAGGAGGAATGTTGTCTTGACATCCATGGTTCTCCTCCTGAATGTACAACCCTTCTTGCGCCACCCTTGAACTGAGTCAGGGAGTTTGACGTCGAAGTAATCGACTATGGGGCGACAGAAATAACAACACCGCCTATATTATAGGCGACATTGGGAGAGCCATTGCGAAAAATGCGCTTCCATAGTGCCAGTTAGGCTGGACGCCAAGGAAGGCCTCACAGAGGGTGATGAAAATGGAGATATGGAGGATTGAGTTGGGCGTAAGGTGGTGAGTTGAAGACCGTAAACAAAAAGCAATCCACGGAGAAAAGGATGAATGGAGGCGGAAAGACCGCGGATGAGATGATCGACGAAACTTGCCGATACCCCATTGGAGGGGTTGGGTAGCTTTCTTCACTGGAAGCACACCGCCTTAGGCTTCTTGCTAATCCCCAGCTTCTTCAAGAGATTGACGTCCCGGGTGGAAATTTTGGACCTTTTCCACCTGCGCTTCCCAGATCTACGGCAGCCATTGATGATTCAGGCGTGCTGGATCAAACGCGGTGGCATCAACAATGGCAGGAGAAAAGCTTGGAGAAGATGAGCTTAAGGAGTTGTGGGGCACAAGAGGAGATTTTGCAGAGGAGAGTAGGAGAACGGCGTGAGCGGAAGTGCTCGAGGAAGAAGAAGGAGATCTTATATAGAGGTGCGGCGAAGCGGACCGTTGGATGGAAAAATGCGGCAGATGATAACCACGTAGACACAAGGGTAAAAAAGTATTTTTACACTGGAAAAGTTACGGAACGTGTGCCAGGAAAAGCGGAGGACGTGTGTCCCCCACCTACACGACGTGTCAAGATAATGGATAATTTGGGCCCGCAAGGCAGCGGGAGAAAACTTCTCGCAATTTTTGGATTTGCAATCGTGGCTATCATCATCAATGACGTCATGTTGGTAAGAAAACAACTCGACTAAGAAGCCGGCCGGGAATATCGACAACGCAAGATTATTTCGAGAGCCTTTGATCAAATACAAGTTTTTGCCCAAATGCTCGGGGGCTACTTTGGAAAAATAGAAAATTTCGAGTATGACAAGATAGAAATGGCGAGAGCCTATGACCAAATGCAAGCATTTGTTCATAGCCTCAGGCTACTCCCATCGAGGCTGGTCGCGCACCCGATAGATATAAAAATCTCGAAAAAGATTATCAATATAGTGATCGAGGATATTAATGGAGCCTACACCCAAGCACAAGTTCTTGGTTGTAGCCTGGGGGCTACTCCCATCGGGGCTGTTCGCGTGCCCATGAATTTCGATCAAAAGAAAGAACAGGTGAGTATATTTCGAGTTACGAGATAACTCTACACATATTCCCATCGGAGAGACAAAATAAGTCATCAAATATGACTCGATAAAATGTGCTATTCCACCCGAAAAGCACTCGGCAATATATTCTCAGCGCTAGAAGTCGCGAATAAATCTCGAATGCCGCAAAACTGCGAAGGTAAGACCCCGGATCAATCTGAGTGGCGTGGCACCGGCAGCGGATTGCTACCGTATCAACGAATACGAAGAAAATCCTAACGGACGCGTTAGGTACCCGATAAAATATGGGACTCGACAAAATGGTAAGACCTTAAGCGGCACCTGTCGAAGTTTACACACGTATTGAGATCATGTCCAGGGACGTGATCTTGAAGTAGGTTTTTGCGGATTGCCACTAGAAGCAGTTAACAGTACCTGATCCGTCAGATGAACTAGCCCCAACTACCGTACCCTGCATAAAATAGAATTTGCATATCGAAAGGTTATGTGATGAGTAAAATTGGAGATTTTTCCCGATTCTTCGATTCAAGAAAAATCTCGGCTACTGACATAGGCATCCCCGGTGGGCACCAAAGATGGTACCCGGGGTTTATTAAAGGCCCAGACTCGAAGAATAAGAAGACTTGGAAGCCCGTTTAGTGTTAAGGAAAAATAGTTTGTATTAGGAAAGATAGAGATTTGTAATCTTACGGGTTGGAGTACGAATCCCTCCCGAACTTTGTAACTTGTGTATTAAGAACCCTCGGCTCCACCCTATATAAGGGGAGTCGAGGGACAAAGGATCGAATCTCTTGTCACGAACCCTAGTTTTCATCGGCGAGTACTTTTCGGCTGAAACCTTCGAGATCTACTTGCCCTCTACTTCTAGCAAAACCCAAGTCTACAATATGTAGGCATTGACAAATTAATCCTTTGTCACTGCCTCCATCCGGTGTGGCGCAAGTGCCATGTCAGCTTGCCGCCCCATGCACCGGCGGCATGGCCCACCGGAGCAAACGGCAAGTGACGGCGAGCCGGAGCAGGTAACGTGCCGCCACGTCGGTCGGCGGCGGGTCCCTGCCGCCACAGCAGCCGGCGGCAAGCTCCACGTGTCGGCTGGGGGCCTGCCGCCACGTAGGAGGTGGTCTTTTTTGCCAATTTAATTCAGAGGTGGTCCTTTTTGTCAATGAATTGGGGCAGGTGGTCTCTTTTGACAAAATTTCCATGTTTCACTTTCTTTTGCTAAAAAGTCCACCCATCTATTGGTAAATATCCATAGTAGCAAAAGAAACAAAGAGTAATAAAAAATACAATAGGTTCTTAGACCACTTAGGGCCGACTACGGACACTGGCACGAGCCGAAAATCGTCCTTGCTGGTACATCAGTGGAGTCGTACAAAGCTCATCATTGTAGAGCTTGTTATAGTAAATAAATGTTAGCCATCGTGGTAAACCCGAAGGACCAGCGCACCAGAGCGATAACTATCGCCAAAGATGAGACCCATAGATTGGAAGAGTCAAACCTAAAACCTTAGCAATGAACACAAACACCAACTAGATCCTAGAAGATCCGTGGGACACACAACTCTACGTGCCCTTCTTCGGTGCTAGACACACCACCCGAGCGAGGATAAGGAGAGGAGGACCTTATTCCGACTATAAGGTGTAGCCATATAATCATCTCAAAGAAGACACTAAAAATAACCTAAATAAAAAAGGAACCCTCCCACCGGCGAGGGGTCGTGATCTGACACGCCTCGAAGAACCTAAGGCCACCGAACGTGGAGCGGACCAACAACGTCTCCGGTAAAAGGGACGAAACCCTAGGATGGGTCTTTTTACGGCCGCTGGATCACCTCTATGCTTGGAGCCTCACGTACCGCTACGGCTATGTGGGCGTGTTGTGTGTTATCTTTCCGTGACTTGTTGATGCATGTAAATATATAAATCATATTTCTACTCAACAATGGGATTAGATGATATGGCCTATCAAGTAACGGAGGCAATATCATTAGAAAGGAAAGTGGGTACAAAATACAATAACACCATGTGCTCATTTGTTCGTTAAGTCATTACCAACATCTTCTTTTGAGAGATGCATTCGTGGAATTAGTATGATAAGCTCAGTGAGATGCACGATTTAAGGAGACGATCTTTATAGACTCGTCATTAAAAATCTTGATCTCGATGATTGAGGACTTAACTTTTACAGTTACGGTGAATTGTACTTTTCTTTCTTGAGTAATTCTTTATAACATTTTTCACGTGAGGTATTTAACGATGCAATTCGTGCAACAAAGTGAACATGTCCTTACTTTTTTGGAGTTTTAAATCATGAATATATGGATAAACACAAGGGAAAGTGTTGGCAAAGGAAAAAATGTTGGGAAACTTGGACATACATGGAAAACCCATTTTGGTGGTGCATCGACTCCAGAAAGAAAAACCAATATAGTGTTCCTTCCATTCACAGGCGATGCCGTCGGTCCCCCGCCTCCGATGGCCCTTGGAGGTGTGGCGGACCACAGCCACTCGCCGGTGGGAGTTTTCTGTTACTTTTTATAGAGATATTTGCAATGTTTGCTTCATGATGGTGAGGTGGTGGCTATGTCATGAAGTTAGAATAAGCTCCTCCCCGCCATGTACCCACTCCGGCGGTGTGCATAGCGCCGTCGGACGGCGTGTGTATTTGTCTTCCCATCCCTGGATATGATCGGTGTTCGTGTCAGTTGGTGTGGCTGCAAATATAGCCCTTTTAATCTATGGTTCTCATATTTGGCGATGGTTGCTGCTCTAGTTGGCTGGTCCTTTGAGGTTTTAGCAAGGCAACTTCCTCGCTATCATAAAAAGCTTTTACTACGATAAGTTTTGCTTGACTCGAGTAAGGGAAGACCAAGAAGGTGGCGCGTATGAACTACGAAGAATGGCATGGAGGCCCAACGTAGATACGGCCCACTCAGCTGGATCGTGTGGCCTTACGATGCCACGTAAGCGTCATGTTAAAAAACAATGACCGTTGACTAGCGGCCCCTCCCTCCCTCCGTCGTCTCTTCCCACCAACCTCCCCAGTCTCAGTCTCCAGTCTCCACTCTTCGAGTTCACCATCTCCGGCAGTGCACTTCCTCGCCGGATCGCCTCTCCTCTCCGCTTCCGATCATGGACGTCGCTGCCTTCACCTCCGCTCCAAACCTCAGCCCCTCTCCGTTCACCTCCGGCTCGCCGTCCTCCCGCGCCCACCGCCTCTCCCTCCGCGCCTCACGGCGGCGGCGCCACCCGCTTCCGGCCCTCCGATCCCATCCCTCCGCCTCCGCCCCCGCCTCCGTCTCGCACCACGATGTGGTGGTCGTCGGCGCCGGGATCGTAGGGCTCTCCATCGCCCGCCACCTCCTCCTCCACACCCCGCTCTCCGTCGCCGTCGCCGACGCCGCCGTCCCGTGCTCCGGCGCCACCGGCGCAGGTACAACCTCCCCTCTTCACGCGCGCGTAGTGTGTGGGTGCATCCCTGTCCGTGCCCTAGGATTTTGATTCCGGTTCGGCTGCCGCTGCTGCAGGGCAGGGGTACGTGTGGATGTCGCACCGGACGCCCGGGAGCGACACGTGGGAACTGGCGGTGCGGAGCAAGCAGCTGTGGGAGGACCTCGCGGCTGAGATGGACGGCCTTGGCGGCGGCGGCGCGCGGGAGAGTCTTGGGTGGATGAAGACAGGTACAGATAGTGATCGATAAGGCGTTGACTCACAGTGATGGCATTGTGCATTTCTTCCTCTCAAAATCTAGGAGTAACAGACTACAAATCTTTGAATCTGTAGTGAAAAAATTACAATAGCAGTGTAATTTAGTTTGAAATGGCAGTAAAAGGTTAATGGCATAGAGTTCACTGTCAGGACTGTATTAACTAATGCTACTTTAGACTCCGGACTTTCTGATGCTATGTGCAGCTGCAGCTGCACCTGCACATAGTTGGCGCTCGAGTTGACTATGCTTGTCCCATTATATGTCCTTTTGTTTACTCTGTATGCTCCATGCCATGTTATTCATTTCTCAGCCACGGCTAGAGTTTAAACTGAAAGTGAAATGCTTGTTTTGTTAAGGAAGCTTGTTAGTTGGAAGAACCTCTGAAGAGCTTGCTACACTGGTGGAAAAGACCAAGGTTCTGTCTCAGGCAGGCATAAATGCAGAGTGCTTGGACGCCACTTCGCTGCATGCATTAGAACCTGCACTCTCTGTCGGTAATGATGGTGGTGCTATGTTCTTACCTGATGACCGCCAAATTGATGCGTTCCAGGCCGTGTCTTTGATTGAAAAGGTTTCTTCTTTATAACACTTTGATCTATTATAAGTGCAATTACAAGAATCTGGCACATCCCTGACTGTTGACATTTTCTCTTTTTAGACCAATAGCTCATATTCCCCGAAAGGGAGATACATGGCGCTCTACAATGATCCTGCCATGTCATTGATCAGGTATGAAGATCTCTTCTTTACTGGCAACTTTTGGTGATTAAGCACACGGGCACTACAGCTACCATGCTACTAGAATTGCAGAAAAGTAACTTGTATGATTAGCTTGACGATGATGTTGTCTACTTGTCTGTTAGGATGCTTTTTCGGTGATCCCAAGAGCCATTTCCATTTTTCTGCATTATTGATGTTGGTTTTATGTTATACAGATCAGAGGTTACTGGAAGAGTTGAAGCTGTCCAAACTTCTAAGAACATCTTATATGGCAGAAAAGCTATAGTAGTTGCTTCTGGTGCTTGGACTCGATCCTTACTGCATAGTTTCCTAGGACCAAATTCTACGTTGGATATTCCAGTCAAGCCACGAAAGGCATGCGATATTCTTACAACTTCTTGGTTGAAAATTTTGATGTGAAAATCTTTTGATTGACTTTTCTATCTTCTTTCTGACAGTTAAGTGACACTGTTGTGTCCTATCTTCCTTCTGATTTTTCCTTTGTAATTTTTTTTGCAAGATACTATTTGCATATACTAGGCTTGCACCCAACACTCAAAACTAGCCTACGAAAATGACACTCACTCTAGCTAACAGTAAACTATGCTAAACTGTTGACCACATTTCTTCCCTCATGTAGTATTCACATGTTGTTCCTTTCTGTGTGGTATTTAGAATTTAGAACTGATTGTTCCAACATCTAATAACATAAGAAGTGTGATATTTACATTACCCATTTCAGGGTCATCTGCTTGTGTTGGAGAAATTTGACAGGCTTAAGTTGAATCATGGCATAATGGAGGTAGGATATGTTGACCATCAGGGTGCTAAGTCAAATAGCCTACCTTTGTCTTCAAAATCAAATGAAGATGAGGATGACGCTTCATCCATATCAATGACCGCAACATTAAATACAAAGGGGCATTTAGTTCTAGGTAATATATAGTACAAACTTATCCTTTCGTTCCACCTTTTGCCAGCCTTTTTGGAAATTTCCCGTGATAAATCTGTGGATGAGCAGAACAAGTTTTTTTTAGTAAAGAATTTTTTGATTCAGACATTAATATCTTTACCTTTCAACTTTCGTCAGCTATATTAGAGAAAATCAAATCCTTGTTCATCGCATTCCTATTTTTACAGGAAGCAGCCGCGAGTTTAAAGGATTTTCGAGGGAGGTTGATAAATCAATATTGAAGAGTATATGGGACCGTGCAGGGAACTTCTTTCCTGCCCTCAACAATATTTGTCTTGATATTGATGAGGCCAAAGAAATCAGAATCGGGCACCGCCCATATAGTAAGCGCCTTTCATGTTAGAGCAAAGCAGAAATATATAATGCGATATTATTAGCTTTGCAGTCTCTTTTGATACTAACAGAAAGAAATGACTCATCTGTTTCAGTGCCTGATGGAAAACCAGTTATTGGTTTTGTTCCGGATATGTCAAATGTTTTGATTGCGACAGGACATGAAGGAAGTGGACTTGCTTTGGTAAGTGGATTGTGTATACCTTCCTCAGTTAATGTTTTTTCCTTCTTTGTGCTTTTTTTAGGTAGGCAGTTGAGCATAAGACATCTGCAGGCTCCTAGACAACACGAGTTATAGCACATATAGCCCATCCCAAACCCCATTCCTGGGAATCTTCCCATTCATTACGTATAAATAATTTTGCATTGTGCTACCCTGATATATTTTTTGTACTTAGTTTAAGAGATGACCAGTTGAATGACCCTATATGTGGACATCATACTCGAACTGAGATGGATGAAACTAGATGTCAGAAAATGTGCTGCTTTCTTTTGAGCCCTTTGCGCTGCGGTGTTGATTTTTCTTAATGCCTTCTGAGTTTCCATATACATAAGCTGGAAGCCAGGAATGCTAGTGCTATGTAGAGCAAAAATGAAGCTTTACTGGGATGCATACTGTGGTGAATTTCGAACACCAGAAGGCTAAAGCCGAAAGCATTGTCTTGTTGTGCGTGATGAAGTGCCCTCTACTTCGGTAATGTGTCATTACTTGCTAATATTGGCACTCTGAACTGATCAACCTACAAGTAACTTAAAAAAATTCTGATATCTGCAATCACGGAAGTTCGGATCCTAAAGTGTCCACATCTTTTCTATACTGGAGTACACACTTTACTTACCATAACATATTTACCATTTTCAATATAGATATATGTAATTTTGTGTTTAAAGTATCTTCCTTTCGGCATAAGGAAATCTCTATGCCTTCGTTACTCTCAGATAAGCATGGCATTGATATGAAAGCATCCTCGATTGAATAGAAGGAGTTATAGGTTCACATTCTTAATTGTAGAGATCAATTTGACTGATATTTCTCTTTTTAAGAAGTTACGATAATTGATATTCTTCTTGTGCCAATTTTACTTCAGTCATTAGGTACTGCTGAAATGGTCACGGATATGATTCTTGGTAATGCTGGAAGAGTGGACTTCACGCCTTTCTCCATAGAAAATAGATTTTCAGGTAATTCAGATGAATGTCGTGGTAATTATTTTTTGAGATTAAAATTTTCATATGGTCTTCTGAACTTCTCATTCTAATTGTAGCTCATTGCATTTCGCATGCCGCGTAGTTTATCACACAAAGTATAGTGGATGGAAATTCCCATGCTCCTTTTGGCAAGTAATAATGTATATCCATTGATTTTTTTTTACTGGATTCAACTTCTTTTAAGAGTTGACACAGTAGCAATTAAAATGTCAAAATTTGGGAAGTGAATTGCATGCTTTCGAGAAAATGCAAAAGCCTTGTGTTTTGATTCATTTATAGCGAGGAGTAAAGTACATGCCCAGAGGGGCCACGCCCGAGGATACAACTCCACACCCTACAAGCTAGGCCGCTGGAAGTAGTTTTGCAAGGCCCGACACTCCCGCTTGTCTCCCACGCCCTGGCTTCTGCCTTGATTGTCTCGAGCAGACGGCGATATCGGGTCGTGCGCCTTCAAAGATGAGCACGTTGTGCCAGTTCCAGATGCTCCAAGCTGTGTGCATGGTCTGAATGGACGGCCATCTGCCACCAGTCCACAAGTGAATTGCATGCTGGTTCTTCACTTACATCTGTCAGTACCTAAATCACTAGTATGTATCCTAGTGCGAAATATGTTGGTTTTAGTACAAAGGACGATGCCATAGGGTTTGCTTCTTCTGCTTGAGGAACTTTGTCATCCACGCAACTGGGTTATGGGCTATCCTTTCACCCCGATGTCCTTCAAACCCAGTAGTCCGATTTGACTTTTAGTTTATCTACTGATGCTTTCTTCTAGTCGATGCACTCAGTGGGTAACTGCTGCTTGGATCCTTCTTGTTACATAAAGGTCATTTGACAGCTTATGACTGAGGGTGCTGAAATTTGCTCTTGAGAAACGCCGAGAAGCATTCCTCCAGTCTGATCGAGATATCATCATCGCTTCGAACTCGTGATAGCTAATGCGGCCATCCTGTTGCATATACATATAAAATGTGAATTATCCTATAAAAAATGTTTTTTGTGTAATTGGGATTAGAAAACCCCATGCATGGCAGCAACAGGTCAGTTACGGTTGCTGCATGGGTTTCTTGTTACACTAGAACTAGGAAAACCGTGCTGACATCAGCAAATTATGGGGACTGTTGTTGGTTTATGCTTCTTTCCAAATGTAGTAATTTCACTTTGTCAAACATTAGTTTGCACTTCAGTAATACAAAAGAGAGGAAAGAAATAGTTTCTTGACGTGCTCTTTTCACTGGAAGCAGCTTGAAAAACTTCATCCTCTTTTTGAGTAATTTTTTTTTGTGAACTGACCTTATCCGTGTCAATGTCACATATAATGTCTTTGAGCACTTGCTCATTAGGACCTAGTTCATCATCAGCTAAAGCCTCCATCAACTCCTCCATTTCAATATATCCATTGCCATCTTTGTCAAAGTATTTGAAAGCTTTAGGTAGATACTGCTCATTACTCATCTTTTTGATGTGAAGTAAGACTGTAACAATCTCCTCACAATCTAATGTGCCATTTCCATCTATGTCACCCTGTAAAAGGAAAAAAAAGTATGTTAGAACATAATATGGACTCGTGACTAATACTTGGCTGTAGTTGCATTTTGACTAATACTCATGTCAAAATTGGGAAAACTAGATATATCCACGGCCAAGTACTCAATTATGAGACATGCCCTGCGAAGTTCCACTTCTGAAAATGGCACTGCTAACTTGTTGAGATTGTTCGGATCCCATTATAAAGGAAATACCCTCTAAATGGAAGAAAATGGCCCTCAAAATATCTCGGAATCGGGTACTTTGCAATGACATGTATCTTGATTTCCAGCAGCATGTCATTTTTCATTGTATTTGTACACCTTCCATTTTATTTATTTTAATCTAGTTTCCATCATCACAATAATCCTAACTACTTTTTCCACATAACAGCAATGAAAATATCGTGTTATCGAATTGCATATAGGCACTCACAGCTTCTAACAGCATTTGTATCTCTGTTTCTGGAACAGGGTGACCATTTATCTGCAGTCCCTCCTTGAGCTCCTCAAGCGTCAAAGATACGTCCTTATCCTTGTCCATCGTGTGGAACATCTGAGTGTAGTTGTTGATCTCCTCCACCGGTAAATTCTTTGCAACGGCCTTCATTGATCATTGGAAAATGATTCACATCGAAGAATATCACACCGGAAGAAAATCAAGAACAGTGCCACCTAGTTCTGTACAACTTACTCCGAGTGCCTTCTTTTTGAACTTGTTCATGGATGAGAATTGCTGAAGTCAGGATCGAACAAGCTCCCCGAGCGACACATTTGGATCCTTATCGGCGTGGATGCTCTGTTTTGTAGGAGGAGCAATGCTTCTAGTCAGTATACAATACTGTTTATTGTGCATCTCTCGACTTCCAGTTTTCCAATAATAACAATAAATAATCAAATTTATAGCAGACTTCCAGCATGTGGATTATGAATGCAGTTTGTGTTTGCTTGGTATGCCATTACCAAAGACTTATCTTGGTTCGGATGAAGCATCTTCTTGACAAGGTCCTTCGCAGTGCGGGAAACCTTGGGCCATGGCTCCCTCTCGAAGTTGATTTCACCCCGGATTATCCACTCCGCAATTCGCTCATCGGTATCTGCACTCGATGCAGTGGTAACTAAATTCGCATGAGCATCGAAAATCGGAGAGCCATGCCCGCCATGCCGCCGGGAAGATCTGATGGCACATCTGCAACTCTTCGCGCGTGCTCGTGCTGTACACTTCCATGCTGAAGTTCTCATACCTGTAGGCAGGGGCGAATTTATCACACAGGCTTCGATAGGCTCGAGCCTACACTCTGTTTTCAGCAACATACTATCAAACCTTTATGCCTCAAGCATGGTTGATGATGAAAGGTCACGATTTGATTAGTGAGGGAAGCAATAACTAATATAGCTAAACTGAATACCTTAACAACCTAAACTTTATGCTAGGTAGGTGTATGGCTAAGAGCATCTCCACTAGGAGCCCTGAATCGTACGCGGCTCCTATTTGGGGTCATAGTGAGACAAAATGCTCACACCGGTGGTTCCTGTACGAAATCTATGTCATCATGAACCATATAAAAGCAAAGCGCCGGCAAACTCCAACCAAACCCTATGCGAAGGGAAGCTATCGAGAACACTAGCGAAACAAGCAACAAAACTTCATGTAGGAAGATTTCCGCGGGCCCAGTGGTGAAGACAGCCCCAGGGCGTTGGCCTTGTAGCTACAGTACACTGAAGATGGCCTGGGGCATTTTGCCATCCTAGCTCCGCAACTGCGCGGGCCCATGAGTCAGCCTCCCCCCCCCCCCCCCCTCCACCTCTCCAAACACTCTCTCTCCTCTGTCATGTGCTATGGGGGTTAGCAGATGTGGAGTCTAATTTTTTTGCCAGCGTTTGCTGCCGTCAATCCCAATACGTAGGGCCGGTCCTAAGATTTCGAGGGCCCGGGGCGAAACTAGATTACGGGCCCCTTAGTACGAATATCATATCAAGAATTTGTTTGATTTTATCTAAAAATTGAAAACAATATCAATATGAGAAAATTTATAAACATTATATACTTTGCTCACACGCATGTATACAAACTCGTTGGTTATGGAGTATAGTGATTTTATCATAATCGACTGCAATCGTGTCATCAGAGTGGCTTGTGGAAGACTAGGCAACTGGATCGCTCGCCTCTTGGCCTAGATGCATGAGGGCTAGTGTTGTCTCGAAACGGTTGAATGGCCTGGCACATGGCACGCAACAATGAAGAATTATACTTGTATCTGACTACTACCTTGCAAATTTTATTTTTCTCCAAAAAACTATGCGGCATGTTTTCTCCACTATCTATAATTTGCCTTACACACCACCGTCCTAACCATCGCTACGTTTTGGTTACGGCAATATTGTTGAGCATGTTCCGGCAACAATTAGAAAAATTGGCATGAGATGAAACTGGTTATTTTTAGAAGAAACCAAAATATGAAAATCTTTTTATGTCTTATTCTGCAATCCTGAGTCCATGGTGAATTCTGAAGGCCGCAGCTCCACTTTCCTTTCTAGAGCAAAACAGCCTTATTGTTTTTTAGGAGAACAGCCAGATCCCAATTAATCACCACGTAGCAGAAAATAAAAAGGAGAGAAAAGGGCCTAAGTCAGGTAAAGAGAAAAAAATGCCCAAGATCAAGCCCACCAAAAAGATGTACGCTTCGATTGTTCCTCCTTCGTCTCTACTGTTCCTCCTTCGTAGCGGCCACGAGGAAAAGCTTCAGAACTGCCTCTAATGGCATTCTTCTCTGCCAACGCTGCATATGCCATGCCTAGAAAGGGGCCCCTTGGTCTCGGGGGCCCAGGGCGGCCGCCCCTCCCGCCCCCCCTCAGGGCCGGGCCTACGTAGCCGGTATACATGCTACTTGGGAGTCACTCGTGGATATGCTCTAATTAGCATGTAAATTTCGAAAATTCATTGTAGATTGGTTGTGATATCTTTTGGAACTATGCTTTTGGTCTTCTGAGGCTACCCTACATTTCTATCTTAGATTCGCCACTGCTATCGGCAAGAGGAGCCAGAAGTGATGGCCTGATGGGTTCCATCAAGGGCAGCTGCAGGCCTGCAGCTCTGGGTACTCGCTGGAAGGGCAGGTGGAGCAACAACGGCTGGATTCTGGAGAGAAAATCGCCAATTTGCTCATGGCGTATTGGTGTTGACATGATTTCTCGCCTGCCAGCGACCCGATGCTCAGGACCATGTCCGTCTGGCCTAGCGACATGGAACTCGTTGTGCTAGATGTTGTTTTGCTGTTGATCTAAAAAAAATGTTGCTTTGTTGTTGTGCTAGACCGAAGGTGAGTTTGTAGTTGGTGTTATTGTGCTATGTCGCCGCGAGCCACCCGAGCCACGCACATTTTGTTCCCATGTGTTATGCAATCTCGTTTGGCCGATTCCGAGGGTGCACAACATAGATGAATTAGACGAACAATAAAGTTATATCGAATACCTAAATCAAAATTGACACTTTAAAAATAGGGAGATATCTTAATTGATGTTTCTGTCAACTAGTACGATACACCGGTTGAGTTCTTGATTTTTTTTTTAAAAAGTCCACTGATCTATTAGTAATAATCAATAGTAGTACAAAGAGATATAAAAGTAATAGTAATACAAATAGATCTTTGGGTCAACTATCAAAGACTACAAGCACTAGAAGGCGCGCTGCCGTTCTCGCCCTCCCTCACTGGTGTCAGCAAAACTTATCCTAGTAAAGCTTATTGTAGTAGATAGATGAGAAGTTGATAAGACCCCAAAGAACAGTGGACAAGAGCAACAACCATCGCCAGATATGAGAACCATAGATCAAAATGGTCATACTTGCAACCACACACCAACTGACAAGAACACCGAGCATATCCAAGGAGACCTACCAGGAAGACAACTCCACATGTCCTTTGTAGGTGCTAGGAACATCGTCGGAACGAGGATAGGCGGGGAGGAGCTTACTCTGACTTCATGACGTAGCCGCCGCCTCACCATCATGAAGAAGACACTTCAAATATCTATAAAAACAATAAGAATGGAAACCTCCCATCGGCGAGAGGTCGTGGTCCGCCACACCTCCAAGCAGACAAATGATGAAGCAACCCTAAAAAAAATTAACCCCATCCAAGGTGTTGCCCCTTCACCGGCGACGTTGTTGGTCCACTCCGCCTCCACTTGCCTTGGGGCCTTGGAGGCGTGGCTGAACACGACCCCTCGCCAGCGGGAGGGTTCTTATTTTTTGTTTATGTTATTTTTTTTGGGTGTCTTATTTGAGATGATGAGACAACTACACATTATAGTAAGAATAAGATCTTTCCTGCCCTATCCTCGCTTGGGTGGTGCCTATAGCACCGATGGAGGCTAAGTGGGTCCAGTCGGAATTCGTGTTCATTGGTGAGGTTTTAGGTTTGGCTCTTCCAATCTATGGTTCTCATCTTTGGCGAGAGTTGTTGCTCTGGTGCAGCTAGTCCTTCGAGGTTTACCTTGATGGCTAACGTTTGCCTACTACAACAAGATCTGCTATGATAATCTTTCTCTTGCTCCACGGGCGAGCATGGTGGCGCACCTTCAGCTAGTGCCAGTGTCCATAGACAGCCCTAAGTGGTCTAAGGACCTATCTGTAATTTTTTACTTTTATTTTTAATTTTGTACTACTATGAATGTTTGTCAATAGATGGGTTTAATTATTCACAACAAAAAAGGTAGAAAGAGAATGTGAAACATGCAGCTACCTTCATTCGTTAAATTAGCAAAGTATGTTCTGTTAGTTGGCATGTATGAATATTATTGTCAACTATGAAATGAAAGAATGTCTTTTGTCTATCAATTGAAACATGATGGGCACATTTGGTTACTCGGTGTCGTCGATCCAACACCGTGTTGGCCACTAAAGTTTAGAGCATTCAAAACGATGTAAAAAACGGTGTTGTCAAGTTGTTTGGTTGATCAGGCTACATTTGGTGGGCTTTGCAAAGATTCCGGGATGTGAGACCTAGCAGCCCGACATTGAAAATAAGAGGAATCTTCATGAGTTTTCTTCCCCAACGAGCCAAGCCCTGTAGAAACAGACGATTCAGTAGGAGTGGAGCCTAGCCCGAAAGCCTCTTGGACTGCTTTGAGGTTCATGTTGGCCCGGATTTTTTAGACCCATTGTTTGATAGCCCACCAGAAAGGGTATCTTTCTCAGCTCATACTCTCTACCTAGCACCGACCATCAAGGCTTAGAGCATTCTACCCGCATCTTTCAAAAGGGGCCTCCAAAATGATTTGGTGCCGACATGTCCCCGGTAAGCTGTCCGGCGGCCTAGGGGCACCAAACACGAGTCGCGCTGCTTGAAAAGTTGGATAGGGACAGTCGGGTTCCACACGCCAGTGATCTAGACCCAATTCCAACTGCCACATTGTCTCCCATTCCTCCAGGATGTTCCTACCCCGAGAAATCTCAGCACCCACCCATGCATATTCTGACGTCGGCGTTGACATAACCGATCGCCGATGCCGTGCATGCTTCCCCTTTTGGTTCTCTCTCATCTCGCCAAGCATTCACCATCACATAAGGTGCGTTGATCTTGAGCGCCTGCCTTGCTCAAAAGGTGTTCGACCGTACATCTGAGCTAGATTTTGCATCGCTGCACCGCCGAACGTAGAATATTGTATGATGATGTACTTAAAAAAATTCTTATCTGCCACGGCCAAAAAACGTCGACTAAGGGGTGTTTTGCGTGGTTAATCATTCATAGCCGACGGGTTATGTGGTGCATATCGTGTCATCTAAGGATCTACCACGAATTTTTCGCTCCGTGACAGATGATGGGCCTTTAGCCACGGAAAATTGGACCATAGCAAAAGTGTTTCGAGACGCCTGTTGACTGCTGGTGTCAAGCTAACTGGCACGTGGCAAACACCATTAACTGGTCGGTAACGTCGTTAACTAGTTGAATATCCGTGGTAGATGACAGGTCTACACAAGGCTTGCTACGCCTTAAGCAGGCCGACCCAATAAAGATGATTGGGCCGACCCACTTAGTTTGCGGGCTGGGCATGGTTTGGCATGTCAAGCACTCAAGTTGCTAACTGATTTGGTTTGACCGGTCAACTAGTTAACCGGGCCGGTCACTTAGAACGCAAGCCGGGACAAATAGCATAGTTTGACCGGTCAAAAGCTAAATGAGCCGGCCTACTTAGTATAGTGAATATTTTAGACAATTCTCTTGAAATTTGCATTTCAAATAATAGTTTAAATTCAGTTTTGAATTTTTATGTAATATGGTATAAAATGCAAAAAAAAATACACAAATTTCTCCAATAGAATGCACACAAGTACACAGTTTCTCATATACAAATGAACAAAATGGTACACAAAGTCGAGTGACAGGCATCACATGTGGACATTGCTCAAGAGACTAAAACCACGATCAGAGGAACCGTGGATGCTCATAGGTGATTTCAATGAGGCTTGCTGGCAATCTGAGCACTTCTCGAGGGCTAGACGCTCTGAACGGCTGATGATGGACTTCCGCGAAGTTCTTTCTCACTGCAATGTATACGATTTGGGCTTCCTCGGAGTACCATGGACTTATGATAACAAACAGGCGGGAGACCGAAATGTCCGTGTGCGCCTCGACCGGGCTGTGGCCTCGCCTGCGTGGTTGGCTCGTTTCCCGGAGGTACGTGTGCGCCATCTCATTAGTCCTCGATCTGACCATTGCCCTCTTCTATTGACCATTCAGCAGGCCAATTCTCAGAGGTGCGGGACCCAAATCCGGCGGTACGAGATCATGTGGGAACGCGAGCCTTCTCTCGCTTCTGCTGTTGAGGATGCCTGGTCTCAACGTGTTGGTGCCCAGAATCTGGGCGATGTGAATGCCTCCTTCCATGCTGTCATGTCAGCTCTTTATGACTGGAAAAAGAAGTACTTCGGGTCTGTTCCGAAGAGACTTGAGAAGCAACGAAATCAACTCGATCTGCTGATGTCGAGAACAGATGAACAAAGTGTAGCTGAGCGGAAACGCATTTTATCAGAGATGGATGAGCTCTTGTATAGGGAGGAGCTTATGTGGTTGCAGCGGTCTGGCGTAGCGTGGCTTAAGGAGGGTGATCGGAACACTAGGTATTTTCATAGGAAGGCATCCTGGCGACAAAAGAAGAACCGTATAAGCAAGCTGAAAAGAAGTGATGGGTCATGGGCTACAGACCCCGTGGAGATGGGACAGATGGCCTCTTCCTTTTTCCAAAACCTGTACGCCAAAGAAGATAATCTGGAGCCAGACATTGTGCTAGGCCTAATGAATGCTTGTGTGACCGATGAGATGAATGCAAAATTGTGTGCACCATTCACTGAAAAAGAAATTAGCGACGCACTTTTTCAGATTGGGCCTTTGAAAGCACCAGGTCCGGACGGCTTCCCTGCTCGTTTTCTTCAGCGTAATTGGGGTCTTCTTAAAGTTGATGTGATCAGGGCAGTTCAACGTTTTTTTGAGGAGGGAATCATGCCTGATGATGTTAACAATACAGCTATCGTTCTGGTTCCAAAGAAGAATGACCCGACAGAACTAAAGGACTTCCGCCCCATTAGCCTTTGTAACGTTCTTTTCAAGGTGGTTTCTAAATGTCTTGTTAATCGTCTCCGACCAATTCTTGAGGACATAATCTCCCCTACACAGAGTGCTTTTATTCCTGGACGGATGATCACTGACAACGCACTCATTGCTTTCGAGTGTATTCATGCGATTCAAAGTAACTCCCGGGACCGGGCTGGTTTTTGCGCGTACAAGTTGGATATGGCAAAGGCGTATGATCGTGTGGACTGGCGTTTCTTAGAAGGTGCCATGGCGAAATTGGGCTTTCATCGTTCGTGGATACGGTGGGTGATGCAATGTGTGACCACCGTACGTTATTCTATTCGCCTGAATGGACAAAGTTTGGACACCTTTGCGCCAACACGAGGATTGCGCCAAGGCGATCCTTTGTCGCCCTATCTTTTTCTCCTGGTTGCGGATGGACTCTCACGACTAATTCAGCATGAGGTGGATAGTGGGGCTCTACAGGACTTCCATATCAGCAGGCATGGACCGGGGGTGTCGCATTTACTCTTTGCCGATGATAGTTTGCTATTTTTCCAGGGTACTGGCCAACAAGCCCAGTTGATACAGTCAGTGCTCCAACAATATGAACGAAGCACCGGCCAGCTTATTAGTCTTGGAAAGTGCTCTATCCTCTATGGCGATCGATGCACCGCTGAAGCCAAAACTGAAATCAAGCAGATCCTAAAGTATGAGACAGAGAGTTTCGAGGAGAAGTACCTCGGCTTGCCGGTACCAGAGGGACGACTTAAAAAAGGGAAATTCCAGGCCACCAAGGACAAGTTCCATAAGCATGCAAATGACTGGATGGAGAAATACTCGTCGGGCGGCGCGAAGGATGTATTAATAAAGGCCGTTCTTCAAGCTTTGCCTACATATGCGATGGGTATCTTCAAGTTTCCCGCCGGCCTCACCGAAGAATTGACGAAAGTGGTGCGTGACTTTTGGTGGGGGGACGAGCATGATAGGCGCAAAATGCACTGGCTTTCTTGGGACAAAGTGGCGAAACCAAAGGCTCATGGAGGCATGGGGTTCCGTGATCTGCGAGTGTTCAACCAAGCATTGCTGGCTCGGCAGGCATGGCGGCTGATCCACTACCCGGACAGTTTGTGTGCTCGCATCATGAAGGCCAAGTACTACCCAAATGGCAACCTCTTGGACACCGCTTTTATTCAAAATACGTCAGCCTCATGGCAGGGTATCATGCACGGACTCGAGCTTCTGAAGCAAGGTGCTATTTGGCGTATTGGTGATGGCTCCCAAGTTAAAATTTGGCGGGATAATTGGTTGCCTCGGCAGGATACTTTGAAGATTACCGGTAGGCGCACACGTTCTAGGCGTAAATGGGTTTCTGAGCTGATCGACCCAATCACCCGGTCATGGAATACGACCCTTGTCCGAGAGATTTTCTTCCCTCATGATGCTGAAACAGTTCTGAAAATTAAGCTGCCGACACGACAGACTGAAGACTTTGTTTCTTGGAATTATGAACAAAATGGTCTGTTCTCTGTCCGTAGTGCTTATAGGCTGGGCATTCGTCAAAACCTTCTGGAGAGTAGCAGCGGTCAGAGCAGCATAGCTCCTGAGGGAGAAAGATCACTTTGGAACCTGATTTGGAAGTGCCCAGTGCCTCAAAAAATTCATGTCTTCGCTTGGAGGTTGGCGACAAACTCCCTAGCTGTTCTGGATAATCTGCACAGACGCATAAATACTGTGGATCCCAGGTGCTCCGTGTGTGGGGTCGAACAAGAAGATGAACATCATGCAGTAGTGAGATGCACCCCAGCGAGAGCTCTCAGAGATGGCATGCGCCAAGTCTGGACCCTGCCCTCAGAATCCGAGTTCGCCATTACAGGCGAAGAATGGTTCCTGCAGCTCCTTAGCCGATCATCAAGAGAAATGAGAGCAAGGATTATGTTTCTTTTTTGGCGTGCATGGCACCACCGCAATAATATTGTGCATGGTGATGGCAAGGCCTCAATCACAGCCTCAGTTTCTTTCTTGGAGAATTACATGGAGACACTACATAATACATCTCATGCCCAAACTGATGACAAGGGGAAGATGCCTATGTTCGCCGAGCCAAGATCGTCTGAAAATTTGGACACCTCCGTAGTTTTTGCTTGGTCACCGCCACCGCTGAATGGTATAAAAGCCAATGTTGATGCTGGCTGGGACGCTCTCAGTGGTCATGCCGGCGTGGGAGTCGTCCTGCGAAACCATGAAGGGAGGGTGCTGCTTTCGGCGTGGAGGCCGGTTGCTGATTGTGCAAGCGCGGAAGAAGCAGAGGTGGTTGCATGCTTGGAAGGCCTTCGGCATCTTGCGCAACACCCGCACTGGATTGCCATCCTTGAGTCTGACTGTGCGAGAGTGATCCAAGTCCTATCAAATTCTGATGTGGATCGTTCGCCCTGCTGGAATTTGTTTGCGGAAGCCAAGGCACTGATGGAAACCATATCAAACTTGAAGATTTGCAAGATTGGGAGAGTGAGCAATGGTGTGGCACATGGCTTAGCCCAGCTAGGTAAGCGTGGTGTGTGTGGTGTTATGCACGACTCAGTTCCTTCCTGTGTGTCGGCACTGGTCGAGCGTGAATGTACGAACGCTGTTACCTAAAATCAATATAGCTCACGTTTTCCCTCAAAAAAAAAAAAAAAATGGTACACAAAATCCTCCATATATGTTTAGATTCATCTATGTCGCTGCCCCAGATCGGTCGCCGAGCAGAAACGTTTTACGAAGTACTTTAGTTATTTTTACGCCTCCTTTTCTTTTTAAAATAATTCAAAACTGTTTTCAAGATTAAAAACAATTTATTTTAGAATGAAGAATATCTGTCAGACCGAATTGGTGTGAACTACGAAGAAAGGCATGGATGCCAAACATAGATGCGGCCCACTCGCAGTTGGCTGCACCATGCGGAGCTGATGTGGCTGGGTAGCATACCTGGGCATGGGAAGCCCGGCCCGACCCGACCCGGCCCGAAAATCCTGGGCCGGGCCGGGCTTTTTCTCTCTATCGGGTCGGGCTCGGGCCAACATTCTTCAGCCCGTAACTAAACCGGGCCGGGCTCGGGCCACAGAAAAAAGCAAAATACCATTAGATCGGGGCTTTTTCGGGCTGCGGGCCGGGCTCGGGCCGGAATTTTCTGAAAGTTGGTCGGGCCGGGCTGGGCTCGGGCCAAGGATTTCCCATTGGGCTTTTTTCGGGCCAGCCCGAAGCCCGGCCCGGCCCGAGAAATGCCCAGGAAGACTGGGTAGCAAGCTGCGGCCCTGGAAACTCCCACTATGGCCGGCGGCCAAGACCTTTGGCAAGCACGTCTGAGAGCAACTCTAACCGAGCATGTAAACACAAGCGAAATTTGTATAATAACTACTCCCTCCGATCCGAAAAAACTGCCGGAAGCATAGTGTAATCACGTTTTACAGTTTACCCCTTCTAATTAATCAAAATTAGAACGGTGTTGCTTGGTGGCATGACACGAAAGGCCCGCAGATCTCTTTGGCGCTGGTGGCCGGCTACAGGCTCGCCCGCCGCCGCCCACCGCCGCCCGCCGCCGAAACGAAACCATGTGGTGCCTGCCGCCCGCCGTACACCGCCCGCCGGCTCTAATCCATGGCGCTCCTCGATCGGAGGCGGCCGAAACCCTAAGGGAATGGGGGCTCTGATGCATGGCGCTCCTCGATCTAACGATTCCACTGCCCGCCGCGGCAGCGCGCCACCGCCACGAGGTCGAGATAGGCGAAGGGGGTGGGGCGCGCTGGGCGTTCGCGACCTTGCGGCCGGCGAGAGGCGGGCGAGGACCCGCGCGACCTTCTTCACAGTTCTGCGGACGGGGGTGGTTGCCTGGTTCTCGTTGACTGATTGGGGAGTGCGGGCTGATGGAATAAAAAGTTGGAGGGCGCGTTTGCAAAATTCCTTTTCCGACTCTTTTTTCGGATCGGAGGGAGTATCAGTTTTCGGTTTTCGTAAAAATAGGTCCGACCTCACCGAGCTTCTGCCCGCTGTTGGTGAGGTCACGCCGCCTCAACAGCTGAGTCCTGCAGCTGGATTAGGCTCCGGTTCACCGGCCGCCGGATCTGTCGCACACATGATTGCGGATGCCATTAAGATGAAGAGGAAGCGGTTGGGGAACATCGTTGTGGTCGTTGGTGCGTCACCGGCGGCCAAGCCACAACACCGTGCGCCCATCGCCAAGGCGCCCAAGCATGTGCCCAAGAATAACAAGCAGGTCGCCACTAAGCCTCAGCACGTCGCCCCTCAACCTCCGCAGGTCGCCGCAAAGACTCCGCCCGTCGCCTCTCCACCTCCGCCCTTTGTTGCTCAGTCTCCGCTCGTCACTGTTACGTCCCCTTTGGAGGGTGCATGCAACGTGCTTGGTGATGATTTTGCAAGGTATGGCCTCCCTCCTCTCCATGATACCATGCATGTAATTAGATTCGCTGTACTTAAGCTTAATCCAATGTAGCTACAATGCGCACGCGGTCACGACATTGTTCATGACTATGCTTAACAAGAACATGGTAGAGATCATCGACGAGCGGATTCAATTCGGCGGTAATGATGAGGAGAGGAGGCTCAAGATAAAGGAGGCCAAGGCAATGAAGGAGCTCATGGCCGACGAGAAGGAGATCATGGTAGATGGATACTTGGAGGATGAATGGAGTACAATTGGAGTTGCATCAAATCATGCTTCCGGACATCTTGGAGAGACGGAAGCTAGCTCGTCAAGGCGGTGGCTCATCGGCAAGTGGCCTAGGTGAATCTCCTATGAGTGGTGGTGATAGAGGTGTGCACGATGAGCTCCGCGACGACGGTATGGTTTGATGATCTCTTGCATTTATCAAGGAGGATGTGTAACTTTTTGGTTTATGTTATCATGATAAATTGATGTAAAAACTATAAACTATTGCATCATTTGATTGTTGTAGTATTGATCATTGTTGAGTGAAATGCTCAAATCCTAACATTTAACGTTTGAAAACATCTCGCACGGAACAGAGCGTGCAAAGTGGACCTGCAAAACAGATCATAGGTCCAGTTTGCGGGCTGCACGAGATGTTTTCAAACTGTAAATATCAATCTTTGTGGCATGTAAATGCAAAATACAGTTCGTGTGTTTACAAGATCCGTTAGAGTTGCTCTGAGCACCACAAATGGTGGCACCCCTGGCCACCCTCCTTGTTCCCATCTCCAGGTTGCTTCCACCGCCACCCTTGTATTTGGTTGCAGCAGCTGGATCGTGGGGCAATACGATGCCACATAAGCGTCACGTTACAAAACAAAGACTGTTGACACAACCGGGCAATCCCTCCCTCTGCCATCTCTTCCCACATTTGGGAGGAAATTAGGCATCTCCAGCGGCACGATCTAAGCGGTCATGCCGCGTCTGAACCGGTCCGCATGGATAGGAGGACAGTCACGAAGGCTCCAATAGCATGACGCACATGGATCGACCCGTCAACTGCAGCCCATCCGTCCACAAAATTTGGGATGCGTCTGCGCGGATGAGCTAGGAAGAGCGCTCGTTATTCTCCCTAGTGCACCGCGGGTCCTGTCGTTGCCTATTCGACGGTACCCGGAGGAGGGATCCTCACGAGGGGGAGAAGAAGTAGGGGCCATAGGGCGGAGTGCACACGGGACGGTGGTACGCGAGTTACCCAGCACACCCGCACGATGACGGGGGCCTCTGCTTGTCTGAATTATGCGGCGCTTGCGCGTTGTTACAATGGTTGTGGTTGTCCCTCTAGGGCTCCCGGGATCCGGCTTATAAAGCGCACGGATCTAGGGGTTACATGGAGAGTCCTAGCCGGAATACAAGTTGCCTAACTACGGTACAATATCTTGCCGTACATCAAGGATCCGCCTTCCTCATGGTCGTGCTGGATCCGGATACTTATGGGCTTCCACGGATCCGGCCTCCTTCGTAGGTCGGTTGGGATCCGGCTCCATGTTCCTGGGCTGGACTTCATCCTTCATGATCAACAGCAACTGGGCCACCCGATGGGCCCATGCCACCATCACCGTCTGTGGGCCACCCGGGCTTGCCGGATCTAGGCCATGTCGTTGATATACCCATAAAGTATACCCACAACAGTAGCCCCCGAAGTTCTCCGAGATTCATCATTCTTCCGTCTTCAAATAACTCGGAACCGAAGAGAATCTTGAAGAGCTTCCAAACTTTCTTGTTTCCGATATCATTTGCTCGGAAATCACATGTCCTTCAATAACGATAATGTAACGGAGTTTCCATCTTTCCCGCGCACAACCTCCTAATTTCCCCGCTAAATTTTCGAGATGCGAACCTTGCCGGAAATTTCGGGAGGCATGGCAAGTTACCTCCACGTCATTTACCTTTTAACCTAAGACAGCGTCATGCATCCAGCGGTGAGACCGTTCAGTTTCCGCCGTCGGATCCGAAACGCGAATCTCCCGCGAGGTCTATAAATACCCCCACGCGGTAACTCCCCATTCTTTCACCTCCTCACCACTTCATCTTCCTCTCGCGCCGCCGCCGTGAGATCTTGACTCCGTGAGCCTCGCCACAGAGAACTTCGTGCAGGTCGCTCCAAGCTTCCCCTCGCGCCAAGATCATTGCGGTTGATGAAATCTCTCCCGCCGCCGATTCGTAGTCACCTTGGTCGTTTAAGTAAGTTGCGACCTTCATCCTCACCGAACATCGTCGGTCCGCGCGCCATTGATACGTGCACGGACTTGTAGAAGAAAAGTAGACTAGTAGTTTCGGTTACTCAAATACTTTGCATGGGTGCAGCCGGAAGCATGCCAATCGATTCACTGTACTTGGTAGTTCTCGAATAGCCGGATCCCAGTTTGCTAGAACCAATCATCCGGATCCCATATACCTTCCACCATATATTTTCGACATCATTGGCTCAACCTTTTCCGCATCTTCTAGCACCAAACTAGGCCGGATCCCAACCGCTCAAGAACTTGAAGAAGAACTCCAAGGCCAAGCTAGAATGGCAGCCAAGGTTCAGGAGACGGAAAACAAGAAAGCTTCAAGGCTCGGATCGCGAAGAAGGAAGGCAGGGTGTGGCCTGTGAAACTACCGATGCGGAGCTTAGAGAGCTTCAGAGCGAGGGTATGATCTCCGCTCATTGGACCTTCATACGCGACACCGTCGTCCCCAAGCCCGGAGCCGGAGAAGTTGTCATGACCAAAGCTTGGGTGGAACGCGGATTATCGCTCCCCTGTTCGGAATTCTTCCTCTCCATCCTCAACATGTATGGGCTTCAGCCCCACAACATCTGCCCCAACTCATACCTTCTGCTCTCCAACCCGCGACACTCTGCGAAGGGCATCTCGGAATCCGACCAGATGTCGGGTTATGGCAATTTTCTTCGAGTGAAGAAGGAAACGAAGGACAAAGCCATGCTGAACTGCGGGAGCATGACGTTCATGCTCCGACAGCCGCATGTATCCACCTCACGACTCACAATCCGTCCGGTACTGGAACGCCGGATGGTTCTCGAGAAGAATGTTTCGTTCCGGAGATCACGACGGTCTGCCCAAATTCAACAACGAGCCTCCGGAAGAACTCGCAAGCTGGAGCTTCGTCCCTTCGCTCGCCCTAACCCCTATCTTGGAGAAGGCAGCGCGGAGAATCTCCTGGTTAGTCCATGACGGGCTAACCGGAACTCAGCTCACACTCAGCTGGTTCACCCGGCGGATCCAGCCACTACGGTACAATGCACGGTTAATCTGCGCATACACCGGGCGGACGACAGCTCCGAGCTACCCGCCACGACCTTCCGGCTGATTCTCTCAAGAGAGATTCAAGACGCTCGTGAAGATAGGCGGGGTCAACCGATCCGGAATTGATCAAGGATATTTACACAAACAACCAGTGTCCTCCGGTAAGCTCTGATCCCTTCGTTACTTCAAACTTCACAAGTTTTTGGATGTTGACTTAACCTATAATATCTTTCCCTCCAGCTCGCTACTTTGGCGGAGGAAAACTTGCGCGCCGTACTTCGCGTCCCCGTCAGTGGCGACACGGCGGAGGAGGTTCCGGATGACGAAGAAGAGGAAGAGGAGCAGGCACCGCAAGGCAGCCCCTCGACCTTCGAAGCGTCCCCGCGCCAAAGCTCCGGCTCCGAAGCCGGAGCCAGGCGAGGCCTCCGCCAAGAAGCCCAAGACCATCAAGCCCCCTCCGCTAGACTCAAGAAAGCGGAGCGGGAACGTCTGAAGATGCTTTCCACAGCTGACAAACGCTCACGCCCCATCATCCCCGGCGCCCCGTAAGTTTCCGAGTATGGCACATATTTGCTTTGATGCATCTTCTTTTACTTAATGAAATCTCTACAGTGGCACCCGGACCAGCGGCCAAGAGCCCATCACAAAATATATGAAAAAGTCTCCGGCTGTTGGTCCTCCGACTCGACTCCACCAAGCACTTCCCACACTGCTCCACCGCCGTCTCCACCTCAGGCGGAACAATCTCCCCCTCCTGCCGCAAACACTCCACCGAAGTAATTCCGGTCAGCAGCGAAAAGGTGGGCGGAGAAGATCCTAAGGCCAACTGCCCAAGAAGAAGCAGAAGTTCAAGGCCAAGGAGGCTAGAGTTACTTATCCGGGAAAGTCGGAGGCGGCGACGATGCGTCGTTTCGAAAAACTTTGGAGATCCGGCTGACCTCACTTCCACCCCCAAGGCATATGCTACAAAGTTTTTCAACAAGGCTGCGAGCGGAGAAGTGGGAACAGACAAGACCTGCTCAACGCCATGCTGCAACAACGCCAGGGGAAACCCAGATGCCGCGACGTCGGAAATCCAAGAGTTTAAGAAGGACGTCGGCCAGTTCTTTGACAAGCTTATCTGCAAGCAAGGTACTCCCCGGTAGCCCCCAAGCATGTGGCGGAAACTAGGTACTAGTTATCGCTTAGATGCTTTAGAGTAAAGCCACTTTTGGAAAAAATTTTAAATTGTCGCGATAGCCCCAAGCATGATGTCGGAAAGATTCCGGCGTGATGCTTCAAAGGACCCCACTATTTGTAGGCGGAATTTTTACTCCTGCTCTGTTTTTTACGAGGCAGCCGAGCTGCACTATGAGCTACACAAGAATATTGCCTGCAGCGCCGCGTTACCTTGGGCCAGCGGAAAATATCCGGACCCTTAAGGATGAAAATGCAGAACTGAACAAACAACTGGCGGACGCCAAGGTTGGTTTCCGCCCTTTCTTGTTATTAATTCACGTTCCGACTTGGACTGTATTTGAATTGAATCCTTATAGGCGCATCTTCTTCCCGGCTACGACCTCCTCGAACTTGAGAACCTGCGCTCCTCATACCAAGAGTTGGAGACGAAACTGAAGGAGGCGGGCAAAAGGAAGGAGCAGGCCGAAAAGCAGCTGGCGGAGAAAAACTACCGAGCTCATCAGGGAGAAAGGCGAATTCTTGTTAAAGCGCAATGCTGATAGCGAGACCATCAAGAGGCAGCAGAAAGAACTCAACGGACTCGGAAATACATGGAGACCGCGGAGCATCACTGGGACTTGCTGGCCGAAAACATCCAGGTATTTGTACTCGGAGTTTCTTATCTTGATGTATAATTTCTTGTGCTCAACTTGAATGTTTATTCTTGTATTTTTGTGCAGAGCCGCTTGGATACACGAAGACGTCGGAATAAATTTGCCGGGACGATGTTCTTTCTCTCGCTGGCGATGATTGCAAGGATCTTATATCCGCCTCACGGAAATATGCCACAACTTGTCGTTGAAGAAGAGCACTTTGTGGATGCTTAAACTGGTCAAGAGAATGGACATTCTTAGGAGCACTCAACGGATCTGCAAGCTTCATCAGCCAGCGCGTTTGCCATGACTTTGACTATGTGCTTGGCGCATAACCCGGAGATGGATCTCGACCGGGTAACTACTGGTGTTCCTCCGACAGCAGATGTCGATGCGCTGCTAGACGCAGTAAGTGGCTATGACACCCGCATCGCGCGAAGGATCCGTCATGAAGAATTCTACGACAAGGTGATTCTTCCTGCGGACGAGCCCCTTGAAGCCGAACTTCAAAAAGAGCGTGACGCGGAAGCCCGACCTGCGGAATCCGGAACTCAGTTTACCTGGACCAGCTCGAAGGATGCTCCCCAAGAGGAACCCAAGTCCAGCGCTGCAACTTCCGAAGAAGAAGAGAGCGAGGAAGATGTATCGTCTCCGGCTGAGGACGCCAAGGAGAAAGATCCAGAGGGCAATGCTTCTCCGTCCAAGGCGGAGTGAAAACTTTTATGTCCTGCGGGAGAAAATAATGCATCATTTTGGCCCCAGGATTGTAATATAACTTAAATTCTTAAGTAGTTAGGGACGAAACAAGCATGCATGCGTGGGCGGAAAATACTTATCCTGCTATCCGTTTTAAGATTATTTGCATGTGTTGTTTCTTGAAAGCAAGTGCTGGCTTTATAATTCCGGCTTGCCCACTTGACCTTCACGAGCCGGAAAACCCGTGCCGGAAACGCTCGCGGCGACGAAGCCCAATGGCAATCCGTCAATAACCGCGGAAACAAGCCCCCTGACCCAAGTGCAAGTCGCTACCGAGAATCCATGGGTTTGCAACGAAAAATTTCCGCCAGAAAACTTAAGCTTACGTCCAAGACGATTTTGAAAATCACAACTTTCATACACGCCTAGGCGGAAAGATCCAGCTCTGCGGTTTTAGTCGGAAAAAAAAACATACACGATCCATGAAAAATTAAAGGAGGTAAAAGACTCTAAGAGTGAACCAAAAGCTTTATTTCATTGATCATGTATCATAGATATTACAAGGTATGTAATACGTAAAGTGCAAGGGACGTAGCTGTGCTATGTTCCAGGGACGATCTGTTTCATCATATATGTCACCGAATCTTCTCGTTTTTTTCCGTGCCGGTTGGCAGGTCTATCCTTCAATTCCCGGAAATCAACGAGGTAGTAGGATCCGTTGTGTAGTACTTTGTTGATGACAAAAGGTCCTTCCAGAGTGCAACTTGTGATCTTTCACAGCGGCGGAGGACTAAGTCTCAGACCATGAACGAGCGGTTCCGAACTCGACGGCTGCCAGGCTAGCGTCAGACCTTGCTGATAAATGGTGGAGCGTTGGTCAGCTAGACTATTCGATCAGGTCCACAGATAGCTGTCGGGCCTCGTCAGCAGTTTCTTCATTGTAGGCGGAAACTCGCAGTGAATCATGGATGATGTCATTGGGGAGCACGACTTCGGATCCATATACCAGGAAAAAGGAGTAAATCTGTTGACTTTGTTAGGGGTAGTTAAGTAAACTCCCCGAGCAGAGTCGCTCATCGGCCGAAGCTCTAAGAACAGCGTGTATGACAGTTCTTCAAGGCGAGTTTAATTAAGTAGTATAAGGCCATTGGCTAGTTTGACCTGACCGTTAGATTGTGGATGGGCCTGATGCAAGATCAGCGGATCCCAACTAATACAGCGATAATCCTTGATTCTGCTTAAGTTTGTCCTTTCCATTATGCGTGATTATGCGTAGTGGGATGCCGAATCTTGTCACGAGCACCAAACAAATTTTAGTCTTGATAACACGATTGGCCTTTCTCAGCACTGAGTCCTTACTGAGCATTGTGGCAGAATTATTCGTGACACGAGGAGATGATTTCTTTAACTTACCAACCATATCAAACCCCCAGACCGAACGGCCGGGTGATAGGGATGGTCCTCAGCTCTTGGACTGGAGCGTTTGTTGAGTAGCGTAGTACCGACAACCTCGGCAAGTTTTTACCAGCTTCTCGACGCATCTTCTTTAGTGCCAGGTAAAATCCTAACTTAGCTTTTTGCATGAGGGACACAGGGCGACATGATGCGCAATCCTGCATGGATCTCTACGAGGATTTCATGCCATCTTGACTAGAGACGATTTGAGAAATACCCGTTTGCACTTCGTTTGTAGAGGTGTATCCATCAACAATTGTGTGGGATCTTGCTTTCGTCGATGATCATCGTGCGTGGACCTGATCCTCACGGCAGCTTCGATCAATGAGGTAATCAAAACAGGTAGTCCGAGCCCGGAATGATTTACCATCACTTCCTTAGCCAGCGGAGAAACTGCCAGATCAGGATTTTCGGGTTTGCGCCCTTTATAGGGTACCCGAAGATGCTCGAGAAAATACGGGAGGGTGGTTTCTGCGGGATGAGCTTGGGCAGCGCCGCCTGCTCGCATGTTATCGTCTCTCTGACGTGCCAGCTTCGTATGGGAAGCACTTGGCTATCTCGTCAACTTCGTCTCTGTAGCCTGACGGAGTTTCTGGCGTTCCGGGTTCCGGCTACTTGTTGTGCCACGAGGTCGATCCATAACATATGATGTGCTTGATCCCAATTTCATTAGCGATGCGCAGACCGTGTAGTAGAGCCTCCTATTCCATGCATATTGTTGGTAGCTTAGTGGTCTGCCGGAGAGCGACACCAGGTTCTTCTCAGTAGGTGACTTGAGGGGTAACTCCAGCCCCGAGCCTTGATGTTGCTTGGATCCAGTCAAAGTGCATGACCCAAGCTTGAGTTAGAGCACGGTGTGCCACTCGGTCCTTCCAGGTCCAATCCCGCGATGAAATCCGCTAGAACTTGAGACGTGATTGCAGTTCGGGCTTTGGTTGATGTCAAAGGCAGATAATTCGATGCCCCATTTTGCTACGCACGCTCTGTTGCGTCGGAGTTGTTGATGATTGTTGCCAGGGGAGCTTCGACTGTTATTTGGTGCTCCTGGAAGTAGTGTCTCAGCTTTGGCTGCCTAGGAGAAACTCCGTATGCCACTGAAAGTGAGGGTATCTCTGCTTGGATTTCGTCAAGACTTCGCTAATGTAGTAGACAGGCCTCTGGACTCCGTACTCATATCCTTCTTCCTTTCGCACCACCACGATTACGATGTTGATCTAACTTTGTTGGTAGCCGCCATGTGAGAGCATAGAGCTACGACTACATTTGGGCTGCGATATCGAAGTGGGGAAGTATGTTCTTAACCCTGAAAGTGCCATTTAACGCCTCATCCCGGAACAAATTTAATACGTTTTCTTCGTGACTTGTATGAGTGAGCTTTCGCCAAGGCGGCTAACAAAATCTCGATTGCATAGCGCTAACGAACCAATCGTTGCATCTTTGAGACAAGTTGGTCTTTGATGTTAGGATAGCCTTGATTTTTCCGGGTTAACGATGCCCCTATGAGAAACAATGAAGCCAAGGAGTTTTCCTGTTAGTCACGTAAAGCGCACTTGACGGATTGTATCATCTTGTACGTCGGAGGATTATCAAAGGTTTCATGGGTGGCTTCAGTGGGATCGCTTCGGGTCGCCCGGCCGCGATAATGATCGACGTGGCGTGTACGTTCGGCCAATTTGGTCCTTAGGTCCGCATTTGCGTAAATGCGTTGGTATGTGGCTTTTGCGTTTTCAAGCCAAAGGCATGGTAACATAGCGTTGTAATAGTGCCGGGTGTGATGAAGAGGTAAGCCTTTTTGATGGGAACTCCTTCATTCTCAACAGCCTAATACTACGATCATCTCAACGTATAAATAATTTCTTATGTTCCATGCTACTTTAGCTCGATGATACCTACATGTTTTATACACATTTTATGTCATATTCATGCATTTTCTGGAACTAACTGACATAGGCATCCCAAATGGGCCTGCCGAAGATAGTACCCGGGGTTTACTGAAGGCCCACTACCCGAAGAATAAGAAGATTGGGAAGATATTAAAGAAAGTTAGAGTTGTAATAGGAAGTGTTATTTATGTCTGGCGGGATGAGTTAGAAGCCGTCCCGGACTCTGTAGCTTGTACAAAGCGAAACCCTCGGCTCCACCTCCTATATAAGGGGGAGCGAGGGACAAAGAAAGGATCGAATCTATCATCAACATAACCCTAGTTTTCATAATCGTCAATTACTTTTCGCTGAACCTTGAGATCTACTTGCCCTCTACTTCCTACGAAAACCGATCTACTACTTGTAGGCATTGACAAGTTAATCCTTTGTCAATTGGCTTCGTCTCTGTAGGAATTAGAGGTTGCAAGGAGATGATCTCGATGGCACGTTCAAGATCTTGACTTAAGTCGACGACAAACAACGAGATGGATCGAGGTAACAAGAAAAAATGATCTATTCAATTTATTCCTCACAGCCCTCCCGTATGGATGCATGTGCCTATCTGAGGCCCATCATCATGACGTTCGGAGGATTTCGATTTGGCGTCAACAAAGAAGGATCCCACCGTCTCGAAGTTCCGATCTCAATTTTCAGCGGTCGATTCTAACTTTACGTCGAGTGACGAGGAGTTTTCGTCGCCACGATTCGTCGACAGGCAAGCGAGCTTCCGCCAAGATCTTCGGCAACATGTCCTTCGAGTCATCTGCGGACTCCTTTATAACCAGCGACTCCGACAGCGCGTCGACAACTTCAACTTCATTGACAAATCTGTCACGCCATCGGAAGGTCTTCACCACTCTATGATGGTGTCACCAACCTTGGAAAAATCAATACACAAAATACTAAATCCTTGCAATAGAAGAAAGCGGGTACATCGAACCACAAACGTCGAGGAGGCTTTTCGGCAGTTGCAGGAGAATATACGATCGATCCAGTCTCGGGACAAGGTCCTAGGCACTAAATATGCCGGATCGTCAACTCGCGCAAAAGTCCAACTCCCGCAAGCTGCGGGGGATAGGGCTGCGAGAGCCATGGATGGATCAGAACCAATGAATACTACTGCTACCGTACAAGAGTTACAAGCATATCAATATAGACTTGCTCGGGTAAGCGGAGAGTTGGAAAAACAGACAGCATCACTAAATAGGAGGAAAGAATCAGCTTCTGCATCAAGCAGACGCCGAGCAGAGTTAAGTCGCCTTTCAGGAACTTCGGGAGATAGTCACAAAGAAGCTCGGAGGAGAGCGATGTCTCGGCTCCAAAACATACCTGAAGCGAGAAAGAGGAAGCATAATCCAAAATCTAGACATGTCCTTTATGTCGATTGAGATGAAAAAGGAAATATCATCCCAAAAACTCCAGAAGCAGGTTACATGGCAACACAAGCTTACATCCTTGTGTCTAGACCACCCTGGGGATCCAAGAGAACCATTGTTCAATATGGCGATGGCTGGCGTAGGAGTAATGGGAACGGCGTTTGCAACAACGCCTCCCGAAGAATCCTAGGCGAAATAGTCCACGACCCAACACAGCAGTTCAAGACCCCCAAGAACAAGTGGAGCAAGAGACACAGCGGTCCAAGTAAGGGTGGACAGAGCGCGATAAGAAAGAAGGGAGCGTCGCCAGGGCTTGCCGACGAAGATATGTGTGGGCTCACGTGCTTTACGAGAAGAGTTCGAAAGACTCGCGAGTCCCAAAGGTTCAAACTGCAGAAATTTCAAGAGATTCGACGGTCTGCAAGATCCCGGTTGGCTCGTGGATTACATCGAGATGGTGAAAGCGGTAGGAGGAACGAGAGCAACAACTATGCAAAGTATCCAAGTTCATTTGGAACGGTGCCGCGAGATCTTGGATAAAGAAACCCCCAAGTTCCATCGGCAATTGGGATAACTTGAGGACATCTTCGTAACTTCCGATCCTGCAAAACCTCGTCATTGGAAGGGATTAGGCGTGTCGAAACGAAACACGGCAGTCGATGAGGAAATACATACAACGGTGGAACATCATAAAGAACTAGGCAGAAGAATCTGACGAGAAGGCAATAGATGCGTTCGTGGCGGGGATGCGCGGAGATTTTGTCGAGGACTTCGGAAGAACTACCCCTAAGACCATATCAGCACTCATGGAGATAGCCAATAAATGAGCAGATGGAGAAGACGCAATATACAACAAGCGACACGAGGCTCGCGAGAAGAGGATAGGTAATTGAAATTATCCAAAATAGAAGGCGTTCTCGCCGGTTCTACAACTACTTGATGCTCACGACCATATCGGCGGCTGGTTTCGAGGAAATCTGGAGGAAACGGTCGAACGACTACCAAAGGAGTAGCAGACATCAAAGCGACAATAGAGGTGATTTTTGCGGCAATAACAAGCAAAATAGTGGACCAAGGATTCAGAGACCTTACGTGTCTCGAGATGATGAACGGTTCGTGTCAAATGCAATTTTACCTCGACAACAATGGAAAGAGGCAGTGAGGACATCTCCAGAAAGACTATTTTGAGCAATGTTGCGACCGCGAGAATTGCAAATGCCCAAACAAATAACGAAACCCTCGGGAGCCAAAGGACGAGATCCACCTTCACCTCCACTCCCGCAATTAGAAAATCACACCGGCTGAATAACGGCAGCACCACCCACCTCCATATGTTGATCCTAATTCTAACGGTGCGGTCTCGATGATTGACTAGGCCATCCAGCGAGCGCAGAAGGTAATCTCACGACAAATGTTCATGGCAGAGAAGATACCTCCCTGTGATCCGAGTATTTAAATTGGTGGGGCAAGACTTGACTTCCTGTCGCAGAGACCATCGCGACAAGTTCCTCGCTGGACAATCAGCACTCATCTTACCTCGTGTCCCGGTTTGATGTGTCGAGTTTTCTAGATGGCGGCGGCCGACAAGCCTCATGTATGCGGACCATTTGAAGATGAACATGTCTAGCGAACTTGAAACCAAGCGTGCTGCGTTTCCATGGGATTACCCGGAGAGAAGCAAGTTACCCATTGGGCAAAATCAACCTCGACGTCCGGTTTGGAACCGAAGGCTACGAGGATAGAGAACTTGGAGTCGAAGTTGTGGACTCGAAGTCGCAATATCCACGCTTTGTTGGGGCGACCAAACGTATGCTAGGTTCATGGCGATTGCCGCATTATACATGCTGCCTCTGTTATGGAGGTTGCCTGGGCCTAAGGGAACTATCACAATCAAAGGAAGTTTTGCGCTATCCGATAAATGCGACAAAAATTTTCATCGACGTCGAAAACTTTCGGGATGCAAGCGAAGTATGACGCGTCTAGGCTCTGATTATGATGTGCTGCCCGAGGTAGGGAGATCTTCTAAAGACAACTTTCAATACAACCAAAGGATTCAAAAGAGTGCGGATCACAGAAACGAGACCCAAAAGCAGCGTCCATTGCATAAATATGGATATCGCATAAAAGCAGCTAAATCGAGTTCTCACGTGAGCAACTGGAAAATCTTACGCAATGTCAGTGACATGCAAGGAGTACCAGGGGAACTTAGCCGACACCACACTAATTTGGATCCTCTACTTAAGACATTAAAGCAACATTTGCGGCGTTTTTCGAGCCTAGCCGCAGCCATGTTAACAGAAATAGATCGACTCAAAGATCCTGCAGCTAGCTCCAGCTACTATCGCACAGAAACCCACGTGGGCCTTAGCCCGGTGATGGTGCCGAAAAAACACACAATAGTCCTTCGCATGTGCGTCGACTCTACGTGTCTCAATAAACATTGTATCACTTTCCCCTCCCAAGGACCGATCAAATCATCGACTCCACGGCGGGATGCGAACGTCTTTCCTTCTGGGACGCATATTCTGGTTATACGGTTGAGATTAAAAAAGAAGAAGATGAAGCCAAGACGGCATTCATCACACCTTACGGCGTGTTTTGCTACAAAACAACGCCCTTTGGTCAGAAAAACGCGGGAGCAACATATCGGCGGATGATGCAGAAGTGCCAACACAGGTTGGAAAAAATGTACAAGTCTACATTGAAGAAGATGTCGTAATAACATCAAAGAAAGGGTGACTCTGATCGAAGACTTGAAGGAAACATGGAAACAACCTCATGTTATTTTCTCTCTCCCGATTACTTTGTCGGTTCACTGCGGGGGAGAACTACCGGGTTCTTAATCTATCGACGAGGGATTGAAGCCAATCCCGAAAAAATACGGGAGCCCATCGTTACTTTATGCGAAAGCCAACAAAGAAATTTGAAGAAATACAACGATTAACGGGTGATCGCGACTTTAGCGAGATTCGTCGCCGAGTTAGGAAGAAGACATTTAGTTCCTGTAAATTGATCAAACGGGGAAAAATTCCAATGGAGCAGGAAAGCGAGATGAGGCAGCCGAGGAACCTCATGAGCAATTCGACACCACCGTGTTGGTAGCACCGAAAGAGAAAGAACCTCTCTTGTACATTGCAGCCACACCTCAGGGGGCACGACCCTAGTAGTCGAGAGAGAAGAAAAGGGCAAGCTTCATACGGAGTTCAGAGGCCGGTATATTTCATCGGCGAAGTACGTCACCCTCAAACAGCGGTACCCGCAATATCGAAACTAGCATATGGAGTATTCACAGCCGCAAGGAAATTGCGACTATTTTTCGGCGCAACCGATAATAGTGGTCAACGAGGCTCACTTATCATCAGGTTGAACAACCGAAGCTGCAGTTAGTGTCTCCCTTTGGGGAATAGAACTTTCTCCCCGGGAAAGTAATGTAAAAGAAAAGCAATAAAATCGCGGGTTTTACCAATTTCATTGCGAGTGGATGGAGCTACAAACACGGGACCCCCAGATTTATCGAGAACTTGGACCATGAGCAGCGGGTCAAAGATTGGAAGGTCTTGGAGACGGCGTGATATTGGTATCACACAGAAGGCGACAAGTTGAAGTACGTTTTACGGATGACGTTCACTTGCGTCTAACAATGAAGCAGAATATGAAGCCCTTGTACACGGGATGAAGATGGCGAAAGCACTTGCCGGTGCAACTTGACTGAAAATTTTGACGACTCACAATTGGTAGCCACGACATGTCATGAACCAGTGATGCGATCCAGCAGTATGATAGCATACAAAGAGGTGTACAATGAGCTGGAGGGTATTTGTGGTTCTGAGGTAAACCACATCAGCAGGATGAGTAACGATGAAGCTGGCGTTCTTGCAAACATCGGGTCGCGGTGTCTTGTATCCCTCCGGGCGTGTTTTGGGAAGAAATAAGCAAGAGAAGATCAACAAAAACTGACAAAAGAAGAAGGAGAAAGAAGGGAAATCCTCGAGTACCACCAAACACGGTAGAAGAAGAAGAGGAGCAGGAGCTAGTCATGATGGTACAAATTCCATGGATGCGGGCTTACATATCCTTACATCCCAGGAAAACGACCCAACGATCCAGTCGAAACAAGGCGAATAATTAGGAGATCAAAGGCTTTTTGTGGTAAAAGGGAGCTGTACAAACGAAGTATCTCGGGCGTACTACAAAGATGTGTTACACCCCGAAGAAGGAAGAATTATCTGAAGAACGTGCACGAGGGAATGTACGGGCACCACGCGAGCAGCAGGGCTATCGCGGCTAAGGTTTTGAGACAGGATTCTATTGGTTAACAGCAATCGAGATGCCAAGGAAATAGTGAGAACTTGCGACGCGTGCCAAAGATTAGCCGCCAAACCTCACTCTCTGTGACAGAACATACCGTCCCATTATCTTGGCCCTTTGCTCAATGGGGTCTCGACATGGTGGGGAAAACTACAAGCCTCGCCGGGGAAGGGTTATGAGTACATCTTGTCATTGTCGACAAATTTACAAAGTGGATAGAAGCAAAACGATAAATTCACCGGACGGTGCGTCGGCGATTAAGTTCGTGAAAAGCATCGTCTTCAGATTGGAGTCCCTACGGCATGCGTCACGGACAAGCGGCGACGACTTTACGTCCAAGGAGGTTCAAAGCATATTGTGCGAGAAGTGGGCATTAAGTTGAGTTTTGCGTCTTGGGGCATCCACAAACCAATGGACAAGTCGAAAAGCCAATGGCATTATCTGCAATGGCATCAAAAACGTTTGCTAGGACCATTGGAAAAAGCTAGGCAACTTGGCCGGAGGAGCTGCCAAGTGTATTGTGGAGTATCAGAACAACGCCGTGCGGCGACCACCGAGCGCCGTTTGGTCCATGGGTGGCTTGATCTGCCGATAGAAATGAGCATGATTCCCGAGTTCTGAGAATATAATGAAGAAATCTCGAGAAAAGCCTTGGAGGAGACGGCCATTCAGCGCACTTATTGGCTTCGAGATGAAGTTAAATCACGAAATTAAGCCAAATATCAACGGGACACGAAGAATTACCACGATCGATGATTAGCCCAAGGTCTTTTCAAGTTGGTGACTTAGTTCTACGACCCAACAAAGTCACGAAAAACTCGAGTCACCATGGCTTGGACCCTACATCGTCCCAGAGGTAATCGAAGGAGGAACAGAATCAAAGACAAGAAGAGAGGGATTGCCGAGCCAAATCCTGGGAACGTGGCGCAGGCTCAGGCGTTTTTACGCTTAGATGCGAAATATAGTCTCCTCTGTAAACATCTGAAACGCCCGCGAGTTTCAGACGCACTCTTTTCCTTTTTAGGGGCATGAGTGAGGCCGGAGAAGGTTTTTAATGAAGCGGGCTCGCGGTGTTGCAATATAATAAAAATAGTAGAGATATACTTCTTATTCTTCGACATACTCGGGGGCTCTTCACCCTCAAATATCAAAACAGATACAAATTCGATTTATTGAAAATATTTTGCCTTGGTACAAAACTAATACCTCGCCAAATATATAAATCGGAGAAGTTAGTCATGGTAAATATAGTGCCACCCGTCCAAAAAATTTCATCCGTTGGTCCAGAAAATTCGACAAACAAAAATATAGAACTTCGACACCATCCTGCGGTCCATCAAGGTGTTTTATTATTACAGCACAAGAATACAAATCTCGAGAAGAGAAAAATAGTACAAACTCTAGCCAAAGGCCTCTGGGGCTCCAACAATATAGAGCATTCTGTGATATACAACAAATGTTTCCGACAAAGTTTTACAAATCAGTCAGAACCTAAAATAGTATCTATTGACAAGCCCTGGTTGTTTTATGCTCGGCATAAGATCCCTTGACGAAGAATTCTGAATCCATCCGAAGAAGCTCGTCTATCATCGACTCGGCCACGGGAGTCACCATCTCGTTGATTGCATCTATGTTATTCTTCCGCCGCGTTTTCTTCGCCATGCAATCAACGACAATCGTCGACATGAGGTCTAATTTTGGATAATAAATATTTATCATAATCATGGCAAATCTTGCTCAATGAGTCAGATGATTGGGCTCGTACGAAAGTATGAATACGAGGAGCATCTACGAAGGTCTCTAGAATTCGGGAAGAGTGTGAACCTCATTCAGAAACAAAGTCAGAAAACAAGGGTCCAACGTTGTGGGTAAAAATTTAGAAATTAGCGTGTGGCAAGCCTTGATCTTGGAACGACAATCTGCGGGTTCGTTCGAGAATTGTTGAAATAAAACCATGGTTCAGAGAAAGGTTGACAGAAGATTCGTTCTCTCATTTACTCTTAGATCTTCGGCGACAGCATCAAGAACTGAGCCTATTGGACAACACGGCAAAAAGAAACTTGGAAGAAGGCACAGGAAAATAAAGAGAAGGCATCAGAAAGTTTGGGATACATACCTAACATATCCGTGCTAGCTTCCAACATGTTTCGAGCATGCTATTTCTCAGACACTATAGCTCCTTTTGCTTCCAATACAGCAACATCCTTGGCAGCCATAGCCTCTTCGGCAATCGACGAGCAAGTTGTTCTATTCGAGATGGCACTAGGAAACATTCCATCATTGCGAGTTTGTTTCTTCGTGGGTGAAGTTGTTGTCAAGTTCTGGCTAAATCTTCCGACAAAGGTGTGCTTGAAGAACCTTCAAGGAAATTGTCATCGGTTCTTACTTTCTTCGACAAGGAAGAAGGTGGGAGCAGCATCGGGAGAGGATGGATTTGTTGAATAATTATCAAATATCTACTGGAAAAGAAAATCCCCAGGATCAGTATTAGCACCAGAGGAATTTCATTGATTCTAGAAAATTTATGGCCATTACAAAGAAGTTCTCTAAAGCGGCCCCGGGGAAATTGTAAGCCAAGACTAGAATGGCGACAATAGCAAAGAAATAAAGAAAGCAAAACTAGACCTCCGGCCTTGAAGAGCTAGGAGTCGAAGATAGCTTGATCCCGAATAAGGCAGGATTTTCTTCGTGTTAAGCTTTGCAGCCTTGATTAAGGATCGCCACCTTGCTTGCTCTATTTGCTCCGTGTCGCCAACTTTGGCTTGATCCAATAGTCGGTGGTGTCAGCAACCTAGAGCAACGGTGCTTTCACGGCTTAGCCTTCATGTTCTCATGGGCATCTTCAACCCAAGATCTTCGGGAGGATTAAAGCATTTGGCAAGACCAAGGAAAGTCGCGGGCTCCTCTTTCTTCGGGAAGAAGTAGGGGAAAAGCTTCGACAACCCCGCCTTGGCTTCATCCATACCTTCACGCGCTTCCGTTCCATGAAACTCCAGGAATGAAATGGCGTCAAGAAGAGAATCGTTGTCGGGATTCTCAAGTTCAAATTCTTGAGAGGTCCTATCTGACAAAATAAAAATAGAAAATTTGGTCAACAAACAAGTGCAAAAAGAAAAATCCAAAGGGTATGAAATGGTGCAAGTACTTACTGAAAGCGGCGACTTTGTGTCTTTATGCGTTTGGTGATCGCCAACCGGCGTGAAAGCGGAGATAGCAGCTATGTGATCGCTTAAGCGAAGTCGGCATCATGCAAGCGGCTTCCGAAGATCTTATTCTGGCCGGCGTCGACCTTAACTTTATTGACTTCTTGCATAACTTCATTGCATCGACTCGGCCTTCTTACGAGCCTCTTCATTGCTCTAACGAGCAAGTGTGTCGTTACGTTCGTTGGCCACGCGGAGTTTCTCGAAAAAGGAAGACAAGATCGATTATAAGCACCCGTCGATAGTCATACGAAGCAAAAAATAGCCAGGCATTACCTTGATCTTCTTTGGCGTCAATCCGCGGTACCATGGTGGAGCCCTTGCGTCTAAGAAGAAACTCTTTGATCATGAAATTTGTCAAGGAGAGACAAAGAAGAAAATGTCGGCATGGAAAAATGATGACACATAGGGCAAACGGAGAAAATATAAACATCGACAAGAGGCGTTAACAACTTACATCATCCAAGAGAGGTTTAGAAGAGCTACTCGATTGAAGAGTAAGCTCTGGATTTATTTCAACCCTTGCCCTTTTTGGTGAAGGGACAAGGGGGCTTAACGGAGGAGTAGCAGCACCGACATTTTGTCGAGGAGCGACGTTTCTTCTCCTTGTTGGCGTCTCGAAGCGACTAATGTATGTGACGATACTCGTTCGAGCAGCCACATCAGCGAGTTGGTACTTCTTCTTCATCATCACTACGAACAGAGTAAATGTTGACAATATAAAAAGCAAGATAGACAAGAATCTTCAAGTACAAATAAACGGGGAGAGGGTACTACGAACTGATGAGAGCCTCGAGGTATGGATCATAGCACGCTTTAAGTGCTTGAAGAACCGGCTTAAGTCGACTTTGGAGGTGCCGGGTCTTCGGCATCATCCCTTTTCCTTTTGTTCCTTGAGCTTGACGGAGGAGGAGTTGTGCCGTAGCAGTGTGAGACATCCTCTTTTGTTAGGATCCTTGATTTTCGGTCCACAGGGTTCATTTTACAAAGAGGGCATCTGAGTTATCATCGGGAATAACGGCCCTTTCGTAGAGCTTCCCCACCTTGGTGGGGAGGAGGAAGTGAAACAAGATTTGGGTGATTCTGTATAAAAAGAGGGAAGGATGTCGGAAAAAAGTAACAACACAAAAAGAAGGCAATAACAAATTAAATGTTTGTAGGAAGTGCATGGGCGTGACCCATGTGGTTTTCTGTGACAAGTGGAAGGGATGATCTTTCTTCTTGAGAGATGAAATCCTTCGAATAAGTCTATCCAAATCCTTGACTTCGATTGATCGACGGGCGATACAACGTCTTCCTTGACATAATTCGAGAAGGGTTTTAGAGCTGAGAAGAAGGTTGCACTAGTCCTAAGGAAAGTCATAAGTAATTTGGATGCACGATAATTCTTTTCCAGTATTTTGCAACTCATGGATCCGAGTCATCAGGGGCCTCCGTCAAAGTTCTTTCTTCCTCGGTAGCCTGCGTCCAAACGGCTGAAGGATTTTCACCGACGCCAAAAGGAGGAATGTTGTCTTCGGCGCATTCATGGTTTTCTTCACGAATGTACAACCACTTTGTACCCTCCGAGCAGATCGGGGAGTTTGGCCGTCGAAGTAGTTGTGAGGAAGAAGCGACAAATAACAAGCGCCGCCTGTAATATGGCTGACATTAGCGAGCCATTACGTGACAAAAGAAAATGCACTTCCATAATGCCCAGTTAGGCTCACCAAGGAAGGCTTGAAGGTGATAAAGATAGAAATGTGAAGGATAGAGTTGGGCGTGAGATGGTGAAGTTGGAGACCATAAACATAAAGTAACCCGCGAAGAAAAGGGTGAATGGGGACGGAAAGGACCGTGGATGAGATGATCAACAAAAATTACCCGATACCCCATTGGAGGGTTGATGGCACCTTCTTGGAAACAGCGCTTTTGGGTTTCTTGGTAATCCCGGCTTCTTCAAGAGATTGAGGTCTGGTTCGTGATCTTGGACCCTCTCACTCCTTAATCTCCCTAGATCCCGCGGCAACCTTGATGATTAAATTGTCCTTTGTGCACGGTGTCGACGGTGGCATCAACAATGGCGAGGAGAGGTGTAGCTACGAAGAGAGAGAAGAGCTTTGGGAGATGAGGACGCGAGGAGGAAATTTTGCGGGAGGAATCGAAGGTCGTGGCACCGCAGAGCCTGTAAAAGAGGAAGAAGAAGGGGACCTTATATACGGGTGCGGTGAAGCGACGGAGCCGTTGGATGAAAAAGAATGCAGCAGATGATCGCCACGTGGATACAAAGATAAAAAAGTATTTTAACACTGGAGAGGTTACGAAACGTGTGCCAGGAAAAAGGAGAACATGTGTCCCCCACTTGCACGACGTGTCCGTCGGATCTCGGAATTGGGACCACAGGCGTGGCAGCGGTAATGGTCGGTTCCAAAGTAAGTAAGTAAGTTTATCATCGACAATGACGTCGTCAAGATAAAAGAAAAATTCGACTATAAGGTTTCAAAAGTTTATCGACAACGCAAGATTATCTCGGGAGCCTTTGATCAAATACAAGTTTTTGCCCAAACGCTCGGGGGCTACTTTGAAAAAAAAAAAGAAGAAGAAGAAGAAAATTTCGAGTATGACAAGATAGAAATGGCGAGAGCCTATGACCAAATGCAAGCATTTGTTCATAGCCTCGGGGGCTACTCCCATCGGGAGCGCTGAGTACGCACCCGATAGATATAAAATATCGAGAAGGATTATAAATATAGCGGCAACGAATACTGTCTGACCAGGAGCCTACACCCAAGCACAAGTCCTTGGATGTAGCCTGAGGCCTACTCCCATCAGGCAATGATTCCGCGTGCCGGAAGTGAATTTTATCAAAATAAAAAGAAGTGAGTATTTCGAGTTATAAGGATAACTCTACATATACTCCATCGGGAAGACAAAATAAGTCATCAAATATGACTCGATAAAATGTGCTATTCCAAAGGCGAAAAGCACTCGACAATATATTCTCAGGACGCCAAAGTTGCGATCAATTTCTGAATGCCGCAAATTTACGAAGATAAGACCCCGGATCCGTTCCGCTGGGCGTGGCATCGCCAAGACTGCGCTACGCTACTTTTATCCGTATCACGGATACGAAGAAAATCTAGCAGGACGCGTTAGGTAGATAAACTAGGCGGGACTCGTGAGAATGGTAAGACCTTAAGCATTTGCAGCCAAGTTTGCACCGGTATCCGGATCATGTCGAGGACGTAGATCCTTTGAAATGGATTTTAACGGCGGATTGCCACTGAAGTGATTAACTAGTACACGATCAAGTGAGATGAACCTAACTACTGTTATCCACTGTACAATATAGAATTTTATGTGAAGAAGTATGAATAAAATCTTGAATAAAAATAAACAGTCGAGATTTTCCATGACTCTACGATCAAGCAAAATCTCGAGGCTACTGACATAGGCATCCCAAATGGGCTGCCGAAGATAGTACCGGGGGTTTTTTATCGAAGGCCCACTACCCGAAGAATAAGAAGGTCCGGGAGTTCAAGATATATTAAGGAAAGTTAGAGTTGTAATAGGAAGTGTTATTTGTAATCTGGCGGGATGAGTTGAAAACCATCCCGTCTGTAACTAGTACAAAACGAAACCCTCGGCTCCACCTCCTATATAAGGGGGGCCGAGGGAGAAATCGAATCTACTGCCAACATAACCCTAGTTTTCATAATCGTCGGGTACTTTTCTGAAACCATTGAGATCTACTTGCCCTCTACTTCTGTGAAACCCAAGTCTACAATCCAGAGGCATTGACAAGTTAATCCTTTGTCACTAACCTAAGTAACAAGATACTGAGAAGTTGCAGTTCCTGTTCTCTTGTTTTGGTTTCGAGAAATCCTAGTAACGAAACATTATAATTCAGATAAATCAACGCCCGGGGTTCTATTTTGCCCGGAGCATCGAGAACACAGAGAGCGCCGAGGAGCGGGCCACACGGGCCCGGATGATAGGCCGGCGAGCCCCACCCCTGGCCACGCGCGGCCCTGGGTGTTGTCGCCCCTTCGACCTTCGGCGCCGCATCTTCGCCTATATAAAGCCCCTGCGTCGAAAGCCCTTACGGAGGAACGGGAAACCTTCCCGAGCCGCCGCCATCGTGAAGCCAAGATCGGGGACAGGAGTCTCTGTTCAGGCACGCCGCCGGGACGGGGAGGTGCCCCGGAAGGCTTCTTCATCGACATCGCTGCCAACTCCACCGCCATCTTCATCACCGGTGCGCTCCCATGAGGAGGAGTAGTTCTCCATGAGGCTGGGGCTGTACCGGTAGCTATGTGGTTATCTCTCTCCCTATGTACTCAATACAATGATCTCATGAGCTGCTTTACATGATTGAGATCCTTATTGAGCTTTGTGTAGCCTGGAACTATTGCTACTCATGTGATGTTATTAAAGTAGTCTGTTCCTCATGGTGTAAAGGTGATTGGTGTGTGCACCGTGTGGTTCTTATCATTTAAGCTATGATCATGATCTCTTGTAGATTGTGGAGTTGATTATCATTATGATAGTATTGAGGTGATCTATTCCTCCTTCATAGTGTAATGTGGACGGGTGTGCACTATGTTAGTTCTTAGTTTATTTTGCAAAGATCTATTATACTCTAGGTTACTTAAACATGAATATACGAATGTTGTGGAGCTTGTTAACTCCGGCATTGAGGGGTTCGTGTAATCCTACACAACGAATGGTATTCATTATCAAACAAGAGTATGTGGCACAAATGAGAGAAGTTATTATTTATTATACGATCAATGTTGAGAGTGTCCGCTAGTGAAAGTATGATCCCTAGGCCTTGTTTCACTGCAAACACCGTTTATTTACTGTTCTACTGCATGTTTACTTGCTGCCATATTTTATTCAGATTGCTATTACCACTCATATATATCCATACTACTTGTATTTCACTATCTCTTAACCGAACTGGTGCACCTATACATCGACAAGTGTATTTGGTGTGTTAGGGACTGAAACTTCTTGCATTGTGATCGCGGGGTTGTGAGAGGGATATCTTTGACCTCTTCCTCCTGAGTTCGATAAACCTTGATTGATCCACTTAAGGAAAACTTGCTTCAGCGTTCTACAAACCTACTGCTCTTGGAGGCCCAACCAACATCTGCAAGAATACCACCACCGGTATTCTAGAAAAGTTGAACCGAACATCGGGAGAAGGTAAAATTGCTACCTCCGGATCTCGGCTCACTAGCTATTTTCCGGCCCCGTTGTAAGTACTCGAAGCTTCCTTTAGACTCCGCAATTGCGACATTTGGTTTCTTGTTTACACTAGTTAGGCATAATGGACAACAATGACCTTTTTATTCTATTTCGTGATTTAAGACATGGAGGTTTGATGCGAAAATTAAAAAACCATGGAACATATTAATATGAATGCTTTGAACACCATTGTTGTTAATGATATGGAAAATTCTAAGCAGGGAAGCTGGTTTTGATGAGCATGATATTTTTAGTCCCCCAAGCATTGAGGGGAAAATTTACTTTGATGATACTTTGCCTCCCATTTATGATGATTATAATGATAGTAGTCTTTATGTGCCACCTTTTATGGAGGATAAATTTGATTGTAATTACAATATACCTCCTATATTTGATAGCTACTTTATTGATTTGCTCCCCCTACAATTAATAAGAATGACTATGCTTATGTTGGGAGTAATTATTTATGCATGAGACTCATGATAAGAATGGTTCATGTGATGGTTATATTGTTGAGTTTGCTCATGATGCTAGTTATTATGAGAGGAAAATATAGTTGTAAAAATTTTCATGTTACTAAAACACCTCTCTATGTGCTGAATTTTTGAAGCTACACTTGTTTTATCTTCCTATGCTTGTTACTTTGCTCTTAATGAACTTGTTTATTTACAAGATTCCTATGCATAGGAAGCATGTTAGACTTAAATGTGTTTTGAATTTGCCTCTTGATGCTCTCTTTTGCTTCAACTCATATTTCTTACGAGTGCATCATTAAAACTGATGAGCCCATCTTAATGGCTATAAAGAAAGAACTTCTTGGGAGATAACCCATGTGTTTTTTTTTACTACAGTACTTTTTTTTTATATTTGTGTCTTGGAAGTTGTTTACTACTGTAGCAACCTCTCCTTATCTTAGTTTTGTTGCATTGTTGTGCCAGTAAGTTTCTATGTTAAAGTTGATGTTATATTTGGGATAAGCTAACGCGAGAAACAGCATTACTTTAATACATCCTGAATTCTGGCACAAGTCTACGTGAAAATTCAAAAAAATCTGCCAATTCACGAGCGTGACAAAGATATGTACGCAGCTTTCATTAGTTTTGAGTTTTCAGATTAAGCAAGTCTGGTGCCATTTAAAATTCGTCTTTACGGACTGTTCCATTTTGACAGATTCTGCCTTTTATTCGCATTGCCGCTTTTGCTAAGTTGAATGAGTTTCTTTGTTCATTAACTTTCAGAAGTTTTATGCAATGTCCAGATTAGAATGATTGTGTCACCTCACGAACATGTGAATTTTTGATTATACACTTACCACTCTAATGAGTTTGCTTGAAGTTTAGTGTGAAGGAATTTTGGGTCAAGAGAAGAGTATGATATACTATGATTAAGAGGAGTGAAAGCTCTAAGCTGGGGATGCCCCGTGGTTCATCATATTTCAAGAAGACTCAAGCTCTAAGCTTGGGATGCCCAAGGCATCCCCTTCTTCATACAAAGTATCAAGTTCCTTCTCTTGAAACTATATTTTTATTCGGTCTATCTTATGTACTTTACTTAGAGGCGTACGTGTGTGCTTTTATTTTTGTTTTGTTATCTTAGTTCTCGAATAAGTTCATCCTTGTGTGGGAGAGAGACAGCTCCGCTGGTTCGTATGAACACATGTGTTCTTAGCTCATAATATTCATGGCGAAGTTTCTTCTTCGTTAAATTGTTATATGGTTGGAATTGGAAAAATGCTACATGTAGTAATTGGTAAAATGTCTTGGATAATGTTATACTTGGCAATTGATGTGCTCATGTTTAAGCTCTTGCATCATATACTTTGCACTCATTAATGAAGAAATACATAGAGCTTGCTAAAATTTGGTTTGCATAATTGGTCTCTCTAAGTCTAGATAATTTCTAGTATTGAGTTTTGAACAACAAGGAAGACGGTGTAAAGTCTTATAATGTTTACAATATGTCTTTTATGTGAGTTTTGCTGCACCGGTTCATCCTTGTGTTTGTTTCAAATAAACCTTGCTAGCCTAAACCTTGTATCGAGAGGGAATACTTCTCATGCATCCAAAATCCTTGAGCCAACCACTATGCCATTTGTGTCCACCATACCTACCTACTACATGCTATTTCTCCGCCATTCCAAAGTAAATTTCTTGAGTGCTACCTTTAAACAATTCAAAATTTATCACCTCTGATTTGTGTCAATGTTTTATAGCTCATGAGGAAGTATGTGGTGTTTATCTTTCAATCTTGTTGGGCAACTTTCACCAATGGACTAGTGGCTTCATCCGCTTATCCAATAATTTTGCAAAAAGAGCTGGCAATGGGATTCCCAGTCCCAAATTAATTAACAAAAAATAGACACTCCTCCATGGTATGTGATTGTTGGACGGCACCCGAAGGATTCGGTTAGCCATGGCTTGAGAAAGCAAAGGTGGGAGGAGTGTCATCATAATAAAACTAAAATAAAAAGGCACTCCTTCATGGTATGAGATTGTTGGCAGGCACCCGAGGGTTCGGTTAGCCATGGTTTGTGAAAGAAAGGTTGGAAGGAGTGCCACCCAAAAATAAAATAAAATGGGAGCCGCTCTTTGAAAGTTTGTCTGGCAAGGGGGTTAGAGTACCCGCTACCATTCGTTGACAACAAAAAACACCTCTCAAAACTTTATTTTTATGCTCTCTTTATGTTTTCAAAATAAAAGCTCTAGCACAAAATATAGCAATCGATGCTTTCCTCTTTGAAGGACCATTCTTTTACTTTTATTGTTGAGTCGGTTTACCTATCTCTCTCCACCTCAAGAAGCAAACACTTGTGTGAACGTGCATTGATTCCTACATACTTGCATATTGCACTTGCTATATTACTTTACATTGACACTATCCATGAGATATATTTGTTATAAGTTGAAAGCAACCGCTGAAACTTAATCTTCCTTTGTGTTGCTTCAATACCTCTACTTTGAATTATTGCTTTATGAGCTAACTCTTATGCAAGACTTATTGATGCTTGTCTTGAAGTACTATTCATGAAAAGTCTTTGCTTTATGATTCATTTGTTTACTCATGTCATTACCATTGTTTTGATCGTGCATTCATTACATATGTTTACAAATAGTATGATCAAGATTATGATGGCATGTCACTGCAAATTATCGTTTTTGCTCGGACCTAAACGAGCGAACTAAGAGGGGATGCTGATACGTCTCCAACGTATCGATAATTTCATATGTTCCATGCTACTTTATTGATGATACCTACATGTTTTATACACATATTATGTCATATTCGTGCATTTTCTGGAACTAACCTATTAACAAGATGCGAAGTGCCAGTTCCTGTTCTGCTGTTTTTGGTTTCGAAATCCTAGTAACGAAATATTCTCGGAATTGGACGAAATCAACGCCCAGGTTCCTATTTTGCCCGGAAGCATCCAGAACACCCGAGAGCCGCCAGAGGGGGGCCACACAGGCCCCAGATGATAGGCCGGCGCGGCCCACCCCCTGGCCGCGCGGCCCTATGGTGTCGTCTGTTGGAGATATGCCCAAGAGGCAATAATAAATGGTTATTATATATCTTTGTGTTTATGATAATGTTTACATACCATGCTATAATTGTATTAACCGAAACATTGATACATGTGTGATATGTAGACAAACAAGAAGTCCCTAGTATGCCTCTTAAACTAGCTTGTTGATTAATGGATGATTAGTTTCATAATCATGAACATTGGATGTTATTAATAACAAGGTTATGTCATTGTATGAATGATGTAATGGACACACCCAATTAAGCGTAGCATAAGATCTCGTCATTAAGTTATTTGCTATAAGCTTTCGATACATAGTTACCTAGTCCTTATGACCATGAGATCATGTAAATCACTTATACCGGAAAGGTACTTTGATTACACCAAACACCACTGCGTAAATGGGTGGCTATAAAGGTGGGATTAAGTATCCGGAAAGTATGAGTTGAGGCATATGGATCAACAGTGGGATTTGTCCATCCCGATGACGGATAGATATACTCTGGGCCCTCTCGGTGGAATGTCGTCTAATGTCTTGCAAGCATATGAATAAGTTCATAAGAGACCACATACCACGGTACGAGTAAAGAGTACTTGTCGGAGACGAGGTTGAACAAGGTATAGAGTGATACCGAAGATCAAACCTCGGACAAGTAAAATATCGCGAGACAAAGGGAATTGGTATCATATGTGAATGGTTCATTCGATCACTAAAGTCATCGTTGAATATGTGGGAGCCATTATGGATCTCCAGATCCCGCTATTGGTTATTGGTCGGAGTGAGTACTCAACCATGTCCACATAGTTCACGAACCGTAGGGTGACACACTTAAAGTTGGATGTTGAAATGGTAGAACTTGAATATGGAATGGAGTTCGAATATTTGTTCGGAGTCCCGGATGAGATCCCGGACATCACGAGGAGTTCCGGAATGGTCCGAGAATAAGATTCATATATAGGAAGTCATATTCCAAGTTTGGAAATGATCCGGTGCATTTATGGCAGGTTCTAGAAGGTTCTAGAAAAGTCCGGAAGAAATCACCATGGAAAGTAGAGTCCCGGAGGGACTCCACCTTGCATGACCAGCCAACCCTAAAGGGGAGGAGTCCATGGTGGACTCCCCTAGGGTGGCCGGCCAAACCCCCTCATGGAAAGGGGGAATCCCACCCCAAGTGGGATTCCCACCTTGGGTAGGTTTTCCCACATATGGGAGGTTTTAGTGTTGGGGTCTTATTCGAAGACTTGGACTAGAACTCTTGGTGCTTCCACCTATATAATGAGGAGGAGAGGGAGGGGGCAGCCACTCTTTGGCTCAGCCTTGGCCGCACCCCTTAGAGGGCCGGCGCCCAACCCCCTCTCTCCCCAAACCCTAGCGGTCTCTCTCCTCCACCACATCCCGCACGCTTAAGCGAAGCTCGCCGGTTCTCCGCCACCGACACCACGCCGTCGTGCTGTCGGATTCAAGAGGAGCTACTGCTTCGCTGCCCGCTGGAACGGGGAGGTGGACGTCGTCTTCATCAACAACCGAACGTGTGACCGAGTACGGAGGTGCTGCCCGTTCGTGGCGATCGTGATCAAGATCTTCTACGCGCTTTTGCAAGCGGCAAGTGATCGTCTACCGCAGCAATAAGAGCCTACTCTTATAGGCTTTGGAATCTCTTCAAGGGTTAGTCTTGATCATCCCTCGTTGCTACCGTCTTCTAGATTGCATCTTGGCTTGGATTGCGTGTTCGCGATAGGAAAATTTTTGTTTTCTATGCTACGTTATCCTACAGTGGTATCAGAGCCGTGTCTATGCATAGATGGTTGCACGAGTAGAACACAATGATTTGTGGGCGTTGATGCTCTTGTTATCTTTAGTTGAGTACTTTGCATCTTTGTGGCATAGTGGGATGAAGCGGCTCGGGCTAACTTTACATGACCGCGTTCATGAGATTTGCTCCACGCTCGACATGCAACTTGTATTGCATAAGTGGCTTTGCGGGTGTCTGTCTCTCCTACTATAGTGAAGATTCAAGTTATTCTTCTATTGACAACACTAGTATCACCGTTGTGGTTCATGTTCGTAGGTAGATTGGATCTTACTCGAAAACCCTAAACCACGTAAAATATGCAAACCAAATTAGAGAACGTCTAACTTGTTTTTGCAGGGTTTGGTGATGTGATATGGCCATAATGTGATGATGACTATGTATGAGATGATCATTATTGTATTGTGGCAACCGCAAGAGCCTTATGGTTGTCTTTAATTTTCATGTTGAGTAGTATTTCAAAGTAGTTGTAATAGTTGCTACATGAGGTGAACAACCATGAAGACGGCGCCATGAACCTTGACGCTACGCCGACGATGATGGAGATCATGCCCGAAGATGATGGAGATCATGTCCGTGCTTTGGAGATGAAGATCAAAGGCGCAAAGACAAAAGGGCCATATCATATCACATATGAATTGCATGTGATGTTAATCCTTTATGCATCTTATTTTGCTTAGATCGCGACGGTAGCATTATAAGATGATCCCTCACATTAATATCAAGATAATAAAGTGTTCTTCCCTCGTATGCACCGTTGCATTGTTCGACGTTTTGAAGCATCTCGTGATGATCGGGTGTGATAAACTCAACATACAACGGGTGTAAGCCATGTTGCACATGCGGAATACTTGGGTTTGCTTGACGAGCCTAGCATGTACAGACATGGCCTCGGGACAATGGAAACCGAAAGGTTGAACACGAGTCATATGGATGATATGATCAACATGTTGATGTTCACCATTGAAGCTACATCATCTCACGTGATGATCGGTTTTGGTGTAGTGGATCTGGATCGTGTACCTCTTAACAACTATGAGGGATGTTGTATTAAGTGGGAGTTCATTAGTAATTAGATTAAAACATGAACTAATTATCATAAACATAGTCTGAGTAGTATTTTGAATTAATTTGTAGTATTGGCATCCGTTTTTCTACCATGCGCTAGTCTTATTATTGAGATAGAAATACTGTTAAAATCTGATAAGAAACTTTACGGATTGGTACCGTATTGTTAAAGAATCAAGAATTGATTAAGTCCTATTGCAAACTTTTAGTAAACCTCACATTGTTGATTCAAAGAGCTATGGTTTCAATTAGTACCTAAAGTTATCTTGTCTCCGTGAAACTTGAAGTTCAAATCTGTTTGAAAAGTAAGGAGCTGAAAATTTAGTTTTCAGAAATAATCAAGGTATGAGATATATGTGATATCTAAAGACCTTATTGCAAGATGATAGAATATAATTTGGTGAGACTACATAAACTCATAAGTTTTATGGGAATGTATGAAGGTTGAAGACGCAAGGCGTCCCAATCCTCCAACTATTGGGGCACTAACGATATTCGCATATCCATGAAGTGATCGTCCTTAGTACTCACCGTTGCTAAGACTCGTCGTTTCGAAGCATCTCGTGTTGATCGGGTGTTATCGATTCTACGTGTGCATACAACGGGTGCAAGCTAGATTTGCACATGCGAATACTAAGGTTAAACTTTACGAGCCTAGCATGTATAGACATGGTCTCGGAAAGTCGTCATGAATTGATGGATAAAATTATGAGTGAAATTGTTCATCATATTACAAAGTTACTAATAGTGAAATCTGCAACACTTGTCATATGATGATCAACTTCAGAACCTCAAGGTTATTGGTATTTGACCAACAAACCTAGAAGTTATTGATGTTGAAGTGTTTTTCTGAATAATGAGGAAAGCTAAAAGAGAAACTACAAAAGATATTTTGGCAGAAAGAAAAGAAAAGACTAGAAAGTCTAGCTCAGGTGTATATAAATGATATACATGTTATGGATGTATTCCTCATTTGGTCACACAATGAAATTCTTGGGTATTTATACCATATTGGTTGGTATGAAGTGTCATACAAAACAATGCAATACAAGAATACAATGGCCTAAGTGACTGATAAGGAATATGGTAATAATGCACGTCTGGAACATAATAAAGTGTTATTATGTTTGTCGTTGGCATTCTACCTAGCCCTTAGAATTTATAATAAAGAACTTAATAATTGTTATTTTGCTCTGGTCAAATGAAAACAATGAGTTGTTCAAATTATGACATTACTCCATGTATGATGGATAAGTTATTATAAATCTTAATGGTGAAACACACATACATAACACTGACGCTAAAATGCCATAAGGCAAATGATTTGAATTCCACTTATTTGTGGAACCGCCATTTAGGTCATGTTAGAAAGGAACGCATGAAGGAACTCCATGCAAATGGATTTTTGGAGTCATTTGATTTTTGAATCGTTTGGCGCTTGCAAATCTTTTCTAAAGAGAATGACTAAAATACCGTTCATAGGCCAAGAGTTGAAACGGGCAACTAACTTAGTGGAAATATACATGATGATGTATGTGTTCACTGGGCATAGTTGTGTGCGGGAGATTCTTCTACTTCATGAAAACTTCCAACAATGAATTGAGTATATATGTGGATATATTCAATAAGGAAGAAGTTTGAAACATTTGAATAGATTCAAATAAATTTCAGCATGAAGTGGAAATCATCGTAATAGAAAAGTCAAATATCTATGATTGGATCATAGTGGAAATATTTGAATTACGAGTTTTAGCAAACATCTAAGAGAGTTATGAAGTTGTTCTACAACTCACGTTTCTTGGAGTATCATAGTGATGATGGAGTATCCGAGAGATGTATCCAAACCTTGTTGGATCAATGATGAGATAAAATATTGATGCCATTATATTTTTGTGGATTATGCTTTAGAGACTACCGCTTTTACACTGAATAGAGCATCATCATGATCCGTTGAAATGACACCATACGAGTTATGGCATGGGTATGAACCCTAATAGTCTTTCTTTAAATTTTGGTCTAAGAGTTTACAACCAAAATCGGATGAATGTCTTTGTTGGTTATCCCAGAGATTTAATTGGGAATTCTTTCCACGAGACAAAGACAAAAGTGTTTGTCAATGTTTCTTATTTCCGAGAAATTGTTTCTAGTGAAGTATTTGAGTGGGAGGACAATATAATTTGATAAGGTTTATGAACCTGAGCATAATGATCAGAGTAGCGCAGCATCGGAATTTGTTTCGGAAGCGGCCACGACGATCATGGCTCCCATGACTACAAAGTGTTTTAAGCCATGGAGATCGAAGTACATATTGAACCTTGTAGGTATGGTTTACTTTGTGATCAAATAAATGATTTGTGAACAAAGGATTGATTTCGAACAATGATAAACCAACTACAAACAAAGAAGTTATGATGGGCCCTGACTCCGTTAAAATGGTCATGCACCATGAAATCCAAGATAGATAAATATTTTTGAAAGTAAATGGATCTATAAAATTGATGGACTTGGATGGAATATCCTTAAAGAAGCTCGACTTGTCGAAAAATTGTTTACGACAAAGTTCAAAGAGTTGACTACGATAAGATTAGATCTTCCGTAGCAATGCTTATAGTCTATGTGGATTATTCTAGTAATCACTACATATTTCTTTTATGAGATATGCTAGTAGGATGGCAAAATACACTACTTAACAGAAGTGTATATTAAAGGTGTATACAAGATACAACCAAGAGTTTTGCTGGTCCGTGGAATACTAGATAGGTATACGAACTTCAATTGGATGAAGTAAGTATCACGGAGTTAGAATCTTCACCAGATGAAATAGTCAAAGAGTTTTTGATTTCATCAGAGACGATGAAGAGGCTTGCATTTGCAAGAAATTAAGTGGGAGCGCTAAGACACATTTATAATACTTTATGTAGGTGACATATAGTTGGTTATAAATGATGTAATTATATACTTGATTAAAAGGTTTCATTGAGAATTAACTTCAATGAAAGGATATGGACTGAAACAAATTTAGTGTCAAGATCTATGAAGATAGATTGAAACACATAAATAAGTTTAAGTCAAAGTACATATGATGGATATTGAAGTAGTTCAATATAGAAATATTAAAAAAATGTTCTTGTCATGTGAAGGTTTAACAAGACTTGAGTGTATCCGACACTCAATGAGTAAAAACACATGAGTGATTATAGATCACGAATAACATGTACACAATCAGATATCATGTGCTATAAAGTGTTATGAGCATATACCAGAATGATTCATATGATGATCATTGAATGACAGTAAGAATATCCTTAAGTACTTTAGAAGAACTAAGGATATATATATTTTTGTATGAAGAAATGACAAACAAATCGCTGTAAGGTGTTACACGATATTGGTTTTGTCACATATAAAATATAATTTCAAATCTCAAATTAGACTAAGTGTTGTTTAAAAGGTAGCACAATGAGCTAGAAGTTGTCTATGCTAGATTTAGAAGAGTTCTAAATATTGTGATGGATTCTACAAAAGAAGGCAGAATATGTCATTGTTTTGACAATGACAAAGGATGTTAAGTCAGGAGGTTCTTTGAGAATTTGGTGTAGTTCCGACAAAGTCAGAACTTTGAAGCTATATTGTGTGTGACAATATTAGTGACATATTTCAGACCGCGGAATTAAGGTTCCACCGAGGACTAAGCATATATGCCGACTCATTTGGAAAATGAGTGATGCGCTGAGACGCATATGAATTGCAAAATACATACGTTTCTGAGCATGTCAGAACCGTTTACTAAAACCTCTCCCGTGAGCAAAACATGATAAAGCACCAGAAGGCCAAGGTGTTATATCTTTACATATGTAAACTAGATTATTGACTCTAGTGCAAGTGGGAGAGACTGTTGGAGATATGCCCAAGAGGCAATAATAAATGGTTATTATATATCTTTGTGTTTATGATAATGTTTACATACCATGCTATAATTGTATTAACCGAAACATTGATACATGTGTGATATGTAGACAAACAAGAAGTCCCTAGTATGCCTCTTAAACTAGCTTGTTGATTAATGGATGATTAGTTTCATAATCATGAACATTGGATGTTATTAATAACAAGGTTATGTCATTGTATGAATGATGTAATGGACACACCCAATTAAGCGTAGCATAAGATCTCGTCATTAAGTTATTTGCTATAAGCTTTCGATACATAGTTACCTAGTCCTTATGACCATGAGATCATGTAAATCACTTATACCGGAAAGGTACTTTGATTACACCAAACACCACTGCGTAAATGGGTGGCTATAAAGGTGGGATTAAGTATCCGGAAAGTATGAGTTGAGGCATATGGATCAACGGTGGGATTTGTCCATCCCGATGACGGATAGATATACTCTGGGCCCTCTCGGTGGAATGTCGTCTAATGTCTTGCAAGCATATGAATAAGTTCATAAGAGACCACATACCACGGTACGAGTAAAGAGTACTTGTCAGGAGACGAGGTTGAACAAGGTATAGAGTGATACCGAAGATCAAACCTCGGACAAGTAAAATATCGCGAGACAAAGGGAATTGGTATCATATGTGAATGGTTCATTCGATCACTAAAGTCATCGTTGAATATGTGGGAGCCATTATGGATCTCCAGATCCCGCTATTGGTCGGAGTGAGTACTCAACCATGTCCACATAGTTCACGAACCGTAGGGTGACACACTTAAAGTTGGATGTTGAAATGGTAGAACTTGAATATGGAATGGAGTTCGAATATTTGTTCGGAGTCCCGGATGAGATCCCGGACATCACGAGGAGTTCCGGAATGGTCCGGAGAATAAGATTCATATATAGGAAGTCATATTCCAAGTTTGGAAATGATCCGGTGCATTTATGGCAGGTTCTAGAAGGTTCTAGAAAAGTCCGGAAGAAATCACCATGGAAAGTAGAGTCCCGGAGGGACTCCACCTTGCATGACCAGCCAACCCTAAAGGGGAGGAGTCCATGGTGGACTCCCCTAGGGTGGCCGGCCAAACCCCCTCATGGAAAGGGGGAATCCCACCCCAAGTGGGATTCCCACCTTGGGTAGGTTTTCCCACATATGGGAGGTTTTAGTGTTGGGGTCTTATTCGAAGACTTGGACTAGAACTCTTGGTGCTTCCACCTATATAATGAGGAGGGGAGGGGGGCAGCCACTCTTTGGCTCAGCCTTGGCCGCACCCCTTAGAGGGCCGGCGCCCAACCCCCCTCTCGCCCCAAACCCTAGCGGTCTCTCTCCTCCACCACATCCCGCACGCTTAAGCGAAGCTCGCCGGATTTCTCCACGCCACCGACACCACGCCGTCGTGCTGTCGGATTCAAGAGGAGCTACTACTTCCGCTGCCCGCTGGAACGGGAGGTGGACGTCGTCTTCATCAACAACCGAACGTGTGACCGAGTACGGAGGTGTTGCCGTTCGTGGCGCGGGACCGATCGTGATCAAGATCTTCTACGCGCTTTTGCAAGCGGCAAGTGATCGTCTACCGCAGCAATAAGAGCCTACTCTTATAGGCTTTGGAATCTCTTCAAGGGTTAGTCTTGATCATCCCCTCGTTGCTACCGTCTTCTAGATTGCATCTTGGCTTGGATTGCGTGTTCGCGATAGGAAAATTTTTGTTTTCTATGCTACGTTATCCTACATCGTCGCCCCTTCGACCTTCTGACGCCGCCTCTTCGCCTATATAAAGCCCATGCGTCGAAAACCCTTACGGAGGAAGCCACAGTACGAGAAAAGTTCGAGCCGCCGCCATCGCGAACAAGATCGGGGACAGGAGTCTCTGTTCCGCACGCCGCCGAGGGGAAGTGCCCGGAAGGCTTCTTCATCGACACCGCTGCTGCCAACTCCACCGCCATCTTCATCACCGCTGCTGCTCCCATGAGGAGGGAGTAGTTCTTCATCGAGGCTCGGGGCATCGGTAGCTATGTGGTTAATCTCTCTCCTATGTACTCCAATACAATGATCTCATGAGCTGCTTACATGATTGAGATCCATATGATGAGCTTTGTATCGCTACTAGTTTATGTGCTACTCATGTGATGTTATTAAAGTAGTCTATTCCTCCTGCATGGTGTAAAGGTGATTAGTGTGTGCACCGTGTGGTTCTTGTCGTAGGCTATGATCATGATCTCTTGTAGATTGTGGAGTTAATTATCATTATGATAGTATTGATGTGATCTATTCCTCCTTCATAGTGTAATGTGGACAGTGTGTGCACTATGTTAGTTCTTGGTTTATTTTGCAAAGATCTATTATGCTCTAAGGTTACTTAAACATGAATATCGAATGTTGTGGAGCTTGTTAACTCCGGCATTGAGGGTTCGTGTAATCCTACGCAACGAATGGTATTCATTATCAAACAAGAGTGTATGTAGCACAAATGAGAGAAGTTATTATTTATTATGCGATCAATGTTGAGAGTGTCCACTAGTGAAAGTATGATCCCTAGGCCTTGTTTCCAATACTGCAAACACCGTTTATTTACTGTTCTACTGCATGTTTACTTGCTGCCATATTTTATTCAGATTGCTATTACCACTCATATACATCCATACTACTTGTATTTCACTATCTCTTCGCCGAACTAGTGCACCTATACATCTGACAAGTGTATTTGGTGTGTTGGGGACACAAGAGACTTCTTGCATTGTGATCGCAGGGTTGCGAGGGATATCTTTGACCTCTTCCTCCCTGAGTTCGATAAACCTTGGGTAATCCACTTAAGGGAAACTTGCTGCTGTTCTACAAACCTCTGCTCTTGGAGGCCCAACACTGTCTACAAGAATAGAAGCACCCGTAGACATCAATACCCGGAATATGCGTCAAGAAAACACAGAAGTTCCGCCCCTGCCGTCGAATCAATGACTTGGTCAATGCGCGGCAAAGGGAACGGATCTTTCGGACAATGCTTATTCACGCCGGAGTAATCGATGCACATTCTTAGTATTTCAGAATTCTTTTTGGGTACAAGGACGGGGTTTGCGACCCAATCAGTATGGATAACTTCTACTACAAAACCTGCCTCTAGTAACTTTGCTAATTCCATTCCTATGGCGCGGCGCTTCTTGTCTCCAAAGCGTCGCATAGCTTGCTTCACCGGTTTTGCACCCGGATTTATATTGAGGTAGTGCTCGGCGAGTTCCCTTGGTACTCCGGACATGTCAGAAAGTTGCCATGCGAAGATATCCATGTTAGCTCGAGGAACTCGACGAGCGCGCTTTCCTATTTGGGGTCCATGTTGGCTCCGACTGAAACCTGCTTGGAGTTGTCACCTTCAACGAGGTCATGCTTCTTGGTTTCTATCGCGGCCTTGAACGAGGTCTTCTGTTCGGAGATCTGCTTCTTGGTGGTCTGCATCTCAGTCGGATCCACCGCGGCTTTGTAGCCTTGCAGCTCCTCTCCAGATATGACGGATTCTGCAAAGGCGGCCTCGCCTTCCTCGCAGTCCCTAGCTTTCTTGTAATCTCCGGACACGGTGATCATACCGTTAGGGCCCGGAATCTTGAGCTTGTTGTAGATGTAGCATGCCCTGGCGTGGAACTTGTGGTAGGTGGGCCTGCCGAAGATCACGTGGTAGGAGCTTTTGAAGGGCACTACTTCAAACGTGATCATCTCTTCGCGGTAGTTGTTCACATTGCCGAAGGCCACGGGAAGTTTGATGCTGCCCAGAGAGTTTGCCTTCTTACCCGGAACCACACCATGAAATTCAGTGGTGCTGTGTTTGAGCTGTTCCTTGGTGAGGTTCATCTTCTCCAGGGTCTCCAGGTACATGATGTTCAGGCTAGCTCCTCCGTCCATAAGACACTTGGAGAAGTCATACCCGTCTATGCGGGGACTTACAACCAGAGCGTAGCACTCTTTGGGGATGACGGCCGGGTGATCCGACCTGTCAAAGGTACAGGCTTTCTCCGACCACTTGACATACTGCGGCACAGCCGGAACTGTGGCGTTCAAGATCCGGAGCGCCGATTTTTTCGCGCGGACAATTGGGGTTCCGAGGAAGGTGTGGTAAGTTCCGACACTCTTCTTGCCAAAGGGGTTAGACTTGTTGGCTGCGGTACCCTCCTTGGGTTCCGGCGAAGCGTCATCCTCATCCATGGCCTCGGAGCTGTCCTCCTCTTTGTCCTTGTTCTTGCCCTTGCCTCCTTTGCCGCGCGGGCGGTGCTTCCGGGCTGCCTCCGGGTCGTTCTTCAGATCGTTGACCCACTTGCAGTTGCGATTGGTGTGGGTGGATTTGCCCGTAGCCGGATCCAGATGGGCCAGGCACGGCATATCCCTGTATTCTTCGTACGTTTGGGGGCGCGGGATCCGGCTGCGGTGACCTCGTCGGCGCTGCTGGCCCTGCCTGCTCCGCCTCCACGTCCGCGGCCTCTTCCGCCTCCTGAACCTCCGTGTTGGAACGTCATGGCTACCATGTCGGATCCTCCGCCCTTCTGGTCTTCAGGGGGGTTCTTCCGCTTATTGCTGTTGCGACGCCGTTATCACGGTTTTTCTTTTGTTGGTGCAGGGGTATGGCTGTAGCTGCGAGATCTCCGCCTGCGTCGTCATCGGCGGCAGTGTGATCACTGGCGATGTTTATCATCTCATCAAGAGTGAGCTTGTTCGCGTTCACCAGGCAAGTAAGTTTGTGGCGCAGCAGCCCCCCGCGCTGCAAACCACCAATGAAGGCGTGCATTGCTGTGCGGTTATCTACGTTCTCGCACTCGTTTCTGGTTGCCAACCATCGGGTGAGGAAGCTCCTAGATGTCTCACCCTTCTTCTGGATGCAAGCTTGAAGATCGCTGGTGGTGGCCGGTCTCTTGTAGGTGCCCCTGAAGTGGTTCTCGAAAGCCTTCTTCAGGTCCAACCAGCAAAAGATAGTGTTTTCCTCAAGGTCACTGAGCCAAACACGAGCTGGGCCAATAAGGTACAACTGGAGCATGCGGCAGGCTATATTCGGGGTTCCTCCGGCGAAGGTTACTGCATTGTAGTAATCCTCAATCCAGGTATCCGGCCTCTCGCTGCCATCATAATGCTTCAGGTTTCCTGGTAGCTTAAGGTTCAAGCTTCTTGGCTTTGGTTCCTCTCGGATCATCTGGCCAAAGCACCTTGGACCAATGTAGTCGGATCTGTACTCGTTGAGGCGTCCCGGGCATCGGGGCACCGCCGGGTGATTTTGAGCGGGAACGGGATCTCCGGCCTCTGCCTCCGCCTCCACCTCCTCCACGGGTGGTGGCGAGGGAGACTGCGAGGGCTGATACGTCTCCGTATCGATAATTTCTTATGTTCCATGCTACTTTATTGATGATACCTACATGTTTTATGCACATTATATGTCATATTTACGCATTTTCGGAACTAACCTATTAACAAGATGCCGAAGAGCCGATTGTTGTTTTACGCTGTTTTTGGTTTCGAAATCCTAGTAAGGAAATATTCTCGGAATTGGACGAAATCTTCGCCCAGGGTCCTATTTTTGCACGAAGCTTCCAGAAGACCGAAGAGATAACGAAGTGGGGCCACGAGGCGGCGGACCACGGGGCGGCGCGGCCCCGGGGCCGCGCCACCCCTGGGCCCCTCGTGTGGCCCGACCTACCCTTCCGCCTACTTAAAGCCTCCGTCGCGAAACCCCGGTCGAGAGCCACGATACGGAAAACCTTCCGGAGACGCCGCCGCCGCGAATCCCATCTCGGGGGATTCGGGAGATCGCCTCCGGCACCTGCCGGAGAGGGCATTCATCTCGGAGGACTCTACACCGCCATGGTCGCCTCCGGAGTGATGAGTGAGTAGTTCACCCCTGGACTATGGGTCCATAGCAGTAGCTAGATGGTTGTCTTCTCCTTGTTGTGCTTCATTGTTGGATCTTGTGAGCTGCCTAACATGATCAAGATCATCTATATGTAATACTATATGTTGTGTTTGTCGGGATCCGATGGATAGAGAATACTATGTTATGGTGATTATCAATCTATTGTTTATGTGTTGTTTATGATCTTGCATGCTCTCCGTTATTAGTAGAGGCTCTGGCCAAGTTTTTGCTCTTAACTCCAAGAGGGAGTATTTATGCTCGATAGTGGGTTCATGCCTTCATTGACACCTGGGATCGTGACAGGGTTCTAAGGTTGTGATGTGCTGTTGCCACTAGGGATAAAACATTGATGCTATGTCTAAGGATGTAGTTGTCGATTACATTACGCACCATACTTAATGCAATTGTCTGTTGCTTAGTAACTTAATACTGAATGGGGTTCGGATGATAACCTGAAGGTGGACTTTTTAGGCATAGATGCAGTTGGATGGCGGTCTATGTACTTTGTCGTAATGCGGATTAAATCTCACTATATTTATCATATCATGTATATGCATTGTTATGCCTTTCTCTATTTGTCAATTGCCGACTGTAATTTGTTCACCCAACATGCTTTTATCTTATGGGAGAGACACCTCTAGTGAACTGTGGACCCCGGTCCTATTCTTTACATAGCATACAATCTACTGCAATTGTGTTTTACTGTTTTCTTTGCAAACATCTTCCACTCGATACGCTTAATCCTTTGTTACAGCAAGCCGGTGAGATTGACAACCTCACTGTTTCGTTGGGGCAAAGTACTTTGGTTGTGTTGTGCGGGTTCCACGTTGGCGTCGGAATCCCGTTGTTGCGCCGCATCACATTTCGCCACCATCAACCTTCAACGTGCTTCTTGGCTCCTCCTGGTTCGATCAACCTTGGTTTCTTTCGAGGGAAAACTTGCCTGTGCGCATCATACCTTCCTCTTGGGGTTCCCAACGGACGTGTACATCTACGCGCATCAAGCTTTTTTCTGGCGCCGTTCGGGAGATCAAGACACGCTGCAAGGGGAGTCTCCACTTCTCAATCTCTTTACTTTGTTTTTGTCTTGCTTTATTTTATTTACTACTTTGTTTGCTGCACTAAATCAAAATACAAAAAAATTAGTTGCTAGTTTTACTTTATTTATTGTCTTGCTCTCTATATCAAAAACACAAAAAAATTAGTTACTCGTCTTTACTTTGTTTGCCTAGTCTACTTTTTGCTTATTGCATCATGTTTCCTTTTAATTTTACCACAAAGGACATACCGGTAGGACGTGGGTCTATAGTTGGGAGAAATAATATAGAAGAATTTTTCAATCATGTTAGTATTACTGAAAATTTTGAAGATAAACACTTGGTAGAACTTGCACCTACCTATGAAATTGCTGCTGCTGCTTTAGTTCGCATGTTGGAAACTAAATTTGTTAATCTCAATCCTATAATCCAACACATGTTTCTCACACTTGGTGATATGGAAGAAGGGAAAAGAAAGATTTTGTTCTAGAAACTCTTCTTAGAGAATTTGGGGGATTAGCAAGAGAGGCTAGAAAGGTTTTTGCTAAATTTAATATGCTAGGTTCTCATACTAATTTTATTGGTCTCCTTGAAAAAATGGACATGGATAGAATAAGGTACACTAATAATATTAATGATGGTGGGGAGATCAAAGCACCAATACCATGTAAACTCCTAGCTATGAATGATGCACTAGAAAATAACTATGCTTGGCTTGTTCCTGAAAATTTGTTCGATGAGAGTAGCAAGCCTAAGACTAATGAAAAGGGAGACGCTAAAACTTATATATCAAATATACTATGCTTGGTTGAGAAAACTCCCAACACCCCTGGTAATGATGTTGATGCTTCTACTCTCGATGTTACTTGATTTGCACGCGCCTAGCTGAAAGGCGTTAAAGAAAAGCGCTTATGGGAGACAACCCATATTTTTACTACAGCAATTTTTTGTTTTGTTGAGTCTTGGAAGTTGTTTACTACTGTAGCAACCTCTCCTTATCATGTTTTTGTGCCAAGTAAAGTTTCTATGTCAAAGTTGATGTTATATTTGGGATCGCTGCGCAGAAACAGCATTGCTGTCTGTCACGAATCTGGGCACAGTCCTCTGTAGAAAATTCGAAAAAATCTGCCAATTTACGAGCGTGATCCTCAGATATGTACGCAACTTTCATTAGTTTTGAGTTTTTCCATTTGAGCAAGTATGGTGCCGCTTTAAATTCGTCTTTACGGACTGTTCTGTTTTTGACAGATTCTGCCTTTTATTTCGCATTGCCTCTTTTGCTATGTTGGATTTATTTCTTTGATCCATTAATGTCCAGTAGCTTTATGCAATGTCCAGAAGTGTAAAGAATGATTGTGCCACCTCTGAACATGTGAATTATTAATTGTGCACTAACCCTCTAATGAGTTTGCTTGAAGTTTGGTGTGAAGGAAGTTTTCAAGGGTCAAGAGAGGAGAATGATATACTATGATCAAGAGGAGTGAAAGCTCTAAGCTTGGGGATGCCCTGGTTCACCCTGCATATTTTAAGAAGACTCAAGCGTCTAAGCTTGGGGATGCATCCCCTTCTTCATCGACAACATCATCGGGTTCCTCCCCTGAAACTATATTTTTATTCAATCACATCTTGTGTTCTTTACTTGGAGCGTCGGTTTGTTTTTGTTTTTGTTTTTGTTTGAATAAAATGGATCCTAGCATTCACTTTGTGGGAGAGAGACACGCTCCTGTTGCATATGGACAAATATGTCCTTAGGCTTTACTCATAATGTTCAAGGCGAAGTTTCTTCTTCGTTAAATTGTTATATGGTTGGAATTGGAAAATGCTACATGTAGTAATTCTAAAATGTCTTGGATAATGTGATACTTGGCAATTGTTGTGCTCATGTTTAAGCTCTTGCATCGTATACTTTGCACCCATTAATGAAGAAATACATAGAGCTTGCTAAAATTTGATTTGCATATTTGGTCTCTCTAAGGTCTAGATAATATCTAGTATTGAGTTTTGAACAACAAGGAAGACGGTGTAGAGTCTTATAATGTTTACAATATGTCTTTTATGTGAGTTTTTTTGTTTATCCTTGAGTTTGCTTCAAATAACCTTGCTAGCCTAAACCTTGTATCGAGTGGGAATACTTCTCATGCATCCAAAATCCTTGAGCCAATTACTATGCCATTTGTGTCCACCATATCTACCTACTACATGGTATTTCTCCGCCATTCCAAAGTAAATTGCTTGAGTGCTACCTTTAAAATTCCATCATCCACCTTTGCAATATATAGCTCATGGGACAAAATAGCCTTAAAAACTATCGTAGTATTGAATATGTACTTATGCACTTTATATTTTATTAAGTTGCTTGTTGTGCGATAACCATCAACTATTGTTGAATATCATGTGAGTTGCTATGCATGTCCGTCTTGTCTGAAGGATCTATCATTTTAGTGGTTGGAGCATGCAAAATTGTTAGAGAAGAACATTGGGCCGCTAACTAAAGCCATGAATCATGGTGGAAGTTTCAGTTTTGGACATATATCCTCAATCTCATATGAGAATAATAATCATTGCTACATGCTTATGCATTTAAGAGGAGTCCATTATCGTTGTCCATGTTGTCCCGGTATGGATGTCTAAGTTGAGAATAATCAAAAGCGAGAAATCCAAAATGCGAGCTTTCTCCTTAGACCTTTGTACAGGCGGCATGGAGGTACCCCTTTGTGACACTTGGTTGAAACATGGCATGCAAAGATCCGGTAGTCCAAGCTAAGTAGGACGAGGTGCGGGCACTATTAGTATACTATGCATGAGGCTTGCAACTTGTAAGATATAACTTACATAACTCATATGCTTTATTACTACCGTTGACAAAATTGTTTCATGTTTTCAAAATAAAAGCTCTAGCACAAATACAACAATCGATGCTTTCCTCTTTGAAGGACCATTCTTTTACTTTTATTGTTGAGTCGGTTTACCTATCTCCTTCCACCTTAAGAAGCAAACACTTGTGTGAACCGTGCATTGATTCCTACATACTTGCATATTGCACTTGTTATATTACTTTATGTTGACAATATCCATGAGATATACATGTTATAAGTTGAAAGCAACCGCTGAAACTTAATCTTCCTTTGTGTTGCTTCAACACCTTTACTTTGATTTATTGCTTTATGAGTTAACTCTTATGCAAGACTTATTGATGCTTGTCTTGAAGTACTATTCATGAAAAGTCTTTGCTATATGATTCACTTGTTTACTCATGTCATTACCTTTGTTTTGATCGTTGCATTCATTACATATGTTTACAAATAGTATGATCAAGATTATGATGGCATGTCACTTGAAATTATCTTTGTTATCGTTTTACCTGCTCGGGACGAGCAGAACTAAGCTTGGGGATGCTGATACGTCTCGACGTATCGATAATTTCTTATGTTCCATGCTACTTTATTGATGATACCTACATGTTTTATGCACATTATATGTCATATTTACGCATTTTGGAACTAACCTATTAACAAGATGCCGAAACCGATTCTTTGTTTTTCTGTTTTGGTTTCAGAAATCCTAGTAAGGAAATATTCTCGGAATTGGACGAAATCTTCGCCCGGTCCTATTTTTGCACGAAGCTTCGGAAGACCGAAGAGATAACGAGTGGGGCCACGAGGCGGCTAGACGGGCGGCGCGGCCCGGCCCCGGCCGCGCCACCCTGTCCCACTGGGCCCTCGTGTGGCCCCACCTACCCTTTCGCCTACTTAAAGCCTCCATCGCGAAAACCCCGGTGCGAGAGCCACGATACGAAAACCTTCCGGAGACGCCGCCGCCGCGAATCCCATCTCGGGATTCTCGCCTCGGCACCTGCAGAGAGATTCATCTCCGGAGGACTCTACACGCCATGGTCGCCTCGGAGTGATGAGTGAGTAGTTCACCCCTGGACTATGGGTCCATAGCGGTAGCTAGATGGTCGTCTTCTCCTTGTTGTGCTTCATTGTTGGATCTTGTGAGCTGCCTAACATGATCAAGATCATCTATATGTAATACTATATGTTGTGTTTGTCGGGATCCGATGGATAGAGAATACTATGTTATGGTGATTATCAATCTATTGTTTATGTGTTGTTTATGATCTTGCATGCTCTCCGTTATTAGTAGAGGCTCTGGCCAAGTTTTTGCTCTTAACTCCAAGAGGGAGTATTTATGCTCGATAGTGGGTTCATGCCTTCATTGACACTGGGATCGTGACAGTAGGTTCTAAGGTTGTGATGTGTTGTTGCCACTAGGGATAAAACATTGATGCTATGTCTAAGGATGTAGTTGTCGATTACATTACGCACCATACTTAATGCAATTGTCTGTTGCTTAGCAACTTAATACTGAATGGGGTTCGGATGATAACTTTGAAGGTGGACTTTTAGGCATAGATGCGGTTGGATGGCGGTCTATGTACTTTGTCGTAATGCCGGATTAAATCTCACTATATTTATCATATCATGTATATGCATTGTTATGTCTTTCTCTATTTGTCAATTGCCGATGTAATTTGTTCACCAACATGCTTTTATCTTATGGGAGAGACACCTCTAGTGAGCTGTGGACCCGGTCCTATTCTTTACATAGCATACAATCTGCAATTGTGTTTTCTGTTTTCTTTGCAAACATCTTCCACTCGATACGCTTAATCCTTTGTTACAGCAAGCCGGTGAGATTGACAACCTCACTGTTTCGTTGGGGCAAAGTACTTTGTTGTGTTGTGCGGGTTCCACGTTGGCGCGGAATCCCTGTTGTTGCGCCGCATCACATTTCGCCACCATCAACCTTCAACGTGCTTCTTGGCTCCTCTGGTTCGATCAACCTTGGTTTCTTTCGAGGGAAAACTTGCCACTGTGCGCATCATACCTTCCTCTTGGGGTTCCCAACGGACGTGTACATCTACGCGCATCAGGGGCCTGTAAGATGATCTTCCGCCTTCGGATTCTCGGCGTGGCTCCCGCGGCTGGCTCCGGCTTCGGTGGCTCCTTTCCTCTTGGTGGTGGTCGCCTCCGTCGTTCCGGCTCCTGCGTGGCTCAGGTGCACGCTCTTCGTTCCGGCTCCTCCTTGGTTCCGGCTCGCGTCCTTGGCTTCTGCGAGGCTCAGGCTCGCGCTCTTGATTCCGACGAGGCTCGGGCTCGCGGTCTTGGTTCCGGCTTCTGCGTGGTTCCGGCGTACGCTCCCTGCTCCTGTCCCTAGGAGGCGGCATGTTGTCGCGGATGTTGATTCCACCTGGCCCATGGGGCCTGGTGTTTCCGGTGGGACTGCGACGCCGAGGAGGTAGCGGAGGACGTGAAGCTCGGGGTGGCGGTGATGGAACACGATACTTGTCTCTGCCAGTATACATCGGATCCTTTCCCTTTAACGGATTTTTCGGGGTTGAATCCGAGGACACCGGGATTGGATTCGGATGTTCTCTGACTTTCCTCCTGCGCTCCGTGGATCCGGTGCGTGACTCGCCATCACGGTGTTGACTGCTGTGGTCCTGCGCGGTGGATATGCGGTGCTCGGTTGGATTCCAACTGCGCGAAGTGTCTGCCTTGCTCTCTGCATTCTGAGGCAACGAGCTTCGGACGTAGTTGATGTCAATCTCCTCGTCCTTCTTTTGAGCTCCGTAGCCTTCTTCATGTTATCCTTTGGGGTTGCGAGCGGCTGTTGTTCTGTGGGTGTTGCAAAGGTGATCCTGCGGGGAGGGATGGCTTCTCGAGCGATCCTATCAGCCTCCGCCTGCGCAGAGGCTATCCTTTTCTCCCACTCCTTTCGGAGTCCCTTGGCTGTCGCCATCATTTCGTCGACTTCGCGATCCTTTTTTAGGGAGTAGTCCACAAAATTTGCAGCTAAGGTTCTTTCTTCAAGCATTGCGGCTGCGGTCTGGCGAACTTCTGAGCTGTTGCCAGCATCTCCTGCCGTTTGGCTTCTAAGGCCTCCGGGTCTGCAGCCTTCTCGGGAGTTATTGGTTTGTTGAGAATATCAGACTGCGCGACTAAATCCATGCGCGCTTGCTCGACCATCTCTTCTGGTGACAGGACATCCTTTTGTGGCCGTGCCCGACCTAAGGGAGGCCTCACGTTGGATGGTCATGGGCTGGAGTTGGAGGCTTCGTTTTCCGTTTCCTGCTGATCCAGCGGTGCTACGGTTGCTAGAACCTGCATCGGCTGGGCGGATTCTACTTCAGCTTGCTCACCGCCTCCGAGTTCCTCGAGCTTGCGGTTGAATTCCTCTGTATTCATGGATGAGGCGCCGTCAGCCTCTTCCCCGATCTCGAGCTCCTTCGTCAAGCGATTGTATTCTTCTGTGCCTATTGAGGAGGCATCGTCGGAATTTGGGCTCAAGTTACCGAGGATTGATTCCTCGGGGTTTCCGGCTTCCTCTTGTCCCGGAGCGTCGCTGTCTCCGACTGCTTCAGCAGATCCGGAGCGACGTTGTTTCCGGGTGCCTCAACCTGCAAAGGATCGGCCTCGTCCTGGTGGAGGGCGTCTCCTGCGGTATGGGCCAAGAAGTGCATGAAGTGACACCTTTGCTTCTCTAACACCTGGGAGACCCAGGCGGATCTGCATTGGTCTTCCACCGTTTTCATGCTCAGGGCGGATTGGGTGGGCTTTGATTTTTCGATCTAAGGCGGAACCTTCCTTAAGAAGTTCTGCGACTCAGATCGGATCTTCGCGACGGCGTCCGGCTCGGCGCGGACGCGTCGGCGTTAACGATGTGTTTCCGTCGGAATCGACGGTCTCGCCGATGAAGATGTGGATGCCGCCGATTGGGACGATGGAGAGCTTGACGGGGTTTGACCTAGCCGGAATCCGGAGTCGTCGGAGGACGATCGGAAAATTCCGGCGTGATGCGCGGCGATCGAGTCGTCGTAGCTTCCCATGGCGGAGCCCTCCGTTCGGCCTCCGGACGCCTCGGGCCCCACGGTGGCGCCAGCGTCGTTGCCTATTCGACGGTACCCGGAGGAGGGATCCTCACGAGGGGAGAAGAAGTAGGGGCCATAGGCGGAGTGCACACGGGACGGTGGTACGCGAGTTACCCGGCTTCGGAACACCTGCGATGACGGGCCTCTGCTTATGCCGAGTCTGGGCGCTTGCGCGTTGTTACAATGGTTGTGGTTGTCCCTCTAGGGCTCCCGGGATCCGGCTTATAAGGCGCACGGATCTAGGGTTTACATGGAGAGTCCTAGCCGGAATACAAGTTGCCTAACTACGGTACAATATCTTGCCGTGTACATCAAGGATCCGCCTTCCTCATGGTCGTGCTGGATCCGGATACTTTATGGGCTTCCACGGATCCGGCCTCCTTCGTAGGTCGGTTGGGATCCGGCTCCATGTTCTGGGCTGGACTTCATCCTTCATGATCAACAACAACTGGGCCGCCCGATGGGCCCCATGCCACCATCACCGTCTGTGGGCCACCCGCCGGATCTAGGCCTTGTCGTTGATATACCCATAAAGTATACCCACAACAGGTCCGCATGGAATCGACCCAACACCAGAGACGGTAGCAACATTGGCCATGAAAGTCGTCACCAACCGCTGCCACTGCTGCATCAGCTCCTGCGCCCACATTGATGCCAATGGCGCTAGAAGCTATGCGGGCATTCATGGCAAATGCTACTTAAAATGGCCTTGCACCCAGGGCCAGGCCATTGACAGAAAGCCAACAAATCGCCGCCACCACTGCCATCGATGAAGATGCCATCCTGGTTGAAGAAGGAGACGAACAACTATGAGGCAAGCTCCTCATCGCGTCGCTGTCTTCGGTCCTCACCATCACGATGCTCACCTCCACATGCCTGAAATTTGCCAACACCTCCACGCGCGGTAGATTTCGTCGGGCCGCAAGCCGCTATGGTGGAGGCGCGCCACCAGCCGCCTGATGTCTACACACGGTTCTGTTCTTGTAGATAGTGTTGGGCCTCCAAGTGTAGAGGTTTGTAGAACAGCAACAAGTTTCCCTTAAGTGGATCACCCAAGGTTTATCGAACTCAGTGATGTAGAGGTCAAAGATATCCCTCTCAAGCAACCCTGTAATTACGATACAAGAAGTCTCTTGTGTCGCCAACACACTCAATATACTTGTCAGGTGTATAGATGCACTAGTTCGGCGAAGAGATAGTGAAATACAAGTAATATGGACGATTATGAGTGGTAATGGCAATCTGAAATAAAAATAGCAGCAAACAAACATGTAGCAGAACCGGTTTTTCAATGCTTGGAAACAAGACCTAGGGATCATACTTTCACTAGTGGACACTCTCAACAATGATACCATAATTGAATACACAGATATTATCACTTCACTATACTACTCTGAACCACTCTCCGATTTGATAATAAACACAAATTCACTGCGTAGGGATGCATAAGCATTCCTTAAAGTTTGCATTCCCAATCTATGGACACCCCCACGATGTCACTTTGAGCATAGAAAGATGGTACTAACTAGTCACCACAATTGATAAGTATTTCTATAAATTAAGCATAAGAAATAAACACGGTGTGCACGCTGTCACCTTCACACCGTTGGACAAGGTATCCCCGGAGATCACATAATAAAACCACTTGAGTAGCACAATAGTTGAAGAATAATATCTACTTATTCAACTAGATTACAAAGCTCATGATCACATAAAGATCATATATGGAGAGATAGATAGACCACATAGCTACCGGTAAAGCCCTCAGCTTCGGGGGAGAACTACTCACTCCTCATCGTGGGAGTCGGCAATGGCGATGAAGATGGAGGTGGAGTCGATGGAGATGGCTCCGGAGGCAATTCCCCGTCCCGGTAGGGTGCCGGAATAGAGACTTCTGTCCCCCGGATCTTGTCTGCGACGGCGGCGGAGCTATGGAACTTTTCGTGGACGGAGGCCGATTAATTATGGGTTTTTGCATCGGGAGGCATTTATAGGCGGAAGGGCGAGGTCGGTGGAGGCCAGGTGGCCCCACACCACCCATAGGTGTGGGCCACGGGCCAGGCCGCGCCTAAGCATGGTCTGGCCACCCTGTGGCCCCCTTTGTTTCTCTTCCAGACTTCGTCTTCGTTACGGAAAAATAAGATCTTCGGCTTTTCTTTCGTCCAATTTTGAGAATATTTCCTGTACAACTTTTCTAAAATACAAAATATCAGAAAATTGGGAACTAGCACTGTGACATCTTGTTAATAGGTTAGTGCCGGAAAATGTATAAAAGTGCAACGAAGCATGAGCAAATCATATAGAAATTGGTGTAAAACAAGCATGAAGCATCAAAAATTATAGATACGTTTGAGACGTATCACCGTCCTATGCACGGGAGCGGAACCGCCACTATGTCCCGGTGCTGGAGTGCCAGCGGATGTGGCGGAGGCATACCCGTGCCTGGACTGACTGTAAACGAAGATGCGTCGTCGCATCCCTGGCTCCCGTAGGCGTTGCGGTTTGACCGCGCGTACCTACGGGCAGACTTCTGGTGGACCTTCCTCGCCTAGGAGCACGAGGCGCGGAGGGCTTCCATGGAGGTGCATGACTTCGAGACCGGCGAGGACTACGGTCACCTCGCCATGGCTACCGACGAGCAGGATGAGGAGGACGACGACGACGAGGAGGACGCGACTCACGCTGCGAAAGTGGTAGTGAAGCAGGAGGCGCTCGTGTCAGAAGACTATGATGAGGCTGTGGCAATCGCCCGAGCCATCAAGGAGTCGAAGGCGGCGGAAAAAGGCAAGTCATCATGGGAGGGGCTGGACCGATGTCGTCCGGCTCACTGCCATGGTGCCGCACGCGCCACCGCATGCCGCGTGGGAAGGGCAGATGGTGTCGGCTCCATATGCCGCATCCAACTCCACCACAATACATGTCGTCGGAGTACCTTACGTGGACGCAGTAGGGGTCATGGGCACCCCCACGATGAGCGACCTTACGAGCGACGAGGAAGAGTATTATGCGTCAGCGCCGTCGACTCCGGCGCCGGGAGCGCATCAGCCGTAGTGAGGGTTTTTTCTTTTATTTTATTTTCTATGTAAAATTATCTTTGAAATGAATGAAATCTTTCAAGATTTCACATGCTCTTAGTTTACTTTTTTTTAAATCTTTGGCCAACGAGCCATCGCGGCCGGCTGGACACACTAGCCTGCCCGGACCGCGACATAAATTTTATTTATGGAAAAAGTCTATTTCAAACCCTGAATTCCTAGTAGTTCGGCAGATCAAACCCCGAAGTCCAAATCTCGGTTGTTTGTACCCTGAACTTACCAATCCCGGTCTAAATCGAACCCTAAAGCTGTTTTTACAGGAAATAAGATTAAATATGAAATTAATAGTCTCAATGACTATATGGGCCTACATGTCATAGGCCGGGCATGTCTCCCTCATATCGCCCTCCCCTGAAGCGACCGAAGCGCTGGTTGCCACCGCCGCGGTTCGTCACTGTTCTAGGATACCCCGGACGAATCCAAGAGCACCATCAGCTTTGCCTCGCGGTCTTTGTTCACCTAGTAGAAGGAATTGAATCGGGTTACAGGGAATCATCGCTAGTTGACTTCTTCCTGTCCGCGGACGCCGCTCGTTGTTGTCCTAGCCATCGCCTCCGACCTCCCCAAGCCAAACCAACCCACCAAGACACTCCTGGTGAGCTGCATGTCCTCTGCGACTAATCCCCTTTTCCTCATGAGCGCCGGTTTTCGCTGCTGTCAATTGTTGTCGTCCGCCGTTCCTCCGGTCGTGGGCCCCCGTCGCTCTAGACCTGCATGCTCTGGAGCCCCCATGTGCCCAATAATGTGGCATCCCAGAGAGGTAGCGCAGGTCCGCGCCGCAGAGCACATTATGCACAGGCTCTTGAGGGTGTGTGCCCTCGGGTCCATCTCGGTCGCCCCATTGCACTGCCGATATCGCGGCAAGGAGGCCCTCGATTTCAGGGGGCGATAGTGGCGAGAGGAGCGGCGAGACGATGAGATGGGCTTGTTCACTGCGGCGCCGCTGGAAAATTTTCGATTCGGCTCAAAGATTTGGGGAAGAAGACGAGTATGACACACTGGCCCCACTGTCAGTGAGAGTATCCTTTAATCCCGACCGGGATCGTTGCTTTCCCGGTTCACCAAACACCTACAGGGTTTAATTTAGACCGAGATTGGTAAGTTCATGGTACAAACGACCGGAATTTGGACTTCGAGGTTTGATCCGCCAAATCACTACGAATTTAGGGTTTGAAATGGACTTTTTCCTTTATTTATTCGCGGCATGATGTAATCGGATAAAACTCAATTGTTTAGATTGGGTGGAGCCCGCTGGAGACCACCTTGCTATCCCTACTACCGCTACCCAGAATACAACAATGGGCAGTTTTTTCTGTTCATCCCTATCCACTCTTGTCGTGGACACTGGAAAATGCGACGTAGTACATCTCCACTCTTGTCGTTCACCACCTCCGTCCTCCGGCGGTGCACTTCCTCGCCTGATCGCCTCTGCTCTCCGCTTCCGATCATGGACGCCGTCGCCTTCTCCTCCGCTGCAAACCTCAGCCCCTCGCCGTTCAGCTCCGGCTCGCCGTCCTCCCGCGCCCACCGCCTCTGCCTCGGCGACTCACGGCGGCGGCACCACCCGCTTCCGGCCGTCCGATCCCATCACTCCGCCTCCGTATCGCACCACGATGTGGTGATCGTGGGCGCCGGGATCGTCGGGCTCTCCATCGCCCGCCACCTCCTCCTCCACACCCCGCTCTCCGTCGCCGTCGCCGACGCCGCCGTCCCCTGCTCCGGCGCCACCGGCGCAGGTACCCCTCCCCTCGGCACGCGCGCGCGCGTAGTTTGGGGATGCATCACGCCCCTATGATTTTGATTCCGGTTCTGCTGCTGCTGCTGCAGGGCAGGGGTACGTGTGGATGTCGTACCGGACGCCCAAGAGCGATACGTGGGAGCTGGCGGCGCGGAGCAAGCAGCTGTGGGAGGACCTCGCGGCTGAGATGGACGGCCTTGGCGGCGGCGGCGCGCGTGAGAGTATTGGGTGGATGAAGACAGGTAGAGCTATGTGATAGTGATCGATAAGTCGTTGACTCATTGTGATCAAATTGTGCATTTCCTACTCCCTCCGTCCATAAATAGATATCTTCGATTTTTCTAAATTTGGATGTGATCTATACACTAAATAGTGTCTACATACATCCAAATTTTGACAAATCTTAGACAAGGTAGTAACAGAGTACAAATCTATGACTGCAGTGAAAAAACTACAATAGCACAGATTTCACTATGACTGACTACAAATCTATGACTGCAGTATAATTTAGTTTGAAATGGTAGTAACAGGTTAATTTCCAAGATTTCACTATGTTAACTAATGCTACTTTAGACTCCTTACTTTCTGATGCTATGTGCAGCTTGAATTGACTATGCTAGATGTCTTTTTGTTTATGATGTATGCTCGATGCCATGTTATTCATTTCTCAGTCACGGCTAGAGTTTAAATAGAAATTAAGTGAAATGCTTGTTTTGTTAAGGAAGCTTATTAGTTGGAAGAACCTCTGAAGAGATGGCTACACTAGAGGAAAAGACCAAGGTTATGTCTCAGGCAGGCATAAATGCAGAGTGCTTGTCCGCCACTTCACTGCATGCGTTAGAACCAGCACTCAGTGTCGGAAATGATGGTGGTGCTATGTTCGTACCTGATGACCGCCAAATTGATGCATTACAGGCCGTGTCTTTGATTGAAAAGGTTTCTTCTCTACAACACTTCGATCTATGATAAGTGCAATTACCAGAATCTGGCACATCCCTAACTGTTAACATTTTCTCCTTTTAGACCAATAACTCATATTCCCCGAAAGGGAGATACATGGCGCTCTACAATGATCCTGCCATGTCATTGATCAGGTACGAAGATCATTTCTTTTCTGACAACTTTTGTTAGTTAGCACAAGAGCACTACAGCTACCATGCTACTGGACTTGCAGAAAAGTAGCTTGTATGTTAGCTTGATGATGATGTTCTCTACTTGTCTGTTAGGATGCTTTTTCAATGATCCCAGAGCCATTTCCATTTTTCTGCATTATTGATGTTGGTTTTATGTAATACAGATCAGAGGTTACTGGAAGAGTTGAAGCTGTCCAAACTTCTAAGAACATCTTATATGGAAGAAAAGCTATTGTAGTTGCTTCTGGTGCTTGGACACGATCCTTATTGCATAATTTGCTAGGACCAAATTCTACGTTGGATATTCCTGTCAAGCCACGAAAGGCATGTGATATTCTTACATTTTCTTGAGTTAAACTTTGATGTGAAAATCTTTTGACTGGCTTTCTTTCTGTCACTTACAGTGACACTGTTGTGTACTTTCCTATCTTCTTTCTGATTTTTGCTTTGTAAATAAAATTTCTTGCAAGATACTATTTGCATATACTAGGCATGCACCCAACACTCAAAACTAGCCTACGAAAATGACACTCACTCTAGCTAACATTAAACTATGTCAAACTGTTGACCACATTTATTCCCTAATGTAGTTTTCACATGTTGTTCCTTTCTGTATGGTATTTTGAAACTGATTGTTCCGACATCTAATAACATAAGAAGTGTGATATTTACATTACCCATTCCAGGGTCATCTGCTTGTGTTGGAAAACTTTGACAGGCTTAAGCTGAATCATGCCATAATGGAGCTAGGATATGTTGACCATCAGGGTGCTAAGTCAGATAGCTTACCTTTGTCTTCAAAATTCAATGAAGATGAGGATGCCGCTTCATCCGTATCAATGACCGCAGGATTAAATGCCAAGGGGCATTTAGTTCTGGGTAACCTACAGTCCAAACTTATCCATTGTTCCCTCAGACACTATTATCTTCCCCTTTCAACTTCCGTCAGCTATATTAGAAAAAACTATATCCCTGGATCAACGCATTCCAATTTTTGACAGGAAGCAGTCGCGAGTTCAAAGGATTTTCGAGGGAGGTTGATAAATCAATATTGAAGAGTATATGGGACCGTGCAGGGGAATTCTTTCCCGCCCTCAAGAATATTAGTCTTGATATTTATGAGGCCAAAGAAATCAGAATCGGGCACCGCCCATATAGTAAGCGCCTTCCATGTTAGAGCAAAGCAGAAATATATAATGTGATATTATTAGCATTGCAGTCTCTTTTGATACTAACGGAAAGAAATAACTCATCTGTTTCAGTGCCTGATGGGAAACCAGTTATTGGCTTTGTTCCGGATATGTCAAATCTTTTGATTGCGACAGGACATGAAGGCTGTGGACTTTCTTTGGTAAGTGGATTGTGTAAACCTTCTTCAGTTAATGTTTTCCTTCTTTGTGCTTTCTATTTAGTTAGGCAGTTGAGCATAAGACATCTGCAGGCTCCTGGACAACAGGAGTTAGCACAGATAGCCCATCCCAGCCCCCATTCCTGGGAATTTTCCCATTCATTACATATAAATAATTTTGAATTGTGCTACCCTGATCGTATTTTTTGTACTTAGTTTAAGAGATGACCAGTAGAATGACCCTGCACGTGGACATCATATTCGAACTGGGATGGATGAAACTATATGTCACAACACGCTCTGCTTTCTTTTGATCCCTTTGCACTGCAGTGTTGATCTTTTTCTTAATGCCTTCTGAGTTTCCATATACATATGCTGGAAGCCAGAAAGGCTAGTGCTATCTAGAGCAAAGATGAAGCTTTACTGATATGCATACTCTGGTGGTTTTCGAACACCAGAAGGCTAAAGCCTAAAGCGCTGTCTTGCTGTGCGTGAGCAAGTGCCCTCTACTTTGGTAATGTGTCATTACTGGCTAATATTGACACTCTGAACTGATCGACCTACAAATAGCTCAAAAAATTGTTGATATCTGCAGAGGCATCACGGATGTTTGGATCCTAAAGTGTACACATCTTCTCTAGACTACACACTTTACTTAACATAACATATTTACCATTTTCGATATAGATATATGTAATTTTCTGTTTAAAGTACGTTCCTTTCTGCATAAGAAAATCACTGAACCTGCTATATGCTTTCGTCACTCTCAGAGTAAGCATGGCATTCCTATGAAATCTTGCATCCTCGATCGAATAGAACAATAGTTTGCTGATATAGGCAAATAATTACAATTAGGAGTTATAGGTTCACATTCTTAATCGTAGAGATCAATTTGACTGGTATTTATCGTTTTAAGAAGTTACGAGAATTGATATTCTTCTTGTGCCAATTTTACTTCAGTCATTAGGTACTGCTGAAATGGTCACGGATATGATTCTTGGTAATGCTGGAAGAGTGGACTTCACGCCTTTCTCCATAGAAAATAGATTTTCAGGTAATTCAGATGAATGTCATGGTAATTATTTTGCGATTAAATTGCTCATATGGTTCAGCACCACGACAATTTTTTCATGTCTGCAACTGTCTCAAATTAGGACTGATATAGACGGAAATCCAATTCGGCCCCCGGGTGCATATGAACCCATTGTTTGAAAGCACTTTTCAAAATCTCAGAAAATTCAGGATAAAATATTCGCATGTACATACGGACATTTTAGATGTGCACATTTTTTATATTTTGAAATTTGTATTTTATGCATTTTTCATAATAGGTTCATATGCATTTGGCTCGAGCCAAAACACCACCTCCTGATATAGGTCCTCAATTTTTTTCAGACAGACCTATATAACATATCAACTCGATTTACCTTAGCTTCCAAACCCCTATTTATATGTGTCTTGATGTTCTACTGGTATTTTTCTTCTGAACCTCACAATTCTCACTGTAGCTCATCGCTATTCCGCATGCCGCATATCGGTTCATTACACAAAGTATAGTGGATGGAAATTCCCATGCTTCTTTTGGCAAATCATAATGCATATCCATTCAAATTTTGTTTTTAATGGATTTACCTTCTTTTAAAAGTTGACGCAGTAGCAATTAAAATGTCAAAATTTGGGAAGTGAATTGCATGTTTTCGAGGAAACGCAAAAGCCTCGCGTTTCGATTCATTGATAGAGAGTAAAGTACAAGCCCGGAGGGGCCACACCCGAGGATACAACTCCACACCCTACAAACTAGGCCGCTGGAAGTATTTTTGTAAGGCCCGACGCCCCCGCTTGTCACCACGCCCTGGCTTCTGCCTTGATTGTGTCGAGCAGACCGGGGATGTCGGGTTGCACGCCGTCAAAGATGGCCACGTTGCGCCATTTCTAGAGGCACCAAGCTGTGAGGATGGTCAGCGAAGAGGTACCCTTACGAGCCGCGGTAGGGGCTGAATGGACGGCCATCTGCCACCAGTCCACAAGTGAATTGCATGCTGGTTCTTCCCTTACATCTGTCAGTACCTAAATCATTAGTATGTATCCTAGGTGCAAAATATGTTGGTTTTAGTACAAAGGATGATGCCACAGGGTTTGCTTCTTCTGCTTAAGGAACTTTGTCATCCACGCAACTGGGTTATGGGCTATCCTTTCACCCCTGATGTCCTCCAAAACCAGTAGTCCAATTTGACTTTTAGGTTAGCTACTGATGCTTTCTTCTAGTCGATGCACTCAGTGGGTAACTGCTGCTTGGATCCTTCTTGTTACATAATGGTCATTGGCACAACTTATGACTGAGGGTGCTGAAATTTGATCTTGAGAACCGCCGAGAAGCATTCCTCCAGTCTGATCCAGATATCATCATCACTTCGAACTCCTGATAGCTAATGCGGCCATCCTGTTGCATATGCATGTAAAATGTCAATTATCCTTTTTTTTGTGTAATTGGGATTAGAAAATCCCATAAATGGCACGGTTGCTGCATGGGTTTTTTGTTATATTAGAACTAGGAAAAAACTGTGCAAACATATCAGCAAATTATGGGGACTGTTGTTGATTTACGCTTCTTCCCAAGTGTAGTAATTTCACTTTGTCAAACATTAGTTTGCACTTCACGAAAATGAAAGAGGGGAAAGAGATAGTAGTAGTTTCCTGGCATGATCTTTCACTGGAAGCAACTTGAAACATGGTCCTTTTTGATTAATTTGTTTTGTGAACTGACCTTATCCGTGTCAACATCACGTATAATGTCTTTGACCACTTGCTCATTAGGACCTAGTTCATCATCACCTAAAGCCTCCATCAACTCCTCCATTTCAATATATCCATTGCCATCTTTGTCAAAGTATTTGAAAGCTTTAGGTAGGTACTCCTCATTACTCATCTTTTTGATGTGAAGTAAGACTGTCACAAACTCCTCACAGTCTAATGTGCCATTTCCATCTATGTCACCCTGGAAAAGGAAGAAAGTATGTTAGAACATAATATAGACTTGTGACCAATACTTGGTTGTAGTTGCATTTAGACTCATGCCAAAACTGGGAAAACTAGATATGTCCACTACCAAGTACTCGATTATGAGATAGGCCCTGTGTAATTCCACTTCTGGAAAATGGCACTGCTACCTTGTTGAGATTGTTCGGATCTCATTATAAACGAAATATCCTCTAAATGGAAGAAAATGGCCATCGGAATATCTCGGAATCGGGTACTTTGCAATGGCATGTAACTTGATTTCCAGTAGCATGTCATTTTTCATTGTATTTGTACACCTTCCATTTGATTTATTTTAATCTAGTTTCCACTATCGAAATAATCCTAACTATCTTTTTCACATGACAGCAATGAAAATATCGTGATATCGAATTGCATACAGTAGGCACTCACAGCTTCTAACAGCATTTGTATCTCTGTTTCTGGAACAGAGTGACCATTTATCCGCAGGCCCTCCTTTAGCTCCTCAAGCGTCAAAGATCCGTCCTTGTCCTTGTCCATCGTGTGGAACATCTGAGTGTAGTTGTCGATCTCCTCCACTGGTAAACTCTTGGCGACGATCTTCATTTATCATTGGCAAATGATTCACATCGAAGAATATGACACCGGAAGAAAATCAAGAAACAATGTACCTAGTTCTGTACAACTTACTCCAAGTGCCTTCTTTTTGAACTTGTTCATGGATGAGAATTGCTTAAGTCTGGATCGAACAAGCTCCCCAAGCGACACATTTGGAGCCTTATCGGCGTTCTTGAGCCACGGATGCTCTGTTTTGCAGGAGGAGGAATGCTCTTAGTTGTGCATCTCTGGACTTCAAGTTTTCCAATATAATATCAATAAATAATCAAATTTATTGCATAGTTCTAGCATGTGGGTTATGAATGCATATTGTGTTTGTTTGGTATGTCATTACCAACGACTTGCTTTGCTGTCAAGCGGGTAGAAGGGTTGGGATCAAGCATCTTCTTGACAAGGTCCTTTGCAGCGCGGGAAACCTTGGGCCATGGCTCCCTCTCGAAGTTGATTTCACCCCGGATTATGGACTCGGCAATTCGCTCGTCGGTGTCTGCACTCGATCCAGCGCGCGGGCATGAGCATCGGAAATCGTAGCCATGCATGCTGAAGAGGATGAAGATTGAAGCAAGCAAGAAAAACATATGCACCTCCCCAGAAAGGAGGGACTCCGCACAGGAGGATGTAGAGGATGATGCCGGCGCTCCAGACGTCCACCTCGGGGCCGTAGCTCCTCATGAGCACCTCCGGCGCCATGTAGATCCCGCTGCCGACCACCTCGGTGAACTGTTCCCCAGGCTTGAAGAAGACGGAGAGGCCGAAGTCGATGGCCTTGAGCGGCGAATCCTCAGACTTGCTGGCGAAGAGGAAGTTCTCGGGCTTGAGGTCCCTGTGCATGACCCCATTGTCGTGGCAGAGCTGCACGACCTGGGCAATGGTGCGGCCGATCTTGGCAGCGGCGCGCTCCGTGTAGTGGCCACGGGCAAAGATGCGGTCGAAGAGCTCGCCACCCTCGCAGAGCTCCATAACCAGGTGCACGCCCTTGGGATCCTCGCATGCCTCGCGGAGCCGCACCACCGGCAACTCCCCGCCGTCTTCGAGCGCCGACATGCGCCGCAGGATCTCTACCTCCCGCCGCACGTCGTCGGCGTCGGCGCGCCGGCGCAGCCGCTTCCGCTGGATGGTCTTGCACGCCAGGGCCTCCCCGGTGGCCGCGTCGTCGCACCGGCGCGTCACGCCGAACTCCCCGCGCCCCAGCTCGGCGCCGAGCCGGAACCGCTTCGCGAAGCACTCCCCCGACGGGCCGCACTGGTCGGCCTCGCCGAGGATGGGCCCGCTCCGCCTCCACTTGCCCTTGCGCTTCTTCTTGCCGTCGCCGCTGTTGCTGTTGTCGGGGGAGCAGCGGCCCGGCTCGTCGCTGCTGGGCGCGGGGAGGATGGCGGCGGCCGCGCGCCTCCGTTGCATTTGCAGCAGCTTGGAGGCCGCGATGACAGAGTAGCAGCCACCCATGGCGCCCACCGCCCGGACGCCGCGGGAGCTCGCTGTCTCCGCCGCGCGCGCGCGCACCCCCTTCCCTCTCCTTGGGATTGAATTGATTCGCGCGCGTGCTCGGGGGAGGGAGGAAAGGGGAAGCCACCGGTGGAGGAAGGAGGACCCCGTGGCTGGCCGCTCGTCTCGGAGTCGGCGCGCCACTTCTTGCGTGGCAAATCCAGGCCACCCGTACAGCCGGCGTACGGAAGCAAGAACGCCGGGCCGGGCCGGATAGGCCCATGCTTGCTAGAGGCCTTGTTGCAAGGGATGATGATGCTAGTGCAATGCCACAAATCGGAACCTTATTAGTAGGAGGATCATGAGTTGATGACACTAAGGGCACGAACAATGGGGTGATGTCAGCCTTCTTTTAGTGATGCCACGTCAGATTTTTGCTTAGTTGGAGGAGAGAGAATGAAGAGAGAGAAGGTTGTGTTCCCTTAGCTAAGGGATCATCTCTTAGGAAATAAGGGAAGACTATTTTCTCCATTGTATCACATATGTCTTCCCTTAGCAACAAATTTCCTACCAAAATTTAATTTTTCATATTAATTGCTAGAGATGGTTGTATGAGATAATGCGTTGTATGACTTATATCTAATGTCTTCTCTAGCTGACATGGCGGGGTAAAGGAAGGCACGTCTTCCCTACCATTGTACATGCCCTAATGCAATGAAACAACAATCTCGACGCGGTAATCATACTAGGTAACCCCAGACACAGTTTGGTCTCAAACCGGCAAAACCGCCTGCCTAGTAGGCACTGCACCGAATCACCGATTTAGGGCATGTACACCGGCGTCCAGTCAGCCGTCTGGAAGGGATGACAGCAAGGATTTTAGATGAGGTGGAGCGAAGAAAAGGAAGAGAGAGAAACAGCCTGTCGGTAGAATTACAGACGATCTGTAGCGCTGAAAAATCGGTCGCTACCGACGGCCTTCAACCATTGTACTATTTTCTCGTACATCTTAGCCTACAACCGCCTCCTTTCACATCGGATCTAGTTTTCCAATCCTCCACACCTCGCCGCCTAGAGCTGATGAGAAGCCGGCCAGAGCAAGATGCATGCAGCTGTTCATGGGGAGACTAGTTGTTGCCGGCGGTGAAACTCTCCTCCAGGCCCATCAATGAATTCGTTGAAGAACCGATTGACAAAATCAGTTAGCTCGTGATGACATCTGAGGAATTCGGATTGATTGATCAATCGTTTGCAGTCAAAGAGCTTCTTGCCCTCGCCACCGCGGCAGCTTGAAGATAGTTCGACCATCTCATATGATTGCTGATTCCGCTAGTATTTATACGGCTCTGCGCGTCACTGGCTTGTAATCATTTGCTTTTGTTCTTTCCCGCGGGATTAGGATCAATGGAGGAGGTGGGCAGTTACATTACAGACGACCAAAGACACGAACCAATGTACACGCTGTTTCTAATGCCGTCTATTGATGACATGGAGCAATATTACAGACGGAGGGTGTCTAGACTATTGTACATGCCCTTATGCCGGGTTGAGCTGGTTTCCTGCTGAAACCACCAACAATGATGCAGACCCGGAGTTGGCTGCCTACTGGCCTCCATCCCGTCATTTTTGAAGCTGAACAGTGAGTTTCCTCACTGCATATATTTTTATTAATTTTATGGGTAGCAAAAAGCTATATACAGGCAGTGCTAGAGAAAAGCACTTAAACAAAAAAGAGAAAACTAACTAAAGGATCAAACAAAATTATCTACCCAAACCTTTAGTCCCGCATAAGATTTCCTTCCGGCCTTGTGCACGAGGAGATGCAGTTCATCCTTTAGTTTATGCTTGGTTCTATATAGGCTGGGAGTAAGACCTTTGAAGATGAAATCATTACATGTAGTCCATATCGACCAACATATGAGCATTTCCATGAAGAAAGGCTAGAAGCACTTTGATGCTCTGTATGTAGCTTTGAATAACATTCTGCATTGTAACTTGAGGAAGATTCCAGAGAGGGCACATATACTTCCAACGTTGAACTGCAAATGAGCAGGTGAAGAACAAATGATCCCTGGTCTCAAGAACCGCTTCATTGCACATGATGCATGTGTAATCATTCATAAAAAAGTTATTCCTCTGCAAGAGGGCTCTGGTATTGAACCGATTGTGAATTAGTAACCAGAAGAACACTCTATGCTTATCCTGACAATTCCGTAACCATGAGATAGCAGGTATAACAGTATCATGTTGCATCAAAGATTTATATGCAGAAGAAACCTTATAACATGTCCCACTTGCACTGACTGCCCAGTTATCTTTATCTTGTGATAAGTGTGTTGTCTGCACCAGATCCACAAATGCATGGTATTCAACCATAGTTTCTACTGATAATGGCAAGTGAAAAAGCTAAGTATTGGGAGTATTGATAACTTCCCAGATTGATTGGGAGACATTCTTGACATATGTAAAGAGGAAATGCCATTTATGTGCCAATATTTTTTGTCCCCATTTGTCTGACCAAAATAAAATGGATTTGCCATCCTGTAGTGTGCATAAGGACATGTCCTTGTAAGTGCCCAAAGATTTGAGACAATCCCTCCACCGGAAAGAAATATCTCTTGAACGAAGAGGTGGTAGAACAGTTTGATAATAAGATTCCCAGACTAGGTTCACCCAAGGAACAGATTCCTTGTTATAGAACTTATGTATATGCTTCATTAGTAGATAATCATTCTGCACTGACAATTTCAAAACTCCAAGCCCTCCCTGATCGCCCTCCCTGATCCTTTGGTCTACAAACAAGGTCCCATGAAGCCAGTGGTGGGATTTTACTATCTAAGTCATTACTTCTCCATAGACAGTGTACTTGTCACACTGATCCAAGACCCACTGATATATTTTCAAGGTGCTCATAGCAAAGATGGATAAAGATGATAGAACTGAGTTGACCAGTCTAAGCTTGCTTCCATAATTCAAGTACATGGCACATGAGGGCAATCTTATTTGTATACACATAATGAGAGGCATAAAGTACTCCTTTGTAGGTTTGGTAGTACTTAGAGGAAGTCCCAAATAAAGAAAAGGAAGATTCCCCAGCAGACAGTTGAGGGCAGATGTGTACTGGCTTACACAGTCATCTGGAATGTTAATGGGAATTAAATTGGATTTCTCATAATTCACTTTGAGTCGATTAGCAGCCCCAAAAGTATGCAATAACTCCTTCAGATGTACCAATTGTGAAATATCAGCTGGCATAATAACAAGACGGTCATCTGCGTATTGTACAATTGGGTAGTCTGAGGAGCAATGGAGAGAAAGAGGTCTTTGTATGTGCTCATTCAGCAAAGCATGATTAACCAAAGTTTGGAAAGTGTTAGCAGCAAGCACAAAAAGTAAAGGATACAGAGGATCTCCCTATCTGACTCCTCTTTTACATTTGAAAACAGACCTGGAACTCCATTTAGGAAAACTGATGAAGTGGCCGATGACAGAATTTGCATGATCCAAGCACACCATTTGTCTCCAAACCCCTTTATTCTCAAAACCTCAATGATGAAAGAATGGTCCAATTTATCAAATGCCTTTTCAAAATCAAGTTTAAGCTCCTTCTTAGATTTATGGAAAAGATGTATATATTCATAAGACCATGCCAGGCAATCTTGAATAGTTCAGTTTTGATAAATCCATATTGGTTCTCATGAATAAGTTGCATTATGATGGTCTGTAACCTATTTGCCAAAAGCTTTGTGATGAGCTTGAGGGTACAACTTAGAAGGGAAATCAGCTTAAAATCATGTACATTAGAGGCATCATCTTTCTTGGGGACCACAGTAATGAAGCAGCTATTAATGCTTTCAAGATAGAGAGAACCTTGGTGAAATTGATTGCATAGATCATAGAAATCCTTTTTTACAATGGGCTAACATTTCTGCAGGAATTCAACATTGAAACCATCTGGACCAGGGGATTTGTTATGAGGAAAATCAGCCACCACATCATCTATTTCATGTGTAGTGAAGGGCTCTTCCAGAAAATCCAGATTTGGATGTCTACTTAACAGAGAGGAAATCTCATTCAGTCCAGTAATAGTTTCAATTTGTCCCAATCTCTCTTTGTATGATTGCAGAAGAATTTCAGCCTTGTCACTATGCTCAGTCACTGTGTCTCCATTGGGCTTTGAAATGGAAGCTATATGATTCTTTCTTTTTTGATTGGAAGCCGTTGCATGAAAAAGCCTGGAATTCTCATCACCCAATGTGACCATTTAATCTTGCCTCTCTGTTTCCAATAGGCAAGTTGTTGCTTGAGGAGACTAGCTAAATGCATTTTCATGGATGTTCTGAAATTCCTTTCCATGGATGAAAGGTCTCGAAAATTCTCAATGGCATCAATTAGAGAAATAAGGCTATTTAAATCTTGTACATCCTGATTGATGGAGGAGATGGAATTGGACCATTTCTTCAGTTCTTTTCGAAGGATTTTAAACTTAGCGGTGATCATTTTTGTTACATCAGCATAATGAATGGACTGATTCCAGGTGTTCACAACAGTAGCCAGGAAATCAGGATGTTCCAGCCATCTGTTCTCAAATCTGAAGATTACTGACTTTGGAATTGATGTCTGGATGGAAGTGACACAGGGCACGTGATCTGAAGTAGTCATAGCTAGATGTAAAGCCATAGTATTAGGGAATGTTGTGGACCAGGCAACTGAAGACAAAAACCAGTCCAACCTTTGAAGGAGAGGGGAATCCTGCATATTACTCCATGCGTACTTTCTTCCTTTGAGAGGGATATCCACCCGCCCCAAATTACTAATTGCTTCATTGAACAGCAGCATTTCATTTACATTGCCTCCCTCTCTGTTTCTATCTTGTGGTGATCGAATTAAATTAAAATCACCCATAAGTAACCAGTTCTCATCATCAGGAATAACAATGTTATTGAGCCGGTGTAAGAAATCTTGTTGCTGACTATCTTGACAAGGAGCATAGATATTTGTCAGTGTCCAAAATAAGTCTGACTTGGTGGATTGTAATTTAACAGAAATTGCATAATTATTTTGGAACACACATCTGCCTCTGAAAACAGAACTATCCCAAACTATAATGATCCCACCATATCTCCCAACTGAAGGGACAAAAACAAAAGAATCAAAATTTCTTGGACAAAAGTTCCTACCAACTCTTCTCTGACCTAATGCTAGGGCGCTTCGCTAGCGCTTGCGCCCACAACCTGCTCGTCCAGTAGCTTGACCGAGTTTGATGTATGCCCGCCATGCAAAAATTTCTTTCTCTTGCGTAGGCATGGACATTGACGATGCATTTACGAACTGAGCAATTGCATATGCTTACATAGATGGGTAGTAAGTCAGTCGAGTTTTTCTATAAAAAAATATCACCAGATCATTGTCGGACTATGTGGTTGTGTTGTTGTGAACTATTCATATTTATGGACAATAATTATTTTATTTATCTCTATCACTTTATTGAAAATATGATGATCAAATTTTAATGCCAATGGCCAATTGGCCAGTTCTGGCCAAAATGGTTAGCGTGGATACAATGGGTCGTTGTGCACGACACACTGGCCTGGCAGGCTGAACCCCCATCCAAAATATGTCCGCAGGCCACCCAACAGACATAATCGAACCGAATGCGTCGCCGGTTTGGATCGACCCGTTGGAGATACCCTAACCATATCTTTTTCTCCCATCTTCCGGACATGGTATACAAGGCTCACTCGGCTCCAGCCGTGACTCCCACTGTCATTATCTTTTGTTGGATGAAATTTGAGCAGTTGTTTGTATCCTAATTATGCAAAAACTAGATGTAATACTTAAACCTTTAAGTAATAAAATGTTATTTAGCAAAATAAAATATGGACAACATCCCAGCAGCATCAGCCACAATACCACGCCAGGCGATGTGAAATTGATAAGTAAATGGATGAACTGTGTGGCTGATGTTTGACAAAAAAAAGAAACCACATAACTTTAGTATTGCTGTCCAAGGAAATATTTTGATATCAGCCCTGGGAAAACAGGATACTTGATGTTGAATGAACTTTTGGAAATTTGTAGTTTTTTCAATAGTCATTTAATAATTGAGGAAGTATCCATATTTTGTTGTGAATCTGTTGACACCTTAGATATGGACAATTGGATGTAAAACAAAACAAAATGTTGGACCTGGAATTAATCATTCTCGCTCATGTTACTAAAAACTTCTTACGTGGAAACCTTTTATTTTCAAATATTGTCAAATCAAAATGATCAATAATTCATCTGATGCCTCAGTTTTCCTATCAACATTGGTCGGCAGCAAACGGCATGTTCACAATTATAAATGCAAAAGAACACGAGTGCATGAACAACAATCAGTTGAAACTTCTATAATTTTGCTTTATTTCATATATTAAGGTTGCGAGGCACGTGCATTATGCGTGGTAAACAAAGTTTACAAATATTGTATAGAACAGTTTTTTTTTCAAGCTAGGTTTCCCCAATTTCAGTTTCTAGCATAACAACGTCTGATGAAGACAAGAGACAACCTGAGGAAGCAAACAAACGGGAAAACATCGAGTTTGATGTATGATATGGAAAATGACGACTCGACATTTGATGTTTATTACAAGTTCCAGATTCAGCAGATTGAAGCAAAATAAATGTTACATCGAAAAGGTCGACACGGACAGTATAAAGTGTATAATAACCATGAGAAAAGAAACTTAAAAAGTGAGCCCGGATCCTTGGAGCTTCTGTTGGACGATATGATCAAACTTTTCGCCCATCTCTTGGCTAAGGTGGTTCGACCAGTCCCCTATTACCCCCTTCCTAAAGAACGAAGAACTAGGCACGTGCACATTTCCAAGACCCTGCACATCGAAGCCGCCAACCTGGTAAGCGTCTCAAAGCTGCATAGCCGCACGACCTCTTGGGGCACACCAGAGCTTTCCTCCTCTTCGCTGAACGGGGGCCGAGGAACCTCGCGAGCTTCGTCACAGCTCGCACCGGATCCGACTTGATCTCTTCATACTTGAGGAAGATGACCTTTTCTGGCCTCGCTAGGCTCTCCTTCCAGTACTCGAGGCAGTGATCCCAGAAAGGGCCACACACCGAGACCCCCTCACAGAACATGGCGAAAGCTTTCTCCAGCTCCATGTTGAAACCTTTTCCTAATTTTTGTTCAAAGTGCCACCTAGACACCAGGGCGTCTTTGGGATCTCTGCACAGGTACACGATCCGACACCCAGCCGAGCTGGGAGCAACGACAATGGCAGGTGTGTGGCAAGGAGCCTTGGAGAAGGGAGTGTGTCTAGATATTCATGGCCTGCGTTGGCAGGAGGGATCTCAATGAATGGCACAAGGCGCTGAGGGTGGAGAGTGAGGAGGGGGTGGTCGCTGAAGCTTTGGATGCCACGATTGATGATGGCGAAGGCGAGGGCCTTGAGCCAGGTCGTGCCGCACTTGGGCTGCGTGACGAGGATCGTGTCGTCGCCGCGGGGAGTGAAGGTGTCCTGCACCTGCAGGATTTCCTCAAGGATATGAGGTCGATGCCAGTACTTGCTGTATTGGATCAGTGGTGTCGACCACCCCTCTCTTGTGGGAAGTGTGGAAATGAAATCTTTTGGCCGTGTGGATTTGGATGGAACAGCCGCGTATTCAGGCCTGGTGGCACTCTCCTCTCCCTTTGATGCCATGGCTGCCTTACTCATCCATTGCGGGGTTGGATACTTGGATATATTTATATAGAGGAGGCTTCTCGCCCTGGTGACTAGCTAGACCAATTATTGATACTAATGATTGTTAGTTTTTCTTTCTCAAACCGCACGTAGAAGGGTATTTTCAATCTCCTTAGTCAGCTGACTATAAAACTTTAAATAATATATTTTAGATGAGTTGGGGGAGAGGGAAGAAGAGAAAGAAGGAAGGCGGACTCTCATGCAGTAGCCAGCTCTTAAATACTCTCATACGCACTTTGTGAGAGTGAAAGGTAACCATGTGTTAGTAAATTACATCAATCTTATAGCCAACAATTATACATGTTAGCTATGTGCTAACTATAAATGACATGTTATTTTCTTATAGCCAGCAGTTAGATGTACTCTGACAAGTGGCAAATTAACCTAGCTGCCGCTACAATTAGTGGATGCAACTGGCATAGCAGATAATTATATTTCCGAGTGTGTGGTAATTGGGCAACATCTTCGTAAATCTACTCGTAGTGCAAACTCAAACTTTCAACTAATCACATTTGCACTCATGAGTCTATCAAGAAAATATGACTGTTCATACTCCATTAGTACTAACATTTTTAGACGGAATGCTGAAGATACAATACCGAAAATCGTTTCTTTGCTGAGTATTTTTACTATACCGAGTGTAATATTTTGTGACACACGACAAAGACTGTCTTTGTCAAGTGTATTTTAAAAAAGTACTCGACAAAGACGGTCTTTGCCATGTGCCAAAAGTGAACACCCGGTAAAGGTGGTCTTTGCCGAATGCTAAACTTTGACACTCGGCAAAGCCCTTCAACATGTGGTCGCTGCTCTCCATTTAACGGCAGCCTTGACGGCCATCCTTTACCGAGTGCTAGCTAACACGGATACTCAGCAAAGACATGTCTTTGCGTAGTGTCCTCATAATAACACTCGGCAAAGATCATCTTTGCCCTCTGCATATCGTGGATCTTTGCCTAGTGTCAAAACTTGACACTCGGCAAAGATGCTGGGATTGGACGCTTATTTTTCCTTCTCACTCGTGCTGAGGGAATCTTTGCCAGCCGCTCTTTGACAAGCATAACACTCGGCAAAAACTTTGCTGAGTATTTTTTGGATTTTGCCACGTATTTTGGTACACGGCAAAGAAGCTGTCTCCCATAGTGATATATACAAGAGTGCTCACCCAGATTACAAACATATAGCCTCCCACACACAAGAATAAGTTAAGAGAAACCATTGAAAGAGGTATTGAAAGTGTTAGCAATATTGAGTATTTGGTCGAGCCCACTTATAATTAATTTGATAATCTCTAGTGTAAATCCTCAAAGAGGTGAAACTAAAGGTAAGTCCTATAATATACTAGTTTACAACGAGCTGATCTTCTTACAAATGAGGCTCTTTTACTTGCGATATGAGCATTAGATGGAGAGATCTAAATGCGTTTCTCCTCCTCTGCCTGCGTCGCCACCCGCCACCCCACGACAGGCAAAACCCAAATCGCATGAGCATGCTCTTACACCCTATTTTGGACACAATGCCAAAACCCAATTTCAATGTACTCAATTGAGCTCAAACTTGCTATCTTATACCAAACCTAGCTAGTGGTGAATTTATGGGATTGTCTGAGTTGTGATGGTCATTGGCACTTCATCATCTTTTTTTTTTTTTTGCAAAACTTACATTACCAAGTGTCTTTCTATGAGTTGTTGATGATCTAGATGTGCTACCAGCAAGCCATTGGCGCAGTAATTTTAAGTTCGGTGCGCTGTGTTGTCGGGAACGCTATGATGCCGCTCACGTCGCGCTCTAGGTGTCCTACCAGCAACCCATTGGCATGGCCAAAAGTTGCTTAGCTAAACCTAATCCTCCCCATGTCCCTGTCCTGCTCCAGTAAACCCCACAGTACCACTACTGTACCTCGAGCACGACCACGGTCGTTCTTATCCCCTCATCTCCAGGCACGAGCACGATTGAGGTGTTTTCACATACTTACAATACTGGGTTTGCTGATCGATGGGGTAACTGAAAAAATTCGAGCGGATCCGAACAGACATCCGAACTGATGGATGGGAATTGATCCGCAAACTGCGGTAGTTGGGGGATGTGACGGAATAGGTTTTAATCAGGAGTTTAGATCCCAAAAACGTGAGGCAAGTGGCGTGTTTAGGATTATTTCAGCACAACGGACCAGCGATTCGCGGGCTCCATTGTTCAAAACCAGTCGACCGAATAGTGGCTGGAGTGTTTCAGCGTGTTACAGAGTGCTGGGCTGGAAAATTACACTCCAAGACCATTGAAACCCGGCCTACCAAATATGCCTTTGCTGGTCCTCTGGACGTCCAGACCGCACCTTTAGCACCGGTTCGTGCCAAATCCGGTGCTAAAGCTCTTTTGAGCAAAAAAAATCAAAGCCCTTGTTTCTACTAATGGTTCGTGGATATAAAATGGGTCTCAGGCTACGATTAACGGTTTGCATTCAGGGTTATTCTAGAATTCCGACACATGTTATCCGGCGAGGCTGGTTTAGGGGTTTTCCACTAAAATAGTGCACTATATAAAATAATTTGACCTTACAAACAATGAAAATAAAGGTTCAAAATACTTCATTATCGCATCTAAATAAATGCCAAAGTCTACATACATTGCCATGCATGAAAATAGATACAGCATAATTCACAATTAACAAATGAAGCTAGATGAGATTAACTACTCATCATTCTCTTCATGACAACCAATGGCCACTAATGGTCAATTAAATCCTTGGAGGCATTTGGAAACGTTGTTGTGATTGACTTCAATGTTTAAATTCAGAAACTTTTCCCATGTTCCTGCCTCAGGGTTTGGCTCAACCAACTCATCCTGAAAGTCACATCAGTGCTCATTGCAACCATCAAGACGCCCTGTCTAGACGTCATTTTATGCATGATCACACAACATGTCATCACCTCATGCATGGTCTAAAGAGACCATGTTCTAGCTAGGTGGTGACGAACAATAGCCCACCGAGCTTGGAGCACACCAAATACCCGCTGCACACATTTCCTGCATGCCTCTTGCATCTTGGAAAATCTCTTTTCTTTGTTTGTTTGAGGATTACGGATTGTATTCAACAGTGTGGTTGTGGTTCAGTCAGGATAAATGTCACCAGTAAGATAATTTTTCTTGGCATATGCATTGCCATTTATCTCATAGCTCACCATAGGAGGAGTGCCTTCCATAAGCCGGTTGAAGACCGGAGATCAGTTGAGCACATTGATGTTATTGTGGGAACCGTACACGCCAAAGAAAAAGTGTCAAATTCACAAATCATGCGATGTCATTGCCTCAAGAATAATAGTACCTCCCTCGGCATAGCCGTTGTACTGACGTACTCTGCCATCCAAATGAATAGTTCTTCCACTGCCAATGCATGCAATCGATGCTACCGATCATGCCTCGGAACCCTCTAGCCTCATTGATCGATAACAATCGTCTAATGTCATCAGTAGTTGGAGCTCTCAAGTAAAGTTTGTCGAACACCATATTCACGGCTCGGCAAAACCGGTACATGGAGTCAAGGCAGGTGCTCTCACTCATTCATAGGTACTTGTCGAAGATATCACCAGACATTCCATACGAAAGCATGCAAATAGATATCACCATAATACCAGCAACATCGGGCTTGCATTGGAAGTAGGGGTCGTAGTCTTTGACGCCCCGTAGAATGACCATGAACATGTCTCATGACATCTGTTAGCGGAGCCGGAACATGTGCTAGCTCCTTGTACATCGGATCGGTGAGGTGGAAGTAGTCTTTATAGAGTCGGGCATGCCACCGACTTTGGCCGTGTGCGGCCCTTCGTCGAGCCGCAGTACACCGGCATATGCTTGGCATGGTGCTTGATACGTCTCCAACGTATCTATAATTTCTTATGTTCCATGCTAGTTTTATGCCAATAGCTACATTTTTTATATGCACTTTATAGCATATTATGAAATTTATTGGACTAACCTATTAAAAGGATGCCACAGTTCCAGTTTATGTTTATTATGTATGTTTATTGCAGAAAAGGCCCAAAAACCAAAGTGCTCGAAAAAATCCAGAAAAATTACAGAAATTCTATTTCGCGGAAGAAGACCAGAGCAGAAGGGCTAGGCCGGAGGAGGCCCGCGGCCTCCTCCCCATCCAGCGGCCGGGAGGGCGGCGCCGCCTATGGGGTGGGCCCGGGCACCCTCGCGCCGCCCTTCGCCTATATTAAGCTCCCCCTAAAAACCCTAAGGAGATCGACGATTTCTCTAGAAGAGTTCCGTAGCTCCGCCGCCACCAAAACCCTAATTCGGGGACGAAGTCTCTGTTTCGGCACCCTGCGGGACGGGGAATTGCCCTGGAGCCATCTCCATCGACTCCATCGCCATCTTCATCGGCTGTCTCCCATGATGAGGAGGAGTACTTCTCCCGTGAGGGCTCTACGGTAGCTATGTGGTTCATCTCTCTCTGCCATGGTGTGATCTTTATGTGATCATGAGCTTTGTAATCTAGTGGAATATGTAGATGTTACTCTTGTCTATTATGCACTCTAGAGGTTACTTTAATATGAACTCCGGAGTCACTCTCCACGGTGTGATGAAGACAGTTTGCGCATTGTGTGTGATTCTTTTATGACGTTGTGGAGCATGTTTACTCCGGCTTGAGGTGTGCTTTTGCAGCCCTACACAATGAATGGTGTTTGTTATCCAACAAGAGAGTGTTTGAGAGTAGCATTTATTTATTCCATTATGTGATCATTGTTGAGAGTTTCCACTAGTGAAAGTATGATCCCTAGGCCTTGTTTCTAAGCATTGAAACACCATTTCCAACAAGTTTTGCTACATGTTTGTTTGCTGCCATTTTTATTTCAGATTGCAATTGCTACTTATAGTCATCCATATTACTTGTATTCCACTATCTCTTCGCCGAACTAGTGCACCTATACATCTGACAAGTGTATTAGGTGTGTTGGGGACACAAGAGACTTCTTGTATCTTAATTGCGGGTTGCTTGAGAGGGATATCTTTGACCTCTACCTCCCTAAGTTCGATAAACCTTGGGTGATTCACTTAAGGAAACTTGGTGCTGTTCTACGAACCTCTGCTCTTGGAGGCCCAACACTCTAGGAATAGAAGCGTGCGTAGACATCAAGCTACTTTTGGCGCCGTTGGGGAGGTAAAGTAAAAGGTATTCACATCCTCCGACTACTAAGCTATTTCCTAGCACTGTTGCCAGTGTGTGAGTGCTCGAAGCTATTTATTTTAGATTCTGCAATTATATCTTTTTGTTTCTTGTTTTTACTTCACTAGTTAGGCTTAATGGAAAACAAAAAAAATTAGAGATCTTTATGAACTTTATATTGAATTAGGACATGATGTGTTTGAAGAGAGAATTAAAAAACCCATGGAACTTTGTTTGCAAAATAGTTGTAGCAATGTTTTTAGCATGAATTCTTTGAACACTATTATTTTTAATGATATGGAAAAGTCTATGCTTGGGGAAGCTGGTTGTGATATTTTTAGTCCCCCAAGTTTTGAGGAGAAAATTTTATTTGATGATACTCTGCCTCCCATTTATGATGATTATAATGATAGTGGTATTCTGGTGCCACCTACTATGGAGGATAAAGTTTATTATGATTATACCATGCATGCAATTTATGATGATTACAATGATGGTTGTGATAGTTTTACTCCCACTATTACTAATAAAATTGATTATGCTTATGTGGAGAGTAATGATACTTTTATGCATGTGGATCATGATAAGAATGCTTTATGTGATAGCTATATTGTTGAGTTTATTCATGATACCACTGAAAATTATTTTGAGAGAGGAATGCATGGGTATAGAAATATTCATGTTACTAAATTTCTTCTCTTTATGATGAATGTTTTGAGCTTTCTCTTGATTTGCTTTTATTTGTTGGGTACTTTAAGACCTACTGGTCCTTATGAGAGAGGGAGACACGATTTCATATATCACAATAATATTAAGTCTCCTCTCCTTGTGTTGAAATTTTTGAAGTTACACTTGTTTTGTCTTCCTATGCTACTCACTTTGTTCTTGATTGACTTGTTTTCTTACAAGGCTCCTATGCATAGGAAGAGTGTTAGATTTAAACATGTTTTATATATGCTTCTTGATGCTCTCTTTTCAACTCTCATCTTTATGTGAGCATCATAAAAATCACTATGCATAGCTAAAAGGCGTTAAAGAAAAGCGCTTACGGGAGACAACCCATCGTTTTTATTTTCTGCTATTTTTGCTTTTCTTTTTGTTTTGAGTCAAGGTGCTTGTTACTTATGTAGCAATACCTTTGTATCTTTATTTTTTTGCATTGTTGTGCCAAGTAAAGTCTCTAATAGAAAGTTGATACTAGATTTGGATTTCTGCGCAGAAACAGATTTTTAGTTGTCACGGTTTTGAGCTTTTCTCTCTGCAGAAAAATCTAAAAATTCTGAAAAAATTCATGAGTAATCCTCAGATATGTACGCAACTTTCATTAGTTTTAAGTTTTCGGATCTGAGCATGTTAAGTGCCTCGAAAAAATTCGTCTTTACGGACTGTTCTATGTTGACAGATTCTACCTTTTATTTTGCATTGCCTATTTTACTGTGTTTGAGTGGATTTCTTTGCTCCATTAAATTTCAGTAGCTATGGGTAATGTTCAGAAGTGTTGGTAATGATTGTGTCCATGCAGAACATGTGAATTTTTGATTATGCACTAACCCGCTAATAAGATTACTTCGAGTTTGGTGTGAAGGAAGTTTTCAAGGATCAAGAGAGAAGGATGATATAATATGATCAAAAAGAGTGAAAAGTCTAAGCTTGGGGATGCCCCCGTGGTTCATCCCTGCATATTTCAAGAAGACTCAAGCGTCTAAGCTTGGGGATGCCCAAGGCATCCCCATCTTCATCAAACTTATCAGGTCACCTCTAGTGAAACTATATTTTAATTCCGTCACATCCTGTAACACCCCAAGTTTTCAGTAATAAATAAAGAAAAAAGATAATTCAATTACTCAAATTTCACAACAAACAAAAACTTTTCTCATGCATATAGTGTTGCACATAGTTTTATGCATAAGGTGCTTTTCTTTTTGTGCCATTGCCATGATGAAGTATGTAATGTTGATCAAGAGTGTTTAAACCCTAACACAAGACCACCTAACCATAATTTGAGAAGAAGAAAAGAATTAGAGAATAACTCATCTCTCACTCACATACAACTTTGCTCACTTATTCAAATCTTCACCAAAGGCCACCATTGCTTGACCTATGGTTTCTAAAACTCTTGTATAACAAAAACCAACACAAATGCATAGAAGAAACCAAATTCAAATCAAGGAAATTCTCAAATCCAACATACATATAATAATGGTCATATGCCACATTTATAAAATCTTCCCCTCTTTACACCCCTGTATTTGTACTTTCTTAAACCAAACTTGGTCAACCATTGACACCTCATCCAAGACCAAGTCAAGGTGAACAACTTCTCTGTTGACCACCCATGCTAACTTTGACCAGGTTGACCAGAAACAATTTGACAAGATAGGACTTTGAAACAAAGTGTAGATGACCCCATTTTGGAAATGTTGCAAACCTTCACCAAAATGGACACCACCACCACCATTCCCTCACATTATTTACATGTTTGAGACTCACCAAAAAGAATTCCAAAATTCAATAAAAAAGTTCTTGCGGCCATTTCTCCGAACACCTTGCAGGCAGCATCTGGGCCTTGCAATACCTGCTATTACACACTGGTTTTTCGACTAAACCATGCTTTCTCAGTGATGATCATCTCTCCCCTACCCCTCCTGCATCTCTACATGTACCTCCTTGGCTGATTAAAGTGAGGAGACACCCCTTTTTCTTCCCATGCAGTGCACACTCGGCCACCTTTGGGCAAACCCATCCCTAGCCTCTCTCTCTCACCACCACCATGTCTCAGGGCATCTACTCATCACCAGGAGCATGCCAGTGCACGGCCCGAGCTTGCCCATGCACGGCATTGGCCAGCACCAACACGCCCAGCACCATGCCAGGACGTGCCAGGCACACGGTGACCGCGCTCTGGAGCGCGCCAGAGCATCTTGCGCTCGATCGCCCTAGCTCTCCTCTGCAAAGGCTACCGCTGCATCACACATCCCCTCACCATCCTCTAGCAGGTAGACATCCTCCAGAGCACGCCCCTGCATCGTCGCCGTCGTCCTCGTCTGAGCACCGCCGCGAGTACCGTGGTACAATGCGCACGCGCCCGAGCGATCCTATCACGCCCTGGACGCAACAGCTACGCCTTGAGCATCGCCATGATGCCGCCTACAAGATGCCGTCCTCGCCATGCCCTTTCGCACGCCGGAGCGGCCGCGCCATGGACACCCTCTCACAGCACCCGCCGGTCACCTCTCCATCTATAAATAGAGGCACCCAGAGCACACCTCCTTCACACCAATCTATTCCCCTCTCATCACTGCCTCTACTCGACCACCCAATTGAACACCACCTCGCCGGAGCCGCCCCAATTTGAAGCTCGGAGCCGCCGGAGCCCGCAGATCCTCGCCATCGATCTGCGCCTCCCCAAGCTCCGCCACTGTACCAGGGACTTCTTCACCCTCGCCAATGACGCCTCGCACCTCTCCATCGATCGCCGGCTGCCTGGAGCGCTCTCCGAACCCCTAGGTACGCCGCCAGCACGCCGGGATCTCATCGGAGACGAGGATGCTCCACGGCCGCTCGATCGAGTTATGATCCAACGGATCACCTAGCGCGTACCGCTTCGCTCGGTTAAGAGCCACTGACAGGTGGCCCCCACCTCGTCAGGCGGCCCGCTCACACCGGCTGTGTTGCTGGGCCGTGCTGCTCCGTTTAATTCGTTTGGGCCCGTAGGCTTTTCCCGCGCGGCCCAAAAATTCAAATTAGATTTAATCGATTTAGCTCAAATTTAATACTGATATCATTTTCAAAATTGAATAACTTCCAAACCACTACACAAAATTTAGCCAAGTTTATATATTTGAAAAGCTCATAAAATTATCTAAACAATGCCACTGGCCTCATGTTCAAATTAGTAATTAAATTTAAATGACAAAAATAACAAGGCAGGGCCTTTTCTAACTTCAAATAAATATTAAAATTTATCTACAAAGGATTTTGAATTGTTTCTGAAAGATCGAGATGTCGCCTAGAGGGGGGGGGGGTGAATAGGCAATTACAAACTCTTGCGGATTTGTCTTGTAAGAATGCGGAATTCAACTAATGTTTAGTTTACAAGCACAAACCCTAAATATGCTAAGCTCAACTAAGTGTAACAATGGCAACTAGAGCTAAGCAAGATAGGCACAAGATATATGTAGCACAAGTGATAGCAAGATATATGTACTTCAAGAACGATGGCTATCACAAGGAAAGAGAGCTCGGGTATAGAAATAACCGAGGCACGCGGAGACGAGGATGTATTCTCGTGTTCCCTTGCTTTGCAACAAGGTACGTCACGTTTGGAGGAGTGGAGGTCCCACGAAGGATTCCCGCGCCACGAAGGCTCACCCTATTCTCCGAACCACACCCACGAAGGATAATGGCCCTTTCCTTATGGTTAGCGTTTCCTCCGCTCCGGAGATGGCAAGCTCCAGAACCACTTCACAAGCTCCACGAAGGAGAAGCCCGGGCCTCTTCACAATCTTCTTGAAGAGATCCCGGAGCACAACCGCCAAGCCAACTAGGAGGTCTCCCTCCAAGAGTAACAAGCTCACGGTCTCTCACTCGAACTAATCGTGGTGGAGAGCTCAACACTATGCAATGATGCAAAGCAAGAACACTAGAGGTGTTCAAGTCCTTCACTCTCAAATCCCACCCAAACAACAAATGCTAGGATGAGATTGGAGAGGAAGAACAATGGGGAAAGTCAACAAAAGACTTCAAGATCTAGATCCCAAGAGTTCCCCTCACTTAGAGGAGAAATGGATTGGTGGAGGTTGTAGATCTAGATCTCCTCTCTTAGATCCCTCAAGAATGAGCAAGAATCATGGGGGGAATCAGAGAGAGAGCAAGTTCTTCAAAGGCAACAATGGAGGAGAGAGAATGGAAGAACTAACTCAGCCCAAGGTGGAAGAAGGGCTATTTATAGCCCAAGAGCAAATATAACCGTTGTGGAAAAGTTGGGCTGAGTCAACCATCGAGGCCGGTCAGCCGGGCTGGGGCCAGCCGTCCGGTTCGAGACGATCGACCAAGACCGCCAGCCATCCGGTCCAACCGTCGCCGGGCTAGTGACCGGACCAAGCTGAAAAGCTTACTTGGATAGTGCCGGATGGCAGGTCCAGTCCGGTTTGAGCAGGGCCATCGGTCGACGGCCGGTCACGCGGGATAGAAACCGGGTCAGCAGGAAAACATGTTTTACTAAAACTGTGATAACTTTTGTGTCCGGACCCCGATTGACATGAAACCAATTTTGTTGGAAAGATAACGACGAATAGAACCCCAACAAAAACTGGAGACTCCTCACAGGATAATTTTAGATGTTTTTAGAGAGGGAGTCTCCCACCGTCAAGAAACGGTGAAGACGTCCAAACTCGAAAACGCAATAGAAGATGCATGCGGATTCCGTTTCGATGAACTTGGGCTTGTTGTAAAGCTAGCAACAAGCTCAAGAACTTCTCACAGAGAAACACCAAGAAGCAATAGGGATATGCAAAGTATGCAAAGGATTGAGCTCCCTAAGACGATGCGATCAAGTTACCCAACCGAAAGCCCCTCTTGATAGTGCGGCTATCTATCTTATAATCCGGTCTCCCAACAAGGTAAAACCTAAAAGGTCATACCTTTCTTGCGCATCCCGCTTGATCTTGATGATAACTCTTCAAGCTCCACTCAAGCCGGAATGCCTCACTTGATCATCGTTGCTTCGTGAAGACTCACAAATGCTCCCCCATACACTATGATGGGAAAGCTCCATTGATGCACATCTTCACATGTCCATTATCACCAAATGAACGGCAAGCTTCAAGCATGTGATCCACTTGGAATGCTCATCTTGAACTTGTCCAACTCAACCTTGTATCTTCTCATACTCACTTAAGATAGAGCATGGCTAATATTGAGTTCCACATAAGAACTCCATCTTCATTTCTTCTTGTTGATCATATCACATATTTATCTTCAAACCGATGATCTTGATGCCAATACACAAGGTATATCTTTATCTTCATGGCATCCATACTTGAATCCAACACATAGAGTACAAGTAGTACCTATGGAATATTCCTTCATATAAACTTAATGAAAACATTAGTCCATAGGGGTTGTCATTAATTACCAAAACCACACATAGGGGCAATATACCCTTACAGTTTCCAAATCTCATAAATCACATTTGACATAGTCTAATTGTTTATGCAAAAAAAATATCATGGCTGTTTTACATGATCATGAACTAGAACTGAATAATGACTATGGAACTATTTCTAGCCCATTTAACACATAAACATAAATTTATTTAAATTGTATGAGAGCTACTCCCTCATTTAAATTGTGATCCTAAGTAATCCAAATAGAGGTACTGACCTTGGTCTCATAAGCCTCATGCTTGGTTACTTAGAGACATTAAATCATGATCATGCTAGTATTAAAATGCATGAGGTGTGGCACCTCATTTAAATTCCACTCTCAAATAATAGATATGATGTTGACCTTAGTCAACTAATATTCATACCTTATTATTATTTGAAGAGATTAAATCTTAAATAAGATTCAATGAGAGGAAATTATTTCCTCCAAAGCATTAAGAAGCTATACTAACAAATAATTGCAATGAGAGGAAATTATTTTTCTTTAACCTAAACCAAGTAAATCACCATGCTAATAAGATGTGAAGCTAGCATAGACTTGTGTGCATTTGTGGTGTGTTTAGCCTAGCACTTAAGCTTGTGTGGTGATTGTATACCTCGTATTCGTGTACAGACACTAGTAACGAGGAGTATCCAGAGGAGGAAGAATACACCCAAGAGGAGGAGGAAAACTTTGACTCTTACCCCAACCAAGGCAAGCTAACACTCTTGCAAGCCACCCTAATGCAAAGCTCTTCATGAGCAAGGCACCCTTACATTCTCCTTATGCTTAAATAATCCTATCCTATGTTCTTACCTTGCAATTTATTTTGCTTTATATTTCAAAGCTTACCTTTTTTATTTATGATTCACTTGGTCTAGAATAGCACAAGAGTATCAAAGTTAGTCTAAGCAAATAAAGCTAGATAGCACCCCCTCATGACTAGTTGCTATTGCTAAATAAATAAAAGTGACTACTCTAGATGGAAACATGTGAAATGAAATGACATTGAAAACCTTGGAATGATGGAGCATTCTATTGCAAGATTTTGAAAGTGAATAGGACTTGTGAATGACTTGGTGAATTTTAAGAAAGCTGATGGTTGGGTTCGGATGCGATACCATTCCAATTTAAAAGTACCCCCACAATACCCAACATGGGTAAGGGCTTAACTAGAAATTTATGTGCCCTAGTATGGGTTCCCTCAAAACAAGCATCATAGGGGTTATGCCGAGGCTGCCTCCGTTACAAGTGAAATGATGTGAATATGAGGTGAATGTACGACCCAAGCCCTGTGCAGTTCCCGGGTTGACAGTTGGTTTCACCGGGAAGCCAAGCTCATGGGGGGAGGTGCCTATACTAGGGTAGGTAAGTGAAAGGTTATGGTTGGTAGTCCGCGCACGGAGTGTGGTAAATCAGGGCCAGTTAACCCTGACGGATTATTGCAAATATTGTGGCACAAATGTACGACCTCTGCAGAGTGTAGAACTATTCGAATAGCCGTGTCCACGGTTACGGACGATTGGAAAGGCCATACTGTTCCGTCATCAGGCTCTTTTCAAAAATATGACACGTGAAGGGTGACTTGAATTGAGTAAACACAACTGATGTTGTGGGAATGACACTACTGTTACCACTTGAGCTAGTCTAGAGATTCAAGCATCTTTACTAAATACTTATGAACTAAAATTAGCTTTATGCAAATAAACCTAGAGCTTAGCAAACCATTCAAATTGCTGATTACTTACAGTAGTATTAGTTTGCGAGTACTTAAAGTACTCATGGCTGTGTCCCTGGCTATTCCAATGCCAGACGATGAAGAGGAGCAACACTATGAATATGACGGTCAGCCGGACGTCTATCAGAACTAGGATGCTTCTAACGTCAAGCGTTGGCCTGTGGATAGATAGTTCCACCTACTTCGATGCTTCCGCTATTTGTTGTGTTTGTTGATTGCTAGATCAACTATTTGTGTAATATGGGATCATGTGATCTATTGATGTAAGACTCGATATGTTGTAATATATGAGGACTCTATGATATTCAACTATTATGTCTCGCAACAACAATATTCCTGGGATTGCGATGCACGACATAATAGGCATCTGGATTTAAAAATCCGGGTGTTGACAAGTTGGTATCAGAGCCATTGTTTGACCTTAGAAGCCCCTAGTTTAGAATGGACGTTTGAAACACTTAGATTTAAAACTAACAAGAGAAATAGTTATGAAAACATATTCATATTCTTACCCTCGAGGATCTTTTGCAAAACCATAAGTTAAGATTTTTAGTACAAGTAACTTAACAAATTGCACACTTACACTCCTAATTTAGTCCTCCATGTCTCTACATATGGAGCCCTTTGTCCAGACCGAGGTGTACCAGCTAGGGAATGGCGGAGACCTGATCTTCGAAAGGGATCTGCATGCCCTCTCGGAGTCTCTTGGACGCTCGCCACCTCAGTTCTACGGAGGACAGGTCAATGACCAGCCCGGTGGACAGCTACAGTGGGTGATCATGGCTGATCTCCCCGGGAAGCCAGAGTCTCCCATGTTCGGCAGGATCCGGTTCTCTCTCAGGGAGAACAACTGGGCGGATGGACTCACCCGCGCCATGCAGGAAGCACTCGCACGTCTGTGCGGGCAGAACGCCATGGCTCTCCAAGGAGTACGCTTTGCCCACCTCGCAAGGCACAACTCCCTTGGAGTACCCCTGAACCTGCCATTCCACCCCGTGCTAAGGCACCATGTGGACCACCTCGACTTCATGCTGTGCGAAACTCGCATTGCGCTGGACAACTCCCGCGGCCTCACCAACTATGCCTACCACCAGATGATCCAGAAGGATGAGACCATCAAGGTCATCACCAAGGAACACCGGACTCTTCGTCGTGAGAACGCGAAGAAGGACTACGCCATCCACCGCCTCAAGGCCAAGGTCGCCGCAATGAAGGAGACCATCAGGACCCAAGAGGACCAACTCCGGGCCCTCGAAGGAGAAGAAGAGGGAGAAGGGGAGAACATTCCAGGAGATGGCTACTCCTATGCAAGCAACGAGGAAAATGATGATCTGGAATTCTACCCCTATGGAGATGACACCGCCCCGATCAATGTTGATGGAGAGTAGACACTGGTGCACCTTACGTAGGTGTGAGTTGTATCGGTCCCAATGTATCGTAGCTTGATGAAAGGGTTCTTCAAACCCTCCGATGTGTTACCTTGTGCTGTTTGCATCATAAATAAAATAAAAGTATGTTCAGTTTCGACATGCCCAGAACTCAAGTTTTAAATCTTGAGCTTTACCCAAAATAAACCCTAGAAATTTCCCTCTCATCTCACGATCGATATCAATGTTCAGATGGCACCTCCCGGCCGTGCATCGCAGGATGCTATGATGCAACCTCTGAGACCCTCATGGCGGATAAAGAGGCTGAGCAGTGAAAGGCAAGCCAACCTCGCTGCACCAGTTGCCCAGAACAACCAGGGTCACGGAAACCATGATCATCCGGGCTCAAAGCTGAAGAACTTTCAGAACACCAACCCACCGGTGTTTAGCAAGACAGAGGAACCACTTGATGCGGACGATTGGCTCCATGATGCGCGTAGATGTACACGTCCGTTGGGAACCCCAAGAGGAAGGTATGATGCGCACAGTGGCAAGTTTTCCCTCAGAAAGAAACCAAGGTTTAATCGAACCAGGAGGAGCCAAGAAGCACGTTGAAGGTTGATGGTGGCGAAATGTGATGCGGCGCAACACCAGGGATTCCGGCGCCAACGTGGAACCTACACAACACAACCAAAGTACTTTGCCCCAACGAAACAGTGAGGTTGTCAATCTCACCGGCTTGCTGTAACAAAGGATTAACCGTATTGTGTGGAAGATGATTGTTTGCAAAGAAAACAGTAAAACAAGTATTGCAGTAGATTGTATGCGATGTAAAGAATAGGACCGGGGTCCACAGTTCACTAGAGGTGTCTCTCCCATAAGATAAAGGGATTTCTATTTTCGTGCCCTCGGGTCGTTAGTTGTACTCAGTTTTCCCAGCCCCTTAGTTTTTCCTCGTTTCCCAAGCCTATGTCTGAAACCCGCAGAAGGAGCTCGGACGGAAGGAATCCGTTTATTTGGACGTTCTGTGCTGGCGTGTTGCGCCGCGTCGTGTGGGCCGCGTCGTGTGGGGCCGCGTCGTGTGGGGCGCGTCGCGTGGGGCTGGTAGAAAGGGACCGCGTGGGACAACGAGAAGCGTTTGGTTGCACGTGAGCAGGAGCTGGGTTTTGTCTCTCTCGGCCCAAATTAGCATTTTTAAGAGCACCTTTTCCCCTCTTTCTCTCTCTGTCTTTTTCACAAAATTAGTATCAAATCTAGAGAAGCTTCTATTTCTGTCTTTCTTCAATATGGCAGCAAATCTAGTAGCAAATCTCTGGGGTTATTTATGCCTTTTGGCCCTCGTTTTTTGCCCAATATGGCAGCAAATCTAGTAGCAAATGTAGAAGCTAGTATATGATAAATTGACAACTGCATAATCAGAAAACTAAGTATAATACATAGGGAAACAGCAGCCAAAAGCAGCCAATAACGTTGTAATATACAAGACGCACGCAATGTATGGACAACAAGAAGATTAGGATGAATGAATTTGTTCTTCATTCCTCCACATATATTTCGTCGTTGCTCCAATCGTGCATTACCCGAAGGAAATATTCATTGAACTCCCTCCGTCTGCAGTGTGCGGCCAATACATCCTCCAAACGGTATGGCTTGTGTTCATTTCTCATACCGTAGTTTCCTATTCTATCCACACGTTCTGCCCACTCATCCCAGGCCTTTGTATCATGAGAGTACTCTCTGATATAACCCAAATCCGTGTAGTAGATGCAGCCAGGTCGAAGTGTCGGGTACACTCTGGTGTCGACGGAGATACACCGGATATAATTCACGAAGAAGGCATTACTGCCAATGTTACTGACCGGATGGAGAGAGCGGCTCTAAGTGTCCACACGGTACACCAATGGTCTGCCCGCCAAAGCCACGACCAACAACACAAGCAGCAGATCACCATCCGACTTCACGAGGTAGAACTTCTGATGTCCAAGTTCTGGAAATGAAATTAGTGTCTCCATCTTGACAGTGCTCGCGCGCTGCTGCAACTGTACATTGGTGCACACTATTCTTCCGTGCTCTAAATTGTCCACAGCTAGTGCATACAGTTCACCATTGAACGGTGTAATGCAACGCAGACAATGGTTCTTGATCGAAAATCTGTTTTCCCAATCTTTATCTATATCCTTAGTTGGAGTGCTCTCATCGACCCAACCAATTTCCGACGGGTAATGTGCGGTAACGAAGACCATAGTCGGGGATTTGATCACAGCGACTGATTTCAGGAAAACAGATGGCATCTGCGCCTCAAACATAGTGTTCGATTTCTTTGTGAGTGGGTTCAGAAGCCGTATCTTGTGCGGCGGGTTCTTCTGGGCAAGCACGATGACGCCACGGCAAAATCCGACGAAGTAGTATCTGGGCAAGCACGATAACATTCAGCACTAAGATGTTTAAGATTGAAAATAAAGAGGTAGATATGGAGGAAGTTGAACCTTGTATGAACTTCCGATAGATCTATGGTGACGTAGCGTGATGTGCCGAGTTGGAGGAAGGTGAACTCAGCGACGTGTGGAAGGGCGTGGTCTAGCATGATCCATTCGTCCAGGTGCACGTCGGGCTCAGGCAAACCTGAGCGCCAATTTCTACAGACTTGCCTCATGGCAGAGTAGGTGTCGGCGTACTCCTCGTTCGCCAGCAAGCATTCGCCGATCTTGTGAAGTGGTCCATCAGCCGAGAGAGAGGCCCAGTTCACGGAGGAGCCGCGCTTGGATGCGCCGCCCTCGGAGGCGACGCGCTCGGCGGCGACGGCTCGCGGCGACGGGCTCGGCGGCGACTGGCTCGGCGGCGACGGGCTCGGCGCGAGCTCGGCGGCGACGGGCGCGGAGGCGACGGGCTCGGAGGCGACGGCCGCCGGCGCATTCTTCTTCTCCATCGCCGGCAGGGTAGCGTGCGTACGGCGGTTGGGGTTTTTTCGATTTGGAGAAGTTGATGGGACGTGAGAGGGGTGGTTTCGTGCGTGAGCGAGAATGAGACGACTGTGTGCAGAGGGAGGGAGGGAGGGGCTTACGCGTCCTAAATGCGACCCGCGTCCTACGCGTCCACTATTTGCACGTCTGCACCGCGACACGCGTCAACAATGGCACGTCTTCCACTTCTGCACCGCAACACGCGTCCTCGAGTCTAACCCTGGAAATTTAGATATACTCAGGTATACCCTCGAGTCATATACTAGCATTTTTGTGTGCTCAGTTTTCTCCTTGAGTGCTAATACTGGCTAGTGCAATATACTCAGTTTTACCCTCAAGTGGCTGGTCAACAGAGAGTCAACAAATGGGATTAACTAGTTAAATGAGTTATTTAATGTGCAAAAAAATCCGAAAAAGAGTGGCACTTACTCATGGAGTCTTTACCACAAATTGCCACTTCTCAAATCATAGATAAATCAAGTTTCACCACAAATTGCCACTTCTCAAATCACCTAGTAGCTATGAAGGTGCATGGTTTTCCATAATAAGCCCTACCCAAAACAGCTTTCCCCAAAACATACTTTGTCTGAATGAGGCCATAATTTTCACACTCGTGTAGATTTGTATTACAGATAGTTTGAGGTAGGCCAAGATGGGTTTCATTGTACAAAACACGCATTTTCCAATTTTTAAATCTCATATTTCAATCCCTTAGTCTGTTTATTACTCACTTGCCCTTGGTTTCTTGATACTACTCAGTTTTGCCCTCTCCCTTCACACACTCTCACAGACGCCGAACATTGCCCTGATTGGTCTAGCCCATGTCACGCGGATCGTGCCCGATGACCGTTGATCGTATGATCTAACGGGCAGGATAACCCCTATCTCTCTCTCTGGTCGGGGCCACCACCCTCTCTCTCTCTCTCTCTGTCGTCGGTTAGCTTCCACCCTCTATGTATGCAAAAGGGCGGTTACCCAGTACGCTAAAGTTTGGTTTTCTGCATTATTTTTCACGAGCTAAATTATAAACTCTTTTTAGGCATTATTTTTCACGAGCTAAATTATAAACTCTTTTTAGGCATTACTTTTCACGCAAAAAACGATAAACCATCGCCGATTTGTTGTAGCCATTACTTTCCACGCAAAAAACGATAAACCATCACCGATTTCTTGTAGCCATTACTTTTGTTTTAGCCATTACTTTCCACGCAAAAAAATGATACACCATCACCCATTTCTTGTAGCCATTACTTTCCACGCAAAAAATGATAAACCATCACCGATTTTGTTGTAGCCATTACTTTTCACGCAAAAAAATGATACACCATCACCCATTTCTTGTACCCATTACTTTCAACGCAAAAAACGATAAACCATCACCGATTTTGTTGTAGCCATTACTTATCACGCAAAAATATGATACACCATCACCCATTTCTTGTACCCATTACTTTCCACGCAAAAAACGATAAACCATCACCGATTTTGTTGTAGCCATTACTTTTCACGCAAAAAATGATACACCATCACCAATTTCTTGTACCCATTACTTTTCACGCAAAAAACGATAAACCATCACCGATTTCTTGTAGCCATTACTTTTCTTTTAGGCATTACTTTTCACGGTAAAATGATAAACTATATCACGAAGTTCCATTTCCGTCAACATAGTCCGCATTACTTTTTTTGTTGAGATATATACCCCCACAACGGTCGTCTCCTCCTTAATTTATTGTGTATAAACCCCCACAACGGTCATCTCCTCCTTATTTTATTGTGTAAACCCCTACAACGGTCATCTCTCCCTTATAAACACCCACACGGCCATCCCTTGTGTCAATAGGTTCTGCCTCTCTCTTCTTCGTTCACATACACTTTATCCATTGCCATGGCTTCCACGTCTCGGACGCGGACCGGAAGGGGAAGGGGAAGGGGAAGGGGAAGGGGAAGTGGATCATCATCATTGCCACCACCACCGTCAACACTGCCATTGATCATAGAGGAGTTCTTCATCGTCGTCTATGAAGACCCTTTGGTCAAGAAGGTACGTACGCGTTCCCACATATATGATGCATGTGATTAATTATGGGCATGTTCTAAAAAACCTTTAATTTCAAGGGTTTCCTAATTTCAAACGATCGGCGCTCGATCTCTTTGCAGGAACTCCCAAAAAAATTTGCGGACTATCTTGACGGCAAGGAGCCAGCTAAGGTGTATCTGCGAGCAGCTGACTGCGGTCCTCGTCTCTGGACCGTGGAGGTCCTATTTGACGGACAAGGCCGGATGTACCTCGACAAGGGCTGGGAGAAATTCGCCATCGCGCACGGTGTGGATTTCGGCTGGTTCATACACTTCAAATATGAAGGCGATGATGTGCTCACAGTGAAGGTGTTCGACGGAACAATGTGCAGGAGGTACTACTACTCAGACGACGAAGATACTGATGATGAAAGCGACGACGACGTGAAGCCATGCATCCATCCCCTTTAGATAATTAAGGGGATCATGACCAAGAATATATATGTAGCTTCATATGCATCGATTTAGAGATCTAGCTATTTTCTATATATTATGCATGTAAAAAATAATATCGCATTTCCACTATTATTCGAGCACCACATCCTCCAAACGATGCCGATGCCGATGCCGATATCGGCATGGTCAGAACGGCTATGCTCGCCGCCACTGCTAGGTCAACGCCGGGATGCACAATGTTTAGCATAAGAGTCACTTTAGATTAAGCTGCGAAAATAGTCACCTGCCATGGGCTGAGGCGGCCCCTACAGAGCGGCTCTATATTATATTCTCTAAATAAAATAGACGACTGATACGTCCAATTTGCATCACTATTTTGTATCATAATTTGCTGTTATTCATTGATATATTTCATATTGGGGCACAATACTTATGTTATTTCATCTATTTTACATGTTTCATCATCATTGGAGGATCAAGCACCGGAGCCAGGATTCTGCTGGAAAAAGCACCGTCGAACGCAATATTTCGGAAGATCAACTGTGGAAGGGAATTTCACGTAAATTCCTATTTTTCCAGATGACGGAGGGAGCCAGAAGGGGAAGAGGAGAAGAGCCACTGTGGGCCCAGACCACGGGCGGCGCGGCCCAAGGCCTGGCCGCGCCACCGTGCTCTGGGGCCCCACAGCCCCTTTCGCCTCCTTTTCTTCGCGTACTCCTTCGTCCGAAAACCTAAGCCACGAGGGATCCTCACGAAGGGTTACAGCCGCCTCTGCGGGGCGGAGAGCACCAGAGAGAAAGAGCTCTGGCGGGCAGGAATCCGCCGGGAAATTCCCTCCCGGAGGGGGAAATCGACGCCATCGCCATCGTCATCGAGCGGGACATCATCTCCATCATCATCATCATCATCTCCACCATCTACACCGCCATCATCACCGCTGCACCTCGTCATCGCTGTAGCAATTCGGGTTAAATCTTGATTGTTTGATAGGGGAAACTCTCCCGGTGTTATTCTATACTTGTTGTAGATGCTATTGAGTGAAACCATTGAACCAAGGTTCATGTTCAGATTGTTATTCATCATCATATCACCTCTGATTGTATTCCATATGATGTCTCGTGAGTAGTTCGTTTAGTTCTTGAGGACATGGGTGAAGTCTAAATGCTAGTAGTGAATTATGGTTGAGTAATATTCAATGTTATGATATTTAAGTTGTGGTGTCATTCTTCTAGTGGTGTCGTGTGAACGTCGACTACACGACACTTCACCATTTATGGGCCTAGGGGAGTGCATCTTGTATTCGGTTGCTAATTGCGGGGTTGCCGGAGTGACAGAAACCTAAGCCCCCGTTAGTATATCGATGCAGGAGGGATCGCAGGATCTCAGAGTTTAAGGCTGTGGTTAGATTTATCTTAATTACTTTCTTGTAGTTGCGGATGCTTGCAAGGGGTATAATCACAAGTATGTATTAGTCCTAGGAAGGGCGGTGCATTAGCATAGGTTCACCCACACAACACTTATCAAAACAATGAAGATTAATCAGCTGTATGTAGCGAAAGCACTAGACTAAAATCCCCGTGTGTCCTCGGAACGTTTGGTCATTATAAGTAATCAAACCGGCTTGTCCTTTGTGCTAAAAAGGATTGGGCCACTCGCTGCAATTATTTCTCTCGCATTTTATTTACTTGTACTTTATTTATCTGCAATATCAAAACCCCCTGAATACTTGTCTGTGAGCATTTACAGTGAATCCTTCATCGAAACTGCAACACCTTCTGCTCCTCGTTGGGATCGACATTCTTACTTATCGAAGATACTACGATACCCCTATACTTGTGGGTCATCAAGACTATTTTCTGGCGCCGTTGCCGGGGAGTGAAGCGCTATTGGTAAGTGGAATTGGTAAGGAAAACCTTTACTGTTTGTGCTGATTTTATTTCTGCCTGCTGCTATAATCATTATGGAGAGATCTTCTCTTCAATTTCTATTTGGGAAATCTACTACTACTGCAACGGTAGTGGATGAAGCGCCAGGTGAGGAAGTAGTACCATATAAAATACCTACGAAAATTATTGAACGTGTTATGGATAACCGCTATGAAGGGGATGGAACTGTCCATCCTGGTGATCATTTACTATTTTTGCATGAATTATGCGGGTTATTCAAATGTGCAGGTATTTCCATGAATGAAGTTAGGAAGAAACTATTCACTATATCGCTGTCTGGTAAAGCGGCGCACTGGTATAAATTGCTGAAGAATGGTGATTCTATTGATTGGGAGGACATTGTGCCTTTATTCTATTCCAAATTTTATCCTCCAAGTGAAATTCACAAAGATCGGAACCGCATATATAATTTCTGGCCTCATGATGGAGAAAGTATTGCCCAAGCTTGGGGGAGATTGAAGTCTTTAATGCTCAAATGCCCCATTCATGAGCTTCCTGGTAATGTTATTATTGATAATTTCTATGCAAGACTTTCTTTTCAAGACAAGACCTTGTTGGATACTTCTTGTTCTGGATCATTTACACGCAAGAATGAAGAGTTTAAAAGGGACCTTCTTGATCGGATCCAAGAAAATACTGAAGGATGGGAGAATGACAAAGATAGAGAATCAGGTATAATTTATGATTATAAATGCATTGAAGCTTTTATGGATACTGATAAATTTCGTAATATGAGTGCTACATATGGTCTTGATTCTCAAGTTGTTGCAAATCTTTATAGAGCTTTTGCCTCTCATTATGAACTGCCTAAGAAGAATTTTGATAAGTATCATGAACCGTATAAAGATAAAATTGATTCATCTGTAAACAAATGTGTAGTGATTGAAACTGTTGATAATGTTATTCCTGAAGCTTATATTGAAAAAACTCCTTTCCCTGCTAAAATGAAGGAGTACTCTGTCATATCTAGTGCGGTTAATAAAAGTGAAAAGAAACCTAAAGAACCTGAAGAACAAATTAAAATTGAACCTGCTGTTGCAATAGTTAAAGATCTTGTGACTGAGAATGTGGAGGATGGTCATATTATTTTCTGTGAAGATGCTTCTAATATTGTTTCACATCCTAATAAATCCAAACAAGTTAGTGTTCCTATGCTATCTGTTAGAATTGGTGATCATTGCTATTATGGTTTATGTGATATTGGTGCAAGTGTTAGTGCTATTCCTTATGAACTTTACACGGAGATTATGCACGAAATTGGTTCTTGTGAACTTGAAGATATTGATGTGGTTATTCATCTAGCTAATAGAGAAACTATTTCTCCGATTGGTATTGTTCGAGATGTGGAAGTTCTATGTGGTAAGATTAAATATCCTGCTGACTTTTTGGTACTTGGTTCTGCTGCTAGTGATTATTGTCCTATCATTTTTGGTAGACCTTTTCTAAATACTTGTGGAGCTATTATAGATTGTAAGAAAGAGAAAATTTTGACTAGATTTGCTGGTGAACCCTATGAATTTAACTTTTCTAAATTTACCAAAACTCCTTATAAAGTTGACTTGCCTAGTAATGATTTTAAAATGGAGCAGTGTGCATCTATTGTTCTTGTTCCTAATAACCCTTTGCAGCAACATTTGGAGAATAGTGAAAGTGAAGCTTTTAGGAAAGAAAGAGATGAGCTTGAGGAAATTTTTCGTCGCCAACCTATTCTCAAGCATGATTTACCGGTAGAAGATTTGGGTACAACACCGCCACCAAAGGAAGATCCTGTTTTTGATTTAAAGCCTTTACCTGATAATCTTAAATATGCTCATATTGATGATAAGAAAATATATCCTGTTATTATTAGTTCTAAGCTTTCAGAGATTGAGGAAGAAAGGTTATTGGAAATATTGAAGAAACACCGAGGAGCTATTGGCTATACTCTTGATGATTTGAAAGGGATTTCTCCTTCTATTTGCCAACATGCTATTAATATGGAAGAAGATGCAAAGCCTGTTGTTGAACATCAACGTCGTCTAATTCCGAAGATGAAGGAAGTGGTAAGGAACGAGGTATTAAAACTCCTTGAAGCTGGTATTATATATCCTATTGCTGATAGTAGATGGGTTAGTCCTGTTCATTGTGTTCCTAAGAAAGGAGGAATGACTGTTGTGCCTAATGATAATGATGAGCTTATTCCTCAAAGAATAGTTGTAGGTTATAGAATGTGCATTGATTTTCGAAAAGTTAATAAAGTTACTAAGAAAGATCATTACCCTTTACCCTTTATTGATCAAATGTTAGAGAGGTTGTCTAAAAATACTCATTTTTGCTTTCTTGATGGTTATTCTGGGTTTTCACAAATTGCTGTTAAAGCTAAAGATCAAGAGAAAACCACTTTTACTTGTCCTTATGGAACTTATGCTTATAGGCGTATGCCTTTTGGTTTATGTAATGCTCCTGCTACTTTTCAAAGATGCATGTCTGCTATTTTTCATGGTTTTTGCGAAAGTATTGTAGAGGTGTTCATGGATGATTTTTCTGTCTATGGGAATTCTTTTGATAATTGCCTGCGAAACCTCGATAAAGTTTTGCAGAGATGTGAAGAAACTAACCTTGTTCTTAATTGGGAGAAATGCCACTTTATGGTTAATGAAGGAATTGTATTGGGACATAAAATTTCCGAGAGAGGTATTGAAGTTGATAGAGCTAAAGTTGAAGCAATTGAGAAGATGCCCTATCCGAGGGATGTTAAAGGTATTCGTAGTGTTCTTGGTCATGCTGGGTTTTATAGGAGATTTATTAAAGATTTCTCTAAAATTTCAAAGCCTCTTACTAATCTTCTTCAAAAAGATGTACCTTTTGTTTTTGATGATGATTGTAAGGAAGCTTTTGAAACTTTAAAGAAAGCCTTAACAACTGCTCCTGTAGTTGAACCTCCTGATTGGAATTTGCCTTTTGAAATTATGTGTGATGCTAGTGATTTTGCTGTAGGCGCTGTTCTTGGACAGCGAGTAGATAAAAAATTAAATGTTATTCATTATGCTAGTAAGACTCTTGATGCTGCTCAAAGAAATTATGCTACAACTGAAAAAGAATTGTTAGCTGTAGTCTTTGCTTGTGATAAGTTTAGACCTTATATTGTTGATTCAAAAGTTACAATTCATACTGATCATGCTGCAATTAGATACCTTATGACAAAAAAGATGCTAAGCCAAGGCTTATTAGATGGGTACTTCTGTTGCAAGAATTTGATTTACATATTATAGATAGGAAAGGTGCTGATAATCCTGTTGCTGATAATTTGTCTAGATTGGAAAATATTGCTTATGATCCTGTTCCTGTTAATGATAGTTTTCCAAATGAACAATTGGCTGTAATAAAGGTGAGCTCGCGAGAGAGCCCTTGGTATGCAGATTATGCTAACTTTATTGTTTCGAAGTATTTGCCTCCAACCTTTTCAGCTCAGCAAAGGAGGAAATTCTTTTATGACTTGAGGCATTATTTTTGGGATGACCCACACTTATATAAAGAAGGAGTGGATGGTATTATGCGAAGATGTGTTCCTGAATATGAACAACAGGAGATATTGAATAAATGTCATGGAAGTGTTTATGGAGGACATCACGCTGGAGATAGAACCGCGCAAAAGGTTCTACAATCAGGTTTTTATTGGCCAACACTCTTCAAAGATGCAAGGAAATTTATTTTATCTTGTGATGAATGTCAAAGAGTTGGTAATATCTCTAGACGCAATGAAATGCCTATGAATTATACTCTTGTTATTGAACCATTCGATTGTTGGGGATTCGACTTCATGGGACCTTTCCCTTCTTCAGACGGTAACACTCATATACTTGTCGCTGTTGATTATGTTACTAAATGGGTAGAAGCTATACCTACAAAAAGTGCTGATGGTGAGACCTCTATAAAAATGCTTGTAGATATTATATTTCCTAGATTTGGAGTACCTAGATATATTATGACTGATGGAGGTTCTCATTTTATTCATGGAGGTTTTAGAAAAACTCTTGCTAAGTATGGTATTAATCATAGAATTGCTTCTGCTTATCACCCTCAAACTAGTGGTCAAGTAGAATTATCAAATAGAGAGATTAAAGCTATCTTGGGTAAGACTGTTAATAAATCTAGAAAGAATTGGCCTAGTAAATTGAAAGAAGCGTTATGGGCTTATAGAACTGCTTATAAAAATCCTATGGGAATGTCACCTTATAAAATGGTTTATGGAAAAGCTTGTCATTTACCTTTAGAACTAGAGCACAAAGCTTATTGGGCTGTTAGAGAATTAAATAAAGATCCTAAATTAGCCGGTAATAAGAGGTTGTTGCAATTAAGTTCTCTAGATGAATGGAGAAGTGAAGCTTATGAAAATGCTAAACTCTTTAAAGAAAAAGTTAAAAAATGGCATGATAGAAGGATCATCAAAAGAGAATTTAATGTTGGAGATCAAGTTCTATTGTATCGGTCTCGTCTCAGATTCTTTGCAGGGAAATTACTCTCGAAGTGGGAAGGACCATATGTTGTTGAGGAGGTGTATCGTTCAGGAGCAATTAAAATTAGCTCTCTCCAAGGCAATGCCACACAAGTGGTGAATGGACAAAGACTCAAGCATTATATCTCGGGCGATTCTTATAATGTTGATGTTGATATTATTCAAGTGGAAACACCGGAGGCTTTCATCAAAGGACAAATTGACAGTCCGCCAGAACTGGACTTTGAATAGGTAACAGTATAGGTAATAAAAAGTCCGCGTTTACCTTTCCGAACATTATTTTTGCTGTTTTTGGAAAATATGAAAAATTACGGAATCGAAACGGAGTGGAAAAGACGCGCGAGGGCGTGCCACCATAGGCCGGCGCGGGCCCCACCCTGGCCGCGCCGACCTATGGTCTGGCCGCCTCGTTGCTCCTTTCCGACTCGTTTTCGACCTGGAATCTTCCTTTTGTCGTAAAAATATTTGCTATATAATCCCCCGGACCCCTGGAGGTCCGTAATATCGTTTTCTCGTCGTGTTTTGTTTCGAGCTGTTTTCTGCCAGGATCTGCTTCGGATCTAGATCCATCATGTCTTCGTCGGGAACTCAGAAGGACAGCTTCTTTGAGGACGTCGTCAACCCGTACATGAACGAGCTGAAGATGCACCCCAAAGAGTTGCAGCTCGTGGATGGAGAGTTGCAGATCAAAGATGTCCAGGGTCCTAAGGGAGAAGGGAGCTTGGAAGACAGGATGGAGAAAGCTGGAACAAGAGGTTTTCAACTACAAGAAGATGGCTGAGCGTGAAGTGGATATCTTTCACAAGATTGTGTCTGAACTCATTGATGGACACAAAAAGGAGACTGCGAAGCTGTGGGACGATATCTTCTCACTTCACGACACCACCAACAAACTCCAAGCTCAACTCTATGATGTCCATAATCAGAACTGTGAGTATGAAAACAGGTTTAAGCGCATAAGTCATGCTGCTAGTTTCAGGTTTCCGGAAACCAAGATGTCTTTTGTTGATGGAGGGCCTCTTCCATGGAAGTCTGATGACGACAAAGATTCACCACCATCACCGAAGGAGTAATTCATCATCGGTATTGGCATCCCCTTGGTTTGTTCCAAGCTTGGGGGAGTGCCGCGGTATCACATCACCACCACCTTTATCTTTTACTATTAAGTAGTGTCATATCATGAGTAGGGAAGTTATCATATGGAATAGTATGCAATGTGGAAGTATCTCTCTTAGTTAGTTATCTATGTATCCGTTGGTGTGAGTTATCGTTATGGAATATTAATGAGAAGTCTTATCATTTACTTTTTGCACACCTTATTTTAGTTTGCAATCTCCATTATATGATTACTCTTGACATGAGTATGAGTATCACTTTGGGAGCATCAAGTAAATCTATTTGGTTTTGGCAAACTTAGCATTGGTCAATAGCAACAATAATAAAAGAGAGAAATACACTTAGATACATTACTCCATTATCTCTATGCTTAGTATTCTTAAGTTAAAATTGCTTGTGCTTATGAGAAAGATGCATGATTGTTTCTATCATATGTATATTTGTTTGTTTCCCTCAACCTTTATGCTTGCTATTAAACCTTGCTAGCCAAAGACCTGTATCGAGAGGAATGCTTCTCATACATCCATAACCTTAGACCAAACCTATGCCATTTGTGTCCACCATACCTACCTACTACATGGTATTTTCTGCCATTCCAAGTAAATATTTCATGTGCTACCTTTAAATTATTCAAACTATACTACTTCTTATTTGTGTCAATGTTTTATAGCTCATGAGGAAGTATGTGGTGTTTTATCTTTCAATCTTGTTGGGCGGACTTTTACCAATGGACTAGCGGCACATCCGCTTACCCAATAACTTTGCAATAAGAGCTGGCAATGAGGTTCCCAGCCTCAATTAATAACTTTCATTAATAATTCTCTTCACATGTTTTGCTCTGATTCATCAGTAAGCAACTTAATTTTGCAATAGACACTCCTCCATGGTATGTGAATGTTGGAAGGCACCCGAGGATTCGGTTAGCCATGGATTGAGAAAGCCAAGGTTGGGGGGAGTGTCATCATAAATAAAACTAAAATACATGTGTAAACAAAAGAGAAGGGGGATGATCTACCTTGCTGGTAGAGATGCCGTCCCTCATGGGAGCCGCTCTTGGAAGGTTCGTTTGGCAAGGGGTTAGAGTGCCCGCTACCATTCGTTGACAACAACAAACACCGCTCAAAATCTTACTTTTATGCTCTTTATATGATTTCAAAACTTGAAAAGCTCTAGTACATGATTTAATCCCTGCTTCCCTCTGCGAAGGGCCTGTCTTTTACTTTTATGTTGAGTCAGTATACCTATTTCCCTCTATCCTAAGCAAGCAATTGAGTTGTTGTGAACCAATCATTTATGCTATGATTCAGTTAATCATGTCTTTTATACTTTCTTGTTTAGTACCAATTTTATCTGAATGAATATGACTTTGAAGTTATCAATGATTATGAAGAGATTGTTATGCTTAAATATGAAGGCTCAGCTATAAATTCTAATATGAAAGCTTTGCTTAGAAGTACAATCCGTTAGCAGTTCTCTGACCAAGAACAAAGTTTGCCATCACCAACTATGATTTCTTATGCACCTTTACTTGTGATTTCTCTTTACTTATTTCGAGATGAGTTATATGAGGAAGTTGTTTACTAGAATGTCTTGTGTGAATGAATATGATGCTTCTTGTCCGTATTTTATTTATCGACTCTTCACTCCATAAACATGTGGTCTTGTTTATCGAGCTCAGTTTCGCTTGGGGACAAGCTTGGGGGGAGTTGATACGTCCAATTTGCATCACTATTTTGTATCATAATTTGCTGTTATTCATTGATATATTTCATATTGGGGCACAATACTTATGTTATTTCATCTATTTTACATGTTTCATCATCATTGGAGGATCAAGCACCGGAGCCAGGATTCTGCTGGAAAAAGCACCGTCAGAACGCAATATTTCGGAAGATCAACTGTGGAAGGGAATTTCACGTAAATTCCTATTTTTCCAGATGACGGAGGGAGCCAGAAGGGGAAGAGGAGAAGAGCCACTGTGGGCCCAGACCACAGGGCGGCGCGGCCCAAGGCCTGGCCGCGCCACCCTGTGCTCTGGGGGCCCCACAGCCCCTTTCGCCTCCTTTTCTTCGCGTACTCCTTCGTCCCGAAAACCTAAGCCACAGAGGGATCCTCACGAAGGGTTACGCCGCCTCTGCGGGCGGAGAGCACCAGAGAGAAAGAGCTCTCCGGCGGGGAATCCGCCGGGGAAATTCCCTCCGGAGGGGGAAATCGACGCCATCGCCATCGTCATCGAGCGGGACATCATCTCCATCATCATCATCATCATCTCCACCATCTACACCGCCATCATCACCGCTGCACCTCGTCATCGCTGTAGCAATTCGGGTTAAATCTTGATTGTTTGATAGGGGAAACTCTCCCGGTGTTATTCTATACTTGTTGTAGATGCTATTGAGTGAAACCATTGAACCAAGGTTCATGTTCAGATTGTTATTCATCATCATATCACCTCTGATTGTATTCCATATGATGTCTCGTGAGTAGTTCGTTTAGTTCTTGAGGACATGGGTGAAGTCTAAATGCTAGTAGTGAATTATGGTTGAGTAATATTCAATGTTATGATATTTAAGTTGTGGTGTCATTCTTCTAGTGGTGTCGTGTGAACGTCGACTACACGACACTTCACCATTTATGGGCCTAGGGGAGTGCATCTTGTATTCGGTTGCTAATTGCGGGGTTGCCGGAGTGACAGAAACCTAAGCCCCCGTTAGTATATCGATGCAGGAGGGATCGCAGGATCTCAGAGTTTAAGGCTGTGGTTAGATTTATCTTAATTACTTTCTTGTAGTTGCGGATGCTTGCAAGGGGTATAATCACAAGTATGTATTAGTCCTAGGAAGGGCGGTGCATTAGCATAGGTTCACCCACACAACACTTATCAAAACAATGAAGATTAATCAGCTGTATGTAGCGAAAGCACTAGACTAAAATCCCCGTGTGTCCTCGGAACGTTTGGTCATTATAAGTAATCAAACCGGCTTGTCCTTTGTGCTAAAAAGGATTGGGCCACTCGCTGCAATTATTTCTCTCGCATTTTATTTACTTGTACTTTATTTATCTGCAATATCAAAACCCCCTGAATACTTGTCTGTGAGCATTTACAGTGAATCCTTCATCGAAACTACTGCCAACACCTTCTGCTCCTCGTTGGGATCGACATTCTTACTTATCGAAGATACTACGATACACCCCCTATACTTGTGGGTCATCAACGACCACAGCGGTCATTGACTGCGGACGCCCCACAGAGCGGCAATATATAATTTTCTATAAATAAATAGACGACCCACTGGTCATTGGCCGCCCCATAGAGCGGCCCCATTTGTCATTGGCAGCACCGCGTATACAATCAGGAAATAAAACGGCCCACGCGTCAGCGGTAGATGGATCCACCCGTCAGCATGAGACGGTCAGCGAGGAACGACCTCACGGTAACGGTAAGGCCTCTGACCTGACGGCAACCCGCGTCTTCGATGGGTTTCAAACTAGAGGGAGGGGAAAACTGAGGAAAAACTAACGAGCTGGGGAAAACTGAGTACAACTAACGAAGCAGGGGCACGAAAATAGAAATCCCTAAGATAAAAGCATGTTGGGTGAACAAATTACAGTCGGGCAATTGACAAATAGAAAAGGGCATAACAATCCATATACATGATATGATAAATATAGTGAGATTTAATTGGGCATTACGACAAAGTACATAGACCGCCATCCAGCATGCATCTATGCCTAAAAAGTCCACCTTCAGGTTATCATCCGAACCCCTTCCAGTATTAAGTTGCAAGCAACAGACAATTGCATTAAGTATGGTGCGTAATGTAATCAACAACTACATCCTTAGACATAACATCAATGTTTTATCCCTAGTGGCAACAGCACATCCACAACCTTAGAACTTTTGTCACTGTCCCAGGTATCAATGGAGGCATGAACCCACTATCGAGCATAAATACTCCCTCTTGGAGTTAAGAGCAAAAACTTGGCCAGAGCCTCTACTAATAACGGAGAGCATGCAAGATCATAAACAACACATAAATAATAGATTGATAATCACCATAACATAGTATTCTCTATCCATCGGATCCCGACAAACACAACATATAGTATTACAGATAGATGATCTTGATCATGTTAGGCAGCTCACAAGATCCAACAATGAAGCACAACAAGGAGAAGACCATCTAGCTACTGCTATGGACCCATAGTCCAGGGGTGAACTACTCACTCATCACTCCGGAGGCGATCATGGCGATGAAGAGTCCTCCGGGAGATGATTCCCCTCTCCGGCAGGGTGCCGGAGGCGATCTCCTGAATCCCCAGAGATGGGATTCGCGGCGGCGGCGATGTCTACGGGAGCTTCTATTCTTGTAGACAGTGTTGGGCCTCCAAGAGCAGAGGTTTGTAGAACAGCAGCAAGTTTCCCTTAAGTGGATCACCCAAGGTTTATCGAACTCAGGGAGGAAGAGGTCAAAGATATCCCTCTCAAGCAACCCTGCAATCACGATACAAGAAGTCTCTTGTGTCCCCAACACACCTAATACACTTGTCAGATGTATAGGTGCACTAGTTCGGCGAAGAGATAGTGAAATACAAGTAATATGGATGTATATGAGTGGTAATAGCAATCTGAATAAAATATGGCAGCGAGTAAACATGCAACAAAACAGTAAACAAACGGAGATTCGATGTTTGGAAACAAGGCCTAGGGATCATACTTTCACTAGTGGACACTCTCAACATTGATCGCATAATAAATAACTCTTTCTCTTATGTGCTACATACACTCTTTTGTTGGATGATGAACACATTGCGTAGGATTACACGAACCCTCAATGCCGGAGTTAACAAGCTCCACAATTCAATGTTCATATTTAAATAACCTTAGAGCATAATAGATCATTGCAAAATAAACCAAGAACTAACATAGTGCACACACTGTCCACATTACACTATGAAGGAGGAATAGATCACATCAATACTATCATAATGATAATTAACTCCACAATCTACAAGAGATCATGATCATAATCTACGACAAGAACCACACGGTGCACACACTAATCACCTTTACACCATGCAGGAGGAATAGACTACTTTAATAACATCACATGAGTAGCACACAACTAGTAGCGATACAAAGCTCATCATATGGATCTCAATCATGTAAAGCAGCTCATGAGATCATTGTATTGAAGTACATGGGAGAGAGATTAACCACATAGCTACGGTACAGCCCCGAGCCTCGATGGAGAACTACTCCCTCCTCATGGGAGCAGCAGCGTTGATGAAGATGGCGGTGGAGATGGCAGCGGTGTCGATGGAGAAGCCTTCGGGGGCACTTCCCCGTCCCGCGGCGTGCGGAACAGAGACTCCTGTCCCCGGATCTTGGCTTCGCGATGGCGGCGGCTCTGGAACTTTTCTCGTACCGTGGCTTCCTCGTAAGGGTTTTCGATGCGGGGCTTTATAGGCGAAAGGGCAGCGTCGGAGGGTCGAAGGGGCGACCACACCATGGGGCGCGGCCGGGCCCACCCTATCATCGGGGCCCACGGGGCCCCTCTGGCGACTCTCGGGTGTTTTGGATGCTTCCGGGCAAAATAGGAACCAGGCGTTGATTTCGTCCAATTCCGAGAATATTTCGTTACTAGGATTTCTGAAACCAAAAACAGAAAACGAACGGCACTTCGGCATCTTGTTAATAGGTTAGTTCCGGAAAATGCGTAAATACGACATATAATGTGCATAAAACATGTAGGTATCATCAATAAAGTAGCATGGAACATAAGAAATTATCGATACGTTGGAGACGTATCAGCATCCCCAAGCTTAGTTCTGCTCGTCCCGAGCAGGTAAAACGATAACAAAGATAATTTCTGAAGTGACATGCCATCATAATCTTGATCATATTGTAAACATATGTAATGAATGCAGCGATCAAAACAATGGTAATGACATGAGTAAACAACTGAATCATAAAGCAATGACTTTTCATGAATAGCACTTTCAAGACAGGCATCAATAAGTCTTGCATAAGAGTTAACTCATAAAGCAATAAATTCAAAGTAAAGGCATTGAAGCAACACAAAGGAAGATTAAGTTTCAGCGGTTGCTTTCAACTTATAACATGTATATCTCATGGATATTGTCAACATAGAGTAATATAACAAGTGCAATATGCAAGTATGTAGGAATCAATGCACAGTTCACACAAGTGTTTGCTTCTTGAGGTGGAAGGAGATAGGTAAACTGACTCAACAATAAAAGTAAAAGAATGGTCCTTCAAAGAGGAAAGCATCGATTGTTGTATTTGTGCTAGAGCTTTTATTTTGAAAACATGAAACAATTTTGTCAACGGTAGTAATAAAGCATATGAGTTATGTAAATTATATCTTACAAGTTGCAAGCCTCATGCATAGTATACTAATAGTGCCGCACCTCGTCCTACTTAGCTTGGACTACCGGATCTTTGCATGCCATGTTTCAACCAAGTGTCACAAAGGGGTACCTCCATGCCGCCTGTACAAAGGTCTAAGGAGAAAGCTCGCATTTTGGATTTCTCGCTTTTGATTATTCTCAACTTAGACATCCATACCGGGACAACATGGACAACAGATAATGGACTCCTCTTAAATGCATAAGCATGTAGCAACAATTATTATTCTCATATGAGATTGAGGATATATGTCCAAAACTGAAACTTCAACCATGATTCATGGCTTTAGTTAGCGGCCCAATGTTCTTCTCTAACAATATGCATGCTCCAACCACTAAGGTGGTAGATCCTTCAGACAAGACGGACATGCATAGCAACTCACATGATATTCAATAAAGAGTAATTGATGGTGTTCCCCAGAAGCATGGTTATCGCACAACAAGCAACTTAATAAGAAATAAAGTGCATAAGTACATATTCAATACTACGATAGTTTTTAAGGCTATTTTTCCCATGAGCTATATATTGCAAAGGTGAATGATGGAATTTTAAAGGTAGCACTCAAGCAATTTACTTTGGAATGGCGGAGAAATACCATGTAGTAGGTAGGTATGGTGGACACAAATGGCATAGTAGTTGGCTCAAGGATTTTGGATGCATGAGAAGTATTCCCTCTCGATACAAGGTTTAGGCTAGCAAGGTTATTTGAAGCAAACTCAAGGATGAACCGATGCAGCAAAACTCACATAAAAGACATATTGTAAACATTATAAGACTCTACACCGTCTTCCTTGTTGTTCAAAACTCAATACTAGATATTATCTAGACCTTAGAGAGACCAAATATGCAAACCAAATTTTAGCAAGCTCTATGTATTTCTTCATTAATGGGTGCAAAGCATATGATGCAAGAGCTTAAACATGAGCACAACAATTGCCAAGTATCACATTATCCAAGACATTTTACCAATTACTACATGTAGCATTTTTCAATTCCAACCATATAACAATTTAACGAAGAGGAAACTTCGCCATGAATATTATGAGCTAAGAACACATGTGTTCATACGAACCAGCGGAGCGTGTCTCTCTCCCACACAAGGATGAACTTATTCAGAGAATTAAATTAACAAAACAAAAATAAAAGCACACAGACGCTCTAAGTAAAATACATAGGATGTGATGGAATAAAAATATAGTTTCACTAGAAGAAACCTGATAAGTTGTCGATGAAGAAGGGGATGCCTTGGGCATCCCCAAGCTTAGACGCTTGAGTCTTCTTAAAATATGCAGGGATGAACCACGGGGCATCCCCAAGCTTAGAGCTTTCACTCCTCTTGATCATAGTATATCATACTCCTCTCTTGACCCTTGAAAACTTCCTTCACACCAAACTTCAAGCAAACTCATTAGAGGGTTAGTGCATAATCAAAAATTCACATGTTCAGAGGTGACACAATCATTCTTAACACTTCTGGACATTGCAAAAAACTTCTGACACTTAATGGAACAAAGAAACTCATTCAACTTAACAAAAGCGGCAATGCGAAATAAAAGGCAGAATCTGTCAAAAACAGAACAGTCCGTAAAGACGAATTTTAAAATGGCACCAGACTTGCTCAAATGGAAAAACTCAAAACTAATGAAAGTTGCGTACATATCTGAGGATCACGCTCGTAAATTGGCAGATTTTTCGAATTTTCTACAGAGACTTGTGCCCAGATTCGTGAGAGCAATGCTGTTGTTTCGCAGCGATCCCAAATATAACATCAACTTTAACATAGAAACTTTACTTGGCACAAAAACATGATAAGGAGAGGTTGCTACAGTAGTAAACAACTTCCAAGACACAAATATAAAACAAAGTACTGTAGTAAAAAAAAACATGGGTTATCTCCCAAGAAGTTCTTTCTTTATAGCCATTAAGATGGGCTCAGCAGTTTTAATGATGCACTCGCAAGAAATAGAAGTTGAAGCAAAAGAGAGCATCAAGAGGCAAATTCAAAACACATTTAAGTCTAACATGCTTCCTATGCATAGGAATCTTGTAAATAAACAAGTTCATGAAGAGCAAAGTAACAAGCATAGGAAGATAAAACAAGTGTAGCTTCAAAAATTTCAGCACATAGAGAGGTGTTTTAGTAACATGAAAATTTTTACAACCATATTTTCCTCTCTCATAATAACTTTCAGTAGCAACATGAGCAAACTCAACAATATAACTATCACATAAAGCATTCTTATCATGAGTCTCATGCATAAAATAATTACTACTCCCAACATAAGCATAATCAATTTTATTAGTTGTGGTGGGAGCAAATTCAACAAAGTAGCTATCATTATTATTCTCATCAAGTGTAGGAGGCATAGTATAATCACAATAAAATTTACTCTCCATAGTAGGTGGCACCAAAAGACCACTATCATTATAATCATCATAAATGGGAGGCATAGTATCATCAAAGAAAATTTTCTCCTCAATGCTTGGGGTACTAAAAATATCATGCTCATCAAAGCCAGCTTCCCCAAGCTTAGAATTTTCCATAGCATTAGCAACAATAGTATTCAAAGCATTCATATTAATATGTTCCATGGGTTTTTTAATTTTTGCATCAAACCATCCATGTCTTAAATCAGGAAATAGAATAAAAAGGTCATTGTTGTCCATTATGCCTAACTAGTGTAAACAAGAAACCAAATGTTGCAATTGCAGAGTCTAAAGGAAATAGCTTCGAGCACACACAATGGCGCCAGAAAAGTACTGTTACCTGGAACCGAAGTATGAGTGCCTTTTACCTTTCCTCCCCGGCAACGGCGCCAGAAAAGTGCTTGATGTCTACGGGAGCTTCTATTCTTGTAGACAGTGTTGGGCCTCCAAGAGCAGAGGTTTGTAGAACAGCAGCAAGTTTCCCTTAAGTGGATCACCCAAGGTTTATCGAACTCAGGGAGGAAGAGGTCAAAGATATCCCTCTCAAGCAACCCCGCAATCACGATACAAGAAGTCTCTTGTGTCCCCAACACACCTAATACACTTGTCAGATGTATAGGTGCACTAGTTCGGCGAAGAGATAGTGAAATACAAGTAATATGGATGTATACGAGTGGTAATAGCAATCTGAATAAAATATGGCAGCGAGTAAACATGCAACAAAACAGTAAACAAACGGAGATTCGATGTTTGGAAACAAGGCCTAGGGATCATACTTTCACTAGTGGACACTCTCAACATTGATCGCATAATAAATAACTCTTTCTCTTATGTGCTACATACACTCTTTTGTTGGATGATGAACACATTGCGTAGGATTACACGAACCCTCAATGCCGGAGTTAACAAGCTCCACAATTCAATGTTCATATTTAAATAACCTTAGAGCATAATAGATCATTGCAAAATAAACCAAGAACTAACATAGTGCACACACTGTCCTCATTACACTATGAAGGAGGAATAGATCACATCAATACTATCATAATGATAATTAACTTCACAATCTACAAGAGATCATGATCATAATCTACGACAAGAACCACACGGTGCACACACTAATCACCTTTACACCATGCAGGAGGAATAGACTACTTTAATAACATCACATGAGTAGCACACAACTAGTAGCGATACAAAGCTCATCATATGGATCTCAATCATGTAAAGCAGCTCATGAGATCATTGTATTGAAGTACATAGGAGAGAGATTAACCACATAGCTACCGGTACAGCCCCGAGCCTCGATGGAGAACTACTCCCTCCTCATGGGAGCAGCAGCGTTGATGAAGATGGCGGTGGAGATGGCAGCGGTGTCGATGGAGAAGCCTTCCGGGGGCACTTCCCCGTCCGCGCCGGAACAGACTCCTGTCCCCGGATCTTGGCTTCGCGATGGCGGCGGCTCGGAACTTTTCGTACCGTGGCTTCCTCCGTAAGGGTTTTCGATGCGGGGGCTTTATATAGGCGAAAGGGCAGCGTCGGAGGGTCGAAGGGCGACCACACCATAGGTGGCGCGGCCGGGGCCGCGCCACCCTATCATCTGGGGCCCACAGGGCCCCCCTCTGGCGGCTCTCGGGTGTTCTGGATGCTTTCGGGCAAAATAGGAACCTGGGCGTTGATTTCGTCCAATTCCGAGAATATTTCGTTACTAGGATTTCTGAAACCAAAAACAGCAGAAAACAGGACGGCACTTCGGCATCTTGTTAATAGGTTAGTTCCGGAAAATGCGTAAATACGACATATAATGTGCATAAAACATGTAGGTATCATCAATAAAGTAGCATGGAACATAAGAAATTATCGATACGTTGGAGACGTATCAGCGTCTCTGGAAGGTTTTCCGTATCGTGGCTCTCGGTACTGGGGGTTTCGCGACGGAGGCTTTAAGTAGGCGGAAGGGCAACGCAGGGGGCCACACGAGGGCCCCACACGCCAGGGCCGCGCGGCCAAGCCCTAGGACGCGCCGCCCTGTTGTGGCGGTGCCTCGTGGCCCCACTTCCTTTCCCCTTCGGTCTTCTGGAAGCTTCGTGCAAAAATAGGACCTGGGCGTTGATTTCGTCCAATTCGAGAATATTTCCTTACTAGGATTTCGAAACCAAAAGCAAGACAAAGCTGGCTCTTCGGCATCTTGTTAATAGGTTAGTGCTGGAAAATGCATAAATACGACATATAATGTGTATAAAACATGTAGATATCATCAATAATGTAGCATGGAACATAAGAAATTATCGATACGTCGGAGACGTATCAGCATCCCCAAGCTTAGTTATGCTCGTCCCGAGCAGGCAAACGATAACAAGGATAATTTCTGGAGTGACATACCATCATAATCTTGATCATACTATTGTAAACATATGTAATGAATGCAACGATCAAAACAATGGTAATGACATGAGTAAACAAATGAATCATAAAGCAAAGACTTTTCATGAATAGTACTTCAAGACAAGCATCAATAAGTCTTGCATAAGAGTTAACTCATAAAGCAATAAATCAAAGTAAAGGTATTGAAGCAACACAAAGGAAGATTAAGTTTCAGCGGTTGCTTTCAACTTATAACATGTATATCTCATGGATAATGTCAATGTAAAGTAATATAACAAGTGCAATATGCAAGTATGTAGGAATCAATGCACAGTTCACGCAAGTGTTTGCTTCTTAAGGTGGAGAGAGATAGGTAAACTGACTCAACAATAAAAGTAAAAGAAAGGTCCTTCAAAGAGGAAAGCATCGATTGCTATATTTGTGCTAGAGCTTTTATTTTGAAAACATGAAACAATTTTGTCAACGGTAGTAATAAAGCATATGAGTTATGTAAATTATATCTTACAAGTTGCAAGCCTCATGCATAGTATACTAATAGTGCCCGCACCTTGTCCTAATCAGCTTGGACTACCGGATCATCGCAATACACATGGTTCAACCAAGTGTCACAAAGGGTACCTCCATGCCTGTACAAAGGTCTAAGGAGAAAGCTCGCATTTTGGATTTCTCGCTTTTGATTATTCTCAACTTAGACATCCATACCGGGACAACATGGACAACAGATAATGGACTCCTCTTTAATGCATAAGCATGTGGCAACAATTATTATTCTCATATGAGATTGAGGATATATGTCCAAAACTGAAACTTCCACCATGATTCATGGCTTTAGTTAGCGGCCCAATGTTCTTCTCTAACAATATGCATGCTCCAACCATTAAGGTGGTAGATCTCTCTTACTTCAGACAAGACGGACATGCATAGCAACTCACATGATATTCAACAAGGGATAGTTGATGGCGTCCCCAGAAGCATGGTTATCGCACACAAGCAACTTAATAAGAGATAAAGTGCATAAGTACATATTCAATACCACAATAGTTTTTAAGGCTATTTTGTCCCATGAGCTATATATTGCAAAGGTGAATGATGGAATTTTAAAGGTAGCACTCAAGCAATTTACTTTGGAATGGCGGAGAAATACCATGTAGTAGGTAGGTATGGTGGACACAAATGGCATAGTGGTTGGATCAAGGATTTTGGATGCATGAGAAGTATTCCCTCTCGATACAAGGTTTAGGCTAGCAAGGTTATTTGAAGCAAACTCAAGGATGAACCGGTGCAGCAAAACTCACATAAAAGACATATTGTAAACATTATAAGACTCTACACCGTCTTCCTTGTTGTTCAAAACTCAATACTAGAAATTATCTAGACCTTAGAGAGACCAAATATGCAAACCAAATTTTAGCAAGCTCTATGTATTTCTTCATTAATGGGTGCAAAGTATATGATGCAAGAGATTAAACATGAGCACAACAATTGCCAAGTATCACATTATCCAAGACATTTTAGAATTACTACATGTAGCATTTCCCGATTCCAACCATATAACAATTTAACGAAGAAATTTCAACCTTCGCCTTGAACATTATGAGTAAAACCTAAGGACATATTTGTCCATATGCAACAGCGGAGCGTGTCTCTCTCCCACAAAGTGAATGCTAGGATCCATTTTATTCAAACAAAAACAAAAACAAAACAAACCGACGCTCCAAGTAAAGAACATAGGATGTGACTGAATAAAAATATAGTTTCAGGGGAGGAACCTGATGATGTTGTCGATGAAGAAGGGGATGCCTTGGGCATCCCCAAGCTTAGACGTTTGAGTCTTCTTAAAATATGCAGGGATGAACCACGGGGCATCCCCAAGCTTAGAGCTTTCACTCCTCTTGATCATAGTATATCATACTCCTCTCTTGACCCTTGAAAACTTCCTTCACACCAAACTTCAAGCAAACTCATTAGAGGGTTAGTGCACAATTAAAAATTCACATATTCAGAGGTGACACAATCATTCTTAACACTTCTGGACATTGCACAAAGCTACTGGACATTAATGGATCAAAGTAATTCATCCAACATAGCAAATACGGCAATGCGAAATAAAAGGCAGAATCTGTCAAAAACAGAACAGTCCGTAAAGACGAACCTGAAAGGGGACTTGCTCAAATGGAAAAACTCAAAACTAATGAAAGTTGCGTACATATCTGATGATCACGCTCGTAATTTTGCAGAATTTTTAGAATTTTCTACAGAGACTTATGCCAGAATTCGTGACAGACAGCAATGCTGTTTCTGCGCAGCGATCCCAAATATAACATCAACTTTAGCATAGAAATTTTACTTGGAACAAAAACATGATAAGGAGAGGTTGCTACAGTAGTAAACAACTTCCAAGACTCAAATATAAAACAAAGTACTGTAGTAAAAACATGGGTTGTCTCCCATAAGCGCTTTTCTTTAACGCCTTTCAGCTAGGCGCAGAAAGTGTAATTCAAGTAACATCAAGAGTAGAAGCATCAACATCATAACTTGTTCTAATAATAGAATCAAAAGGCAACTTCATTCTCTTTCTAGGGAAGTGTTCCATACCTTTCTTGAGAGGAAATTGATATTTAATATTACCTTCCCTCATATCAATAACAGCACCAACGGTTCGAAGAAAAGGTCTTCCCAACACAATAGGACAAGATGCATTGCATTCAATATCCAAGACAACAAAATCAACGGGGAAAAGGTTATTGTTAACCGTAACATGAACATTATCAACTCTCCCCAAAGGTTTCTTTTTAACATTATCGGCAAGATTAACATCCAAATAACAATTCTTCAATGGTGGCAAGTCAAGCATATCATAAATCTTTTTAGGCATAACAGAAATACTTGCACCAAGATCACATAAATCATTACATTCAAAGTCATTGGATTTCATTTTAATGATGGGCTCCCAACCATCTTCTAACTTTCTAGGAATAGAAGTTTCAAGTTTTAGTTTCTCTTCTCTAGCTTTTATGAGAGCATTTGTAATATGTTTTGTAAAGGCTAAATTTATAGCACTAGCATTAGGACTTTTAGCAAGTTTTTGTAAGAACTTTATAACTTCAGAGATGTGGCAATCATCAAAATATAAATCATTATGAGCTACAGCAATGGGATCATTGTCCCCAAGGTTGGAAAAAATTTCAGCAGTTTTATCACAAGCAATTTTAGAAATTTCTGGCAGTTTTGTTCGCTTTGCACTAGGAGTAGAAACATTGCCAACACCAATTATTTTACCATTGATAGTAGGAGGTGCAGCAACATGTGAATCATTATCATTACTAATGGTGGTAATAGTCCAAACTTTAGCTACATTATTCTCTTTAGCTAGTTTTTCATTTTCTTCTCTATCCCACCTAGCACGCAATTCAGCCATTAATCTTATATTCTCATTAATTCTAACTTGGATGGCATTTGCTGTAGTAGTAATCTTATTATCAATATCCTCATTAGGCATAACTTTCAATTTTAATAGATCAACATCAGAGGCAAGTCTATCAACTCTAGAAGCAATAATATCAATTTTATCAAGCTTTTCCTCAACATTTGTTAAAAGCAGTTTGTGTACTAATAATTTCTTTAAGCATGGCTTCAAGACCAGGGGGTACACTCCTATTATTGTTGTAAGAATTCCCATAAGAATTACCATAACCATTACTATTAGCAGAAGGATATGGCCTATAGTTATTACCAGAGTTGTTCCTATAAGCATTGTTGTTGAAATTATTATTTTTAATGAAATTCACATCAACATTTTCTTCTTGAGCAACCAATGAAGCTAAAGGAACATTATTTGGATCAACATTAGATCTACCATTCACAAGCATAGACATAATCACATCAATCTTATCACTCAAGGAAGAGGTTTCTTCAACATAATTTACCTTCTTACCTTGTGGAGCTCTTTCCGTGTGCCATTCAGAGTAATTTATCATCATATGATCAAGAAGCTTTGTAGCCGCCCCCAAAGTGATGGACATTTGCCTCCGGAAGGTAGATTGAAGTAGTCGGAAAATGATGTCGGTTCATTCTACCAAAGATTTCATTCTCTCCCATGCTTGAGCAACATGTTCAGTATCTAATTGCTTAAAATTCATTATGCTACTTCTCAAAGATATAATTTTAGCGGGAGGATAATATCTACCAATAAAAGCATCCTTACATTTAGTCCATGAATCAATACTATTCTTAGGCAAAGATAGCAACCAATCTTTAGCTCTTCCTCTTAATGAGAAAGGAAACAATTTCAATTTAATAATATCACCATCTACATCCTTATACTTTTGCATTTCACAAAGTTCAACAAAATTATTAAGATGGGCAGCAGCATCATCAGAACTAACACCAGAAAATTGATCTCTCATGACAAGATTCAGTAAAGCAGGTTTAATTTCAAAGAATTCTGCTGTAGTAGCAGGTGGAGCAATAGGTGTGCATAGGAAATCATTATTATTTGTGTTTGTGAAGTCACACAACTTAGTATTTTCAGGGGTATTCATTTTAGCAACAGTAAATAAAACAAACTAGATAAAGTAAATGCAAGTAACTAATTTTTGTGTGTTTTTGATATAGAGAGCAAGACAGTAAATAAAGTAAAACTAGCAACTAATTTTTTTGTGTTTTGTTTAAGTGCAGCAAACAAAGTAGTAAATAAAATAAAGCAAGACAAAAACAAAGTAAAGAGATTGGGAAGTGGAGACTCCCCTTGCAGCGTGTCTTGATCTCCCCGGCAACGGCGCCAGAAAAGCTTGATGCGCGTAGATGTACACGTCCGTTGGGAACCCCAAGAGGAAGGTATGATGCGCACGTGGCAAGTTTTCCCTCAGAAAGAAACCAAGGTTTAATCGAACCAGGAGGAGCCAAGAAGCACGTTGAAGGTTGATGGTGGCGAAATGTGATGCGGCGCAACACCAGGGATTCGGCGCCAACGTGGAACCTGCACAACACAACCAAAGTACTTTGCCCCAACGAAACAGTGAGGTTGTCAATCTCACCGGCTTGTAACAAAGGATTAACCGTATTGTGTGGAAGATGATTGTTTGCAAAGAAAACAGTAAAACAAGTATTGAGATTGTATGCGATGTAAAGAATAGGACCGGGGTCCACAGTTCACTAGAGGTGTCTCTCCCATAAGATAAAAGCATGTTGGGTGAACAAATTACAGTCGGGCAATTGACAAATAGAAAAGGGCATAACAATCCATATACATGATATGATAAATATAGTGAGATTTAATTGGGCATTACGACAAAGTACATAGACCGCCATCCAACTGCATCTATGCCTAAAAAGTCCACCTTCAGGTTATCATCCGAACCCCTTCCAGTATTAAGTTGCAAGCAACAGACAATTGCATTAAGTATGGTGCGTAATGTAATCAACAACTACATCCTTAGACATAGCATCAATGTTTTATCCCTAGTGGCAACAGCACATCCACAACCTTAGAACTTTCTGTCACTGTCCCAGGTATCAATGGAGGCATGAACCCACTATCGAGCATAAATACTCCCTCTTGGAGTTAAGAGCAAAAACTTGGCCAGAGCCTCTACTAATAACGGAGAGCATGCAAGATCATAAACAACACATAAATAATAGATTGATAATCACCATAACATAGTATTCTCTATCCATCGGATCCCGACAAACACAACATATAGTATTACAGATAGATGATCTTGATCATGTTAGGCAGCTCACAAGATCCAACAATGAAGCACAACTAGGAGAAGACGACCATCTAGCTACTTCTATGGACCCATAGTCCAGGGGTGAACTACTCACTCATCACTCCGGAGGCAATCATGGCGATGAAGAGTCCTCCGGGAGATGATTCCCCTCTCCGGCAGGGTGCCGGAGGCGATCTCCTGAATCCCCGAGATGGGATTCGCGGCGGCGTCTGGAAGGTTTTCCGTATCGTGGCTCTCGGCGGGGGTTTCGACGGAGGCTTTAAGTGAAGGGCAACACGGGGGCCACACGAGGGCCCCACACGCCGGGCCGCGCGGCCAAGCCCTAGGCCGCGCGCTGTTGTGGCGGCGCCTCGTGGCCCACTTCCTTTCCCTTCGGTCTTCGGAAGCTTCGTGCAAAAATAGGACCCTGGGCGTTGATTTCGTCCAATTGAGAATATTTCCTTACTAGGATTTTTGAAACCAAAAACAACAGACAAGCGGCTCTTCGGCATCTTGTTAATAGGTTAGTGGGAAAATGCATAAATACGACATATAATGTGTATAAAACATGTAGATATCATCAATAATGTAGCATGGAACATAAGAAATTATCGATACGTCGGAGACGTATCACTCCATACCATGGAGAACAATCTGGAAGTGGCTGGAGTCGAGGCCAATGACAAGGTTCTGTTCGCCACGCACTACCTGGCAGGACCAGCACGTGCTTGGTGGACGAGTGCCCGCGCATTGAATGCGGGACAAATGATGACTTGGGCTGACTTTAAGCTCAAGTTCAGCAAGTACCACGTGCCCCCGGGCCTGATCAAGAAGATGAGGGATGAGTTCCGTGAGCTCAAACAGGGAAGAATGACTGTAGTGGAATACCACGACAAGTTCCTTACCTTGTCAAGGTACGCCCCTGATGAGACTGATACCACCGTGTTGGTCAACATCCCTTTGCTGACCTCGAAGCCCTTGTTGACTCTGCCATCCAGATGGAGGGCAAGCTGAACCAGGCCAATGAGAACCGCAAGCGCTGAATGATGAATCAGAGTGGGCCCAGCAACAACCCCAAGTTTCGCCCTAGCTCGAGCGGAGGATTCACCCCGAAACAACGGGCCACCACGGATGTCGCGCCCGGTTATCGAACCGGAGTGGAGGAAACCCCCGGCCGAGGCCACCACAACAACCCCAGCCACAGCAACTACGTCCACCACAACAACAACTTCAACCGTGCACCGATGAGAGCCCCCGCCAACACCACCAACCGCAACACTGCTCCGAGGACTGGGAGCAATCCTGTTCCTGTCGCAACCAAGGACAAGTCCACCATCACCTGTTATGAGTGTGGTGTAGTGGGACACTATTCAAATGAGTGCCCCAAGAGACTCGCCAAGCTCGCCGCCAACACCGCTGCACCTGCTCAGTAGCAACGCCGTGTCACCAACGGAAAGAAGTTCGCCCCCAACAACCCCAACAATCGCGGCGGCCGCCTTTTTCACATGAGTGCGGAAGAAGCCCAGGAAGCGCCAGATGTCGTGCTGGGTATGTTCTCTGTTAACGCAGTACTGGCAAGAGTGTTGTTTGATTCCGGAGCATCGTATTCATTCGTCACCGAGGATTTTGCATGCATTAGTAAGATTCAACCAATCAGTTTGAAGCATGTCATGATAGTTCAAATACCCGGTTCAACAACTAAAGCTAGAAAAATTTGCAAAGATGTACCCATCAGAATTCATGAAATAGAGTTTTATGCAAATTTGATTGTGCTGGGAACAAAGGGTTTGGAAGTAGTACCGGTATGGATTGGATGCCAATAACATTGGAGTATTAGTAGAACCTATCTCAGAAAGACTGCCCAGAAAGTTTACCTACAGCCAGAGTTTAGCCACTCCTACCTAGGATCAGATCAGGGTCATCTGTAGACTCCCTGATGTGTTTTCCTGATGACCTACCCGGTATGCCCCCAGACCAGGATATCGAGTTTATCATTAAGTTAATCCCTAGAACAGGACCTATAGCCCAGAGAGCTTACAGCATGAACCCGGCAGAACTAGTGGAACTGAAGAAACAGCTGGATGAACTTTTAGCCAAAGGTCTTCGACCAAGTGCGTCGCCTTGGAGATCCCCGGTTTTGTTTGTGGATAAGAAAGACGGTGCCAGTCGTTTATGTACGGATTACCGCAAGCTGAATGATGTCACCATCAAGAACAAATATCCCTTGCCCAAGATAGAAGACTTGTTTGACCAGTTGACCGGTGCCACTGTGTTCTCTATGATTGATCTTAGGACAGGTTACCATCAGCTGAAGATCCGTGCAACGGATATTCCCAAGACGGCATTCACCACCAGATATGGGTTGTATGAGTACAACGTCATGTCGTTTGGACTGACCAATGCCCCCGCTTACTTCATGAATCTCATGAATAAGATCTTCATGGACTTCTTGGACAAGTTTGTCGTTGTTTTCATCGATGACATCCTAATCTACTCCAAGTCTGAGGAGGAACATGAGCAACACCTAGAGATCGTCCTAGAAACCCTTAGACAGTACAAGTTGTACGCCAAGTTCAGCAAGTGTGAGTTTTGGTTGAGGGAAGTAGGATTCCTTGGACACATCTTGTCAGCAGGAGGAATTGCCGTTGATCCCACAAAGATCAAGACCATTGCAGAATGGAAAACCCCAACCACTCAGACGGAAGTCCGTGCTTTTCTCGGATCGGCGGGGTACTACCGCTGATTCATTGAGGAATTCTCAACCCTAGCAAGACCCATGACTCAACCGCTGAAAAAGAACAAGAAGTTTGAATGGACTAACAAATGTGAAGAAAGCTTCCAGAAGCTCAAGACCAAGTTGACCACAGCCCCAATACTGATCATGCAGGACATCACCAAGCCAATTGAGGTGTAAGGTGACGCCTCCAAGATTGGTCTTGGATGTGCATTGATGCAAGGAGGCAAGGTGATCTCATATCCGTCTAGGCAACCAAAGCCACATGAGCAGAATTATCCGACCCGTGACTTAGAACTTGCGGCAGTAGTGTTAGCTTGAAACGTTTGGCGTCATTACCTCATGGGTAATCGATGCGAGACCTATTTGGATCACAAGAGTTTGAAGTATATCTTCACCCAGAAGGAGTTGAACAGGAAGCAAAGAAGATGGTTAGTCAATCGAGGATTACGATATGGAAATCCACTATCACCCCGGCAAGGCCAATGTGGTAGCGGATGCTTTAAGAGACTGCCGTGTCAGTTGAACTCCATGATCACCGAAGAACAACTTAGCCTGCACCAAGAGTTTGAGCAGTTTAGACTAGAGCGGGTTAGCGAAGGATTCATCGCCAGCATAAAGCTACAACCTACACTGATTAGCCAGATCAAAGAGGCCCAAAAAGGAAATGATTCTATCTGGGTAGTAGTGATAGATGGACCAGGGTCGTTCACTTTGAAGACTATCTACCGTACGCATAATTTTCGTATAACAACAGCCACCAAGCCAGTTTACAACTAGCCCCATTTGAAGCCTTGTACGGAAGGAAGTGCCGTACCCCTCTGAACCGGCCGGAAGTCGGAGAGAGTCAAGTCTTTGGACCAGATATTTTTCGAGAAGCCGAAGAGAAGGTACACCAGATCCGGGAATACCTCAAGACTGCCCAATCCAGACAGAAGAGCCACGCCGACAAAAGACGTCGAGAAATGACTTTCGAGATAGGAGATTCAGTGTATCTCAAAGTGTTCCCTCTTAAGGGAATGCAGAGATTCCAGCTCAGAGGAAAGCTTGCACCCCGCTGGGTTGGACCCTTCAAAACTCTGAGTCGCCGAGGAGAAGTGTTTTATCAACTGGAATTGCCGGAAGAAATGGCAGCTGTGCACTATGGGTGTCACATCTCTCTACTCCGCAAATGCCCGGAAATACCGGAGAAGACCGAAGCTTTTAAACACATCCAGCACATATCTGTGGACATCAGCGCAGACCTGATCTATCGCGAAATGCCAATTCACACTCTAGAAGAAGTTTTCAGAACCACTCATACAAGGAGTATCAAGTTTCTGAAAAAATCCAATGGAGTAACCCCACCGAAGAAGAGGCCACTTGGGAAAAAGAGACTACCTCATGAGACTAGTACCCCAAATCTCTTTAGTACCTAGTTTTCTTTAAGATCTCGGGACGAGATCTTTTGTAAGGGGGAAGGGTTTGTAACACCCCAAGTTTTCAGTAATAAATAAAGAAAAGAGATAATTCAATTACTCAAATTTCACAACAAACAAAAACTTTTCTCATGCATATAGTGTTGCACATAGTTTTATGCATAAGGTGCTTTTCTTTTTGTGCCATTGCCATGATGAAGTATGTAATGTTGATCAAGAGTGCTTAAACCCTAACACAAGACCACCTAACCATAATTTGAGAAGAAGAAAAGAATTAAGAGAATAACTCATCTCTCACTCACATACAACTTTGCTCACCTATTCAAATCTTCACCAAAGGCCACCATTGCTTGACCTATGGTTTCTAAAACTCTTGTATAACAAAAGCCAACACAAATGCATAGAAGAAACCAAATTCAAATCAAGGAAATTCTCAAATCCAACATACATATGATAATGGTCATATGCCACATTTATAAAATCTTCCCCTCTTTACACCCTTGTATTTGTTATTTCTTAAACCAAACTTGGTCAACCATTGACACCTCATCCAAGACCAAGTCAAGGTGAACAACTTCTCTGTTGACCACCCATGCTAATTTTGACCAGGTTGACCAGAAACAATTTGACAAGATAGGACTTTGAAACAAAGTGTAGATGACCCCATTTTGGAAATGTTGCAAACCTTCACCAAAATGGACACCACCACCACCATTCCCTCACATTATTTACATGTTTGAGACTCACCAAAAAGAATTCCAAAATTAAATAAAAAAGTTCTTGCGGCCATTTCTCCGAACACCTTGCAAGCAGCATCTGTGCTTTGCAATACCTGCTATTACACACTGGTTTTTCGACTAAACCATGCTTTATCAGTGATGATCATCTCTCCCCTACCCCTCCTGCATCTCTACATGTACCTCCTTGGCTGATTAAAGTGAGGAGACACCCCTTTTTCTTCCCATGCCGTGCACACTCGGCCACCTTTGGGCAAACCCATCCCTAGCCTCTCTCTCTCAGCACCACCATGTCTCAGGGCATCTACTCATCACCAGGAGTATGCCAGTGCATGGCCCGAGCTTGCCCATGCACGGCATTGGCCAGCACCAACACGCCCAGCACCATGCCAGGACGTGCCAGGCACACGGTGACCGCGCTCTGGAGCGCGCCAGAGCATCTTGCGCTCGATCGCCCTAGCTCTCCTCTGCAAAGGCTACCGCTACATCACACATCCCCTCACCATCCTCTAGCAGCTAGACATCCTCCAGAGCACGCCCCTGCATCGTCGCCGTCGTCCTCGTCTGAGCACCGCCGCGAGTACCGTGGTACAATGCGCACGCGCCCGAGCGATCCTATCACGCCCTGGACGCAACAGCTACGCCTTGAGCATCGCCATGATGCCGCCTACAAGATGCCGTCCTCGCCATGCCCTTTCGCACGCCGGAGCGGTCGCGCCATGGACACCCTCTCACAGCACCCGCCGGTCACCTCTCCATCTATAAATAGAGGCACCCAGAGCACACCTCCTTCACACCAATCTATTCCCCTATCATCACTGCCTCTACTCGACCACCCAATTGAACACCACCTCGCCGGAGCCGCCCCAATTTGAAGCTCGGAGCCGCTGGAGCCCGCAGATCCTCGCCATCGATCCGCGCCTCCCCAAGCTCCGCCACTGTACCAGGGACTTCTTCACCCTCGCCAATGACGCCTCACACCTCGCCATCATCGCCGGCTTCCTGGAGCGCTCTCCGACCCCCTAGGTACGCCGCCAGCACGCCGGGATCTCGTCGGAGACGACGATGCTCCACGGCCGCTCGATCGAGTTATGATCCAACGGATCACCTAGCGCGTACCGCTTCGCTCGGTTAAGAGCCACTGACAGGTGGCCCCCACCTCGTCAGGCGGCCCGCTCACACCGGCTGTGTTGCTGGGCCGTGCTGCTCCGTTTAATTCGTTTGGGCCCGTAGGCTTTTCCCGCAAAAATTCAAATTAGATTTAATCGATTTAGCTCAAATTTAATACTGATATCATTTTCAAAATTGAATAACTTTCAAACCACTACACCAAATTTAGCCAAGTTTATATATTTGAAAAGCTCATAAAATTATCTAAACAATGCCACTGGCCTCATGTTCAAATTAGTAATTAAATTTAAATGACAAAAATAACAAGGCAGGGCCTTTTCTAACTTCAAATAAATATTAAAATTTATCTACAAAGGATTTTGAATTGTTTCCAAATCTCATAAATCACATTTGACATACTCTAATTGTTTATGCAAAAAATATATTATGGTTGTTTTACATGATCATGAACTAGAACTGAATAATGACTATGGAACTATTTCTAGCCCATTTAACACATACACATAAATTTATTTAAATTGTATGAGAGCTACTCCCTCATTTAAATTGTGATCCTAAGTAATCCAAATAGAGGTACTGACCTTGGTCTCATAAGCCTCATGCTTGGTTACTTAGAGACATTAAATCATGATCATGCTAGTATTAAAATGCATTAGGTGTGGCACCTCATTTAAATTCCACTCTCAAATAATAGATATGAGATGTTGACCTTAGTCAACTAATATTCATACCTTATTATTATTTGAAGAGATTAAATCTTAAATAAGATTCAATGAGAGGAAATTATTTCCTCCAAAGCATTAAGAAGCTATACTAACAAATAATTACAATGAGAGAAAATTATTTTTCTTTAACCTAAACCAAGTAAATCACCATGCTAATAAGATGTGAAGCTAGCATAGACTTGTGTGCATTTGTGGTGTGTTTAGCCTAGCACTTAAGCTTGTGTGGTGATTGTATACCTCGTATTCGTGTATAGACGCTAGTAACGAGGAGTATCCAGAGGAGGAAGACTACACCCAAGAGGAGGAGGAAAACTTTGACTCTTACCCCAACCAAGGCAAGCTAACACTCTTGCAAGCCACCCTAATGCAAAGCTCTTCATGAGCAAGGCACCCTTACATTCTCCTTATGCTTAAATAATCCTATCCTATGTTCTTACCTTGCAATTTATTTTGCTTTATATTTCAAAGCTTACCTTTTTGATTTATGATTCACTTGGTCTAGAATAGCACAAGAGTATCAAAGTTAGTCTAAGCAAATAAAGCTAGATAGCACCCCCTCATGACTAGTTGCTATTGCTAAATAAATAAAAGTGACTACTCTAGATGGGAACATGTGAAATGAAATGACATTAAAAACCTTGGAATGATGGAGCATTCTATTGCAAGATTTTGAAAGTGAATAGGACTTTTGAATGACTTGGTGAATTTTAAGAAAACTGATGGTTGGGTTCGGATGCGATACCATTCCAATTTAAAAGTACCTCCACAATACCCAACATGGGTAAGGGCTTAACTAGAAATTTATGTGCCCTAGTATGGGTTCCCTCTAAACAAGCATCATAGGGGTTATGCCGAGGCTGCCTCCGTTACAAGTGAAATGATGTGAATATGAGGTGAATGTACGACCCAAGCCCTGTGCAGTTCCCGGTTGACAGTTGGTTTTCACCGGGAGGCCAAGCTCATGGGGAGAGGTGCCTATACTAGGGTAGGTAAGTGAAAGGTTATGGTTGGTAGTCCGCGCACGGAGTATGGGGCCAGTTAACCCTGACGGATTATTGCAAATATTGTGGCACAAGTGTACGACCTCTGCAGAGTGTAGAACTATTCGAATAGCCGTGTCCACGGTTACGGACGATTGGAAAGGCCATATTCCGTCATCAGGCTCTTTTCAAAAATATGACACGTGAAGGGTGACTTGAATTGAGTAAACACAACTGATGTTGTGGGAATGACACTACTGTTACCACTTGAGCTAGTCTAGAGATTCAAGCATCTTTACTAAATACTTATGAACTAAAATTGGCTTTATGCAAATAAACCTAGAGCTTAGCAAACCATTCAAATTGCTGATTACTTACAGTAGTATTAGTTTGCGAGTACTTAAAGTACTCATGGCTGTGTCCCTGGCTATTTCAATGCCAGACGATGAAGAGGAGCAACACTATGAAGATGACGGTCAGCCGGACGTCTATCAGAACTAGGATGCTTCTAACGTCAATCGTTGGCCTGTGGATAGATAGTTCCACCTACTTCGACGCTTCCGCTATTTGTTGTGTTTGTTGATTGCTAGATCAACTATTTGTGTAATATGGGATCATGTGATCTATTGATGTAAGACTCGATATGTTGTAATATATGAGGACTCTATGATATTCAACTATTATGTCTCGCAACAACAATATTCCTGGGATTGCGATGCACGACATAATAGGCATCTGGGTTTAAAATCTGGGTGTTGACACATCCTATGTGCTTTACTTGGAGCGTCCGTGTGCTTTTATTCTCGTTTGTTATTTTAGTTTTCTGAATAAATCGGATCCTAACATGCTTGTGTGGGAGAGAGACACGCTCCGCTTTTTCATTTGAACACTTGTGTTCTTCGTTTTACTTTTAATGTTCATGGCGAAAGCTGAAAAGCTGCACTTATTGTTATTTGGTTGGAAACAGAAAAAGCTTCATGTGGTAATTGGTATATTATCTTGAATAATTTGATACTTGGCAATTGTTTTGAGCTCTCAAGTAGATCATGTTTAAGCTCTTGCATCATGTAGTTTAAACCTAGTGGAGAACTACCGTAGAGCTTGTTGAAATTTGGTTTGCATGATTGGTCTCTCTAAGGTCTAGATATTTTTTGGTAAAAGTGTTTGAGCAACAAGGAAGACAGTGTAGAGTCTTATAATGCTTGCAATATGTTCTTGTGTAAGTTTTGCTGTACCGGTTTATACTTGTGTTTGCTTCAAACAACCTTGCTAGCCAAAGCCTTGTTGAGAGGGAATGCTTCTCGTGCATCCAAAACCTTGAGCCAAAACCTATGCCATTTGTGTCCACCATAACTACCTATTATGTGGTATTTTCTGCCATTCCAAGTAAATACTTCATGTGCTACCTTTAAACAATTCAAAACTTTATTACTCCTTATTTGTGTCAATGTTTCATAGCTCATGAGGAAGTATGTGGTGTTTTATCTTTCAATCTTGTTGGGCAGACTTTCACCAATGGACTAGTGGCATATACATCCGCTTATCCAATAATTTTGCAAAAAGAGCTGGCAAGGGGAGCCCCAATTAATTAACTTTCATTAATAATTCTCTTCACATGTTTTGCCCTGATTTATCAGTAAGCAACTTAATTTGCAATAGACACTCCTCCATGGTATGTGAAATGTTGAAAGGCACCCGAGGATTCGGTTAGCCATGGCTTGTGAAAGCAAAAGGTTGGGATGAGTGTCATCTATAAATAGAACTAAAATACATGTGTAAACAAAAGAGAAGAGGGATGATCTACCTTGCTGGTAGAGATAACGTCCTTCATGGGAGCCGCTCTTTGAAAGTCTGTTTGACAAGGGGGTTAGAGTGCCCACTACCATTCGTTGACAACAACAAACACCTCTCAAAACTTTATTTTTATGCTCTCTATATGATTTCAAAACTTGAAAAGCTCTAGCACATGATTTAATCCTGCTTCCCTCTGCGAAGGGCCTTTCTTTTACTTTATGTTGAGTCGTTTACCTACTTCTTTCTATCTTAGAAGCAAACACTTGTGTCAATGTGTGCATTGATTCTTACATGCTTACTTATTGCACTTATTATATTACTTTGTGTTGACAATTATCCATGAGATATGCATGTTGAAAGTTGAAAGCAATTGCTGAAACTTAAATCTTCCTTTGTGTTGCTTCAAAAACTTGTATTAAGAATCTATTGCTTTATGAGTTAACTCTTATGCAAGACTTTTTGATGCTTGTCTTGAAAGTACTATTCATGAAAAGTTTTTGCTATATGATTCGTTGTTTAGTCATTATCTTTTTGTTAGCAAACTATAGACCATTGCTTTGAGTCACTTCATTCATCTCATATGCTTTACAATGGTATTGATCAAGATTATGTTGGTAGCATGTCACTTCAGAAATTATTCTTTTTATCGTCTACCTACTCGAGGGTGAGCAGGAACTAAGCTTGGGGATGCTTGATACGTCTCCAACGTATCTATAATTTCTTATGTTCCATGCTAGTTTTATACCAATAGCTACATGTTTCATATGCACTTTATATCATATTATGGCATTTATTGGACTAACCTATTAACAAGATGCCACAGTGCCAGTTTCTGTTTATTATGTCTGTTTATTGCAAAAAAGGCCAAAAAACCAAAGTGCTCAGAAAAATCCAGAAAAATTACAGAAATTCTATTTCGCGGAAGACCCACGGAGCCGAAGGGCCAGGCCGAGGAGGCCCACGGCCTCCTCCCCATCCAGCGGCGCGGCCGGGGAGGCGGCGCCGCCTATGGGGTGGGCCCTCGGGCACCCCCTCGCCGCCCTTTCGCCTATATTAAGCTCCTGCCCTGAAAACCCTAAGGACATCGACGATTTCTCCAAAAGAGTTCCGTAGCTCCGTCGCCACCAAAAACCCTACTTGGGGACGAAGTCTCGTTTCGGCACCCTGCCGGGAATTGCCCCGGAGCCATCTCCATCGACTCCATCGCCATCTTCATCGTTGTGTCTCCCATGATGAGGAGGAGTAGTTCTCCCCGAGGATGAGGGCTCTACCGGTAGCTATGTGGTTCATCTCTCCCATGGTGTGATCTTTATGTGATCATGAGCTTTGTAATCTAGTTGAATATGTAGATGTTACTCTTGTCTATTATGCACTCTAGAGGTTACTTTAATATGAACTCCGGAGTCACTCTCCACGGTGTGATGGTGACAGTGTGCGCATCGTGTGTGATTCCTTTATGACGTTGTGGAGCTTGTTTACTCCGGCTTGAGGTGTGCTTTTGCAGCCCTACACAATGAATGTTGTTTGTTATCCAACAAGAGAGTGTTTGAGAGTAGCATTTATTTATTCAATTATGTGATCATTGTTGAGAGTGTCCTCTAGTGAAAGTATGATCCCTAGGCCTTGTTTCTAAGCATTGAAACACCGTTTCCAACAAGTTCTACTACATGTTTGCTTGCTGCCATTTTTATTTCAGATTGCAATTGCTATTTATAATCATCCATATTACTTGTATTTCACTATCTCTTCGCCGAACTAGTGCACCTATACATCTGACAAGTGTATTAGGTGTGTTGGGGACACAAGAGACTTCTTGTATCTTAATTGCAGGGTTGCTTGAGAGGGATATCTTTGACCTCTACCTCCCTAAGTTCGATAAACCTTGGGTGATTCACTTAAGGGAAACTTGGTGCTGTTCTACGAACCTCTGCTCTTGGAGGTCCAACACTGTCTATAGGAATAGAAGCGTGCGTAGACATCAGTGCTCGTGGAGGATGAAGGTCGCAACAACCATGAGGCACGACATCTCGTCGAACTCCTCGTCGGAAGAGGTGTCAATGCATTCGTTGTGGAGCCTCTCGAGCGAGACCCTCATGTTCATCTACGGGCACCAACAGTGGATCAATGGCATGTCAAGTTGGCGCAAAATGGCCGGAAATGGTGTTCGAAAAGTTTGTCGAGACCATACCACGCAATTGACCGAACATGTCCTGAACATCGAGGCCGGTAGGTGCTTGATGATTCCCAAGTGCAGAAGATCAATTGTAGTTTATGGAGGGACTCCAAGGACAAGCTGAAGTGCGACTCCAAGATGGAGTGGAATGAGGAGGAGGAGCCAAAGGAGGAGGAGGGCAACAACAACAAGGAGGAGGAAGAGGAGGCCGCCACCAATGGGGTACATGTCATCGGCTTGGGAGGAGGAGGACGACTACAACGCTAACGAGTCAAAGCCGATGGTAGGCAACAAGCTAAATCGTGCAATAGACCAAGATGGCGCAACAGAAAGCCAGAAAAAGAACAAGTAGTAGTACTTGTTTTAGTAGCTAATTTGAAGAGCTCGCCTTGTTCGGACATTGTCACTCCCATCATTCGTACTCAGGTCCGGTTTGTCAAAGGAACTTTCAAAAAGGAAATGGTGATCTAAATTATCAGTTTCCCGTATGTGGTACATGTAAAATACATGCATGAACTTTGTAATTT